>JAZKJV010004656.1:0-320874 GCA_037367405.1 Ottelia alismoides | reverse complement strand
TGATAATGAATCTGTTAAATCCCAGAATTTGTGAGTAACTTTTAATTTTAACTCTACAAACAACATGTATAGCATGCATGCATATGTAGAGGTCGAACCACATATAGCAAACTAGGTAGCCTATGATTATTACTAATCGATAAATATTATGTACAAATATCATTTTGTTTCTATATTTGTGCGGGTTTTTATAAAATATTATTTTTATGTTTGATTAAAAATATATCTTTATAAAATATGTATATGAATATTATTAATTATATATCTGTATAAATATATACTAATACATATAGCTACATTTAGAGCTATGTATATATATGTAAAGATAATAATCAATTGCACATAATGTTTTTTTAGTTTTTTTATTTTTTAGGGTTTTTATTTCGTAAAATTTTAGTTTCCTTAAATTTTTGAAAATATAATAATTAATCTATAATATAATATATAATCATATAAGGCATATGGTATATATATGTATACATAACCATTTATAGAATATAATACATACATATAGATATAAACAACTATAAAATAAACGGAAAATATATTTTGTTTTTTCTATTATTATAAAGCTTTTTCGATTTTTCTAGTATTTTTGCTAGTTTTTATGGATTATTCAAACAAAAAATATCTAAAATCAGGGATTAAAAAAAGGAAGAATTGAATTGCAGATTAAAAATATGTAATGAAATCCTAAATTCTTCAAATCAATTTTAATGGAAGATAATAATATATAGAAAATTCAGAAACAAAAATTAATATTTTTGGGCCTTTTGGTGATTTTTATAATTTTTCGTAGGATTATGGATATTTTTTTTATTTTTATGCTTTTTCTTTTGCTATTTTTAGGGATTTTTGGTCTGGAGTTAATATAAGACATAATAGACGATATATATATTTATTTATTTATCAAGGCATTTTAATAATTCTTCTAATTTTTATGTCTAAATAATGAAATAAAGGCGATGTTCAATTTTTAATAAATAATAAATGCTTAAAATCCAAATTTAAAACTACGATAATTAAATACACCATTCAAGGCATTCATCATAATTTTGCAAAGTAAAAATCGAACAAGATCCATTTTCAACAAAAATCCCAATAAAATATTTGGTCATTACTGGAAGGGACCAAAATGTAGTTAACAAAACTTACTATTCATTTCATAACCCTCGATAAAAAATCTAGTGGCATACGTGCAATTTTTAAGATAATATAAAAATATTATGCACCTAGGAGGGGCATAAATGCAAGTAGACAAAACTGTTGTTCCTGTATGCAATTTGTAGACAAAAGTATACACTACGTATGCAAATTCTTGGATTAAATATGAATATAGAAAACTAGAATGGTATGCATGTAATATGCCCAACCTCAAGTGGTCCTTCACGTGAGGTGAGCTGGCATGGATAAATGGGAAAATACAAGAAACCTTTGAGGCTTTATTGCAATTTTTCCCAGATATTTTACACTCCAAACAATATTTATTGTACTAAAAATGAAATATTAAAGGCGGAGGGTGCCCAAGGTAATTTACCCCTTATTATGCGCTAACGAATGCTATATATCAGATAACTTAAGGTAATTTGACGATGACAATGTGCTTCATTTCGCTATTTGATCAATGGAAATGATCAGAACTGGGGCTCGAGTGTGATCCGACGGCTGCTGCTGCTCGGGGAAGAATAGGGAAGAACAACTCTTCCCCGTCATTCGATAATCGATTTCTTCATCCTACAACAACCTTATTTGATGTTCTTGAAGGATATGATGAGATCCTTAAGTGCATCATGGAAGCGAGAGGATCGCATCGTATGCGATCGGGAGCGACTAGTCGTACTAGTTGTTCGATGCAGCAGAAATTAAAAAATTTTCATGTGACGAAACCACATGATCCCAGAACACTTCTCGGATCTTTTCGTCTAAACCACAAAAAAGCAATAGGATTACCTCTTGAAGTGTGGTAGCGATCGAGTCTCTAAACGAAGAGACCTCTTGTCTCAAGTCCGATCCGACGGAGGAGACGCTTGCGAGCGTGTTGATGAGACATGTGCTTCTCGCAATCCACGTTTATGATCCAAGCAGCGGATCTCCTGATCTTGACACACGAGATCCGACGTATTCTTTACATGCGAGGTGCACCGAAGGAGACGGACATCCACGAGCAAACGATCGGGCAGCATAACGAAGATGCTGTGGCGATGGAGAACCTCTCTAGGGCATCCATGGTGGACGACCACATGAGAGGGAGAGAGAAAGTATACATGTAGAGAGAGAAAAAGAGAGGGAGACTTATGTTATCTTATGTGTCAAGAAGAGCAATGGGGTGCCTCTCCTTTTATAATATTTTGGGATACATGGATTTTCGATACATTGGCAACACAAATCCAATGGCTCTCATTGATTTTTTTCTTTTAATGGCTAAGATTTGTTTTGGTAAAAACCAACAACAATTAATTTATCTTAAATTAAATCTCTATTGATAGATCAATATAAATCAATCTCAAATTAAATCAATCAAGCATGAAGATTATGGAGTGAAGATTGCCTCCTTCCATAATATTGGATTTGGTGGCAAGCTCATGCAATCTCATGAGATTACATTATTCCATGGAAATTTACAATATTTACAACAAAACTTGTTGTAAATTATTCTACAAAAATAATTAATATTTATTTTGTGAATATTGCAATCTTGCCATTGGAAAATTGTGAATCACATTCAAAACCCAAAATAAAATGTAGATTACATTTTCAATTTAATGTCCAATGTGAATCCAATTCACAATAACATTTAATAAACAAATGAAAATTATAAATAGCTCTCTCTTATATATTATAAATAAAATTTATAATATATGTGATTAATATGGATATTGCTATCCACATTATTCATATACATGATAATTAAGTCACATTTAATCATCCTGGATCTCTATTCTCGTGCGCCCAAATAATATGAATCGCATTCACATTATTCACATATTCGATAATTAAATCACATTTTATTATCTTAGATAACTCTCCTTATAATATGAATCAAATTCATATTATTCATGGTAATTAAATCACATTCTCAATGCTCGGATACACATATCAACAATGAAATTATCCTGAACTCTTTCAAGGATAATGCGCTTTCTCCGCGGATACTTGGAGATATGGACATGGCGATTGTATTGTTCTACGTATTGTAACTTGGATATTAAGATCACATCACAAATCCAGATCGTGGGCCTCCCATAGATGCTTGATTAAATCAAGACCGCAAATCTAATCATCTAATTGCATGTGAATCACATTCAGATCAATGTCCAACATTTGGACCAAGATCAGATTACTTCTCTACTGAGAGGAGTCACTAAAATCCAGACCCGTTTCACCACTGCCTAGAATTGGAAGCGTCATGGTTATACAATCGTTTATGATCACATCACCCTCAGCTATTCCCAGATCCTGTACATCCTGCATACTCGAAGACTTAGAATAAATCCGAAGTATTAGATCAACTTTACACTATCTACTTCAGGGTTTTTATCACTAAGTTTCTCATTCGATCACTGGGAGTTGGTATAGATCAAATACTTTCGAAAAGCATATATCATACCTAGGTCTTTATCATATACTTTTCAAAAATATATATCAAACCTACGAATTCAGTCACGCTTCCAAGGCGAGACGACCGTGCATGAAATTTGATTCTTCCCAATATCTCATGAGTGAGCTCATGTCTTCTGGTTCAGTAACTGAACCTATATGATCCCTTTGAGAGATCGTATTACTCAAATGCCCTTACATGCTCACCAACGCGCCGGTGTATAGACCTTGATTAGGTAATCAACCTATTGGTCTGCCAAATGTACATACTTAGACATATAGTAACACATATGTCTCCGGTATGAGGATGCGTGCCTGTATCGTCACAGCATATGATATAGGACTTTGGTTATCTCGATCTCCTTAAGTCCACTCTTTGACCTAACTAATCTGACACCTTCGAATCTCTATTCCTATGTAGAGGACCTGTATCAAGAGGTCGGTCAGATTTCGGCCTAAATGAGAAAGGATTGCCATCTCCTACCTAGGCTGAAGATCATCTCTTAACAATCATTTGATGGTGCTTGATGAGTCCACAATCTAACCCTTTAGATATTCATCCAAAGACCAGCCTCTATGATTCAATAATTGAATCAACAATTGTATGATTATTAAGATGGCCATGGTACATAACCCTAATTGTACTAAGGTACCTATTATGCAAATTATTTATTCTTCATTTCAGATCAAGGAATGATATTTCAAATAATATTTTTTGCATAATGGCTCGTCATGGGCTCGCATGTCCAACAATCTCCCACTAGACCAAAGATCCATAATTGGGCTAATCATTTAAACCCGCACTCATGTGACAATCATAGGCTATCTAAAAATAGCTTGGTAAGCTGATCACTCACTCTGTTCCCAAGAGACTACGCCAAGTACTTTTACGGCACTTGCATATCTCCTAGTAATAGTGTTCGCATCCAATGCGAATGTTGCATCTTATGCAACCAATACTCAATCTAGTCAGTTATAGTGTCCTTGACACTATAGCTTAATACTATTATAACTAGTATGTAATTTCAATTATCCTTATCAAAATACTCTTTTTCCTGGAGATCTCTATCTCCTAAGGTATTCATAGTTAAGACCTTTTAGATCTCCATCAATAAAGTCTTAATTACTAGAAGATAAGACTTAGAGATCACTATCTCTAAAGTCTTGTCATCTTTGAAGTTATTGTTATTATTGCAATCAAGTGTTTTATCTCCGTAGTTGGATTAGTAATAGTTACTACTCCCATTACATGACAGATATCTGGCTTTTGTAAACATCTAGCATACACTCGGCTTCTCGTAACTGATTCACAAGTGCAAGCAGTTCTAGCATTCACTTCCTCAAACTCTTTGAGGTGCTATCCATTTAGATAGGTCAGTACCATATCATAAGGGATAGAATCCTTTCTTGGAATTTCCAAGAATGGAATATGTCCAAGGTGTACTACAAATATGACAGTACCAGTATCCTCTTCTCTTTGCTTCTGAACAACTTCAGAACAAAGATCTAAGAGACATCTTTGAGATCATATCTCAAGTTATGGAACAACCAGATTATCAAATACTTATTATCATCCTTATATCATTCTAAATGATTAGGATATTATCTACATTTAGCATGATGAACATAAATGGCACTCTCACTAAGCTTCATATGGTTCATCAAGATTCTATCTGAAATCATAACATTTATAATTTCATCAAATCTTTATGTTCCAGCTACAAGAAGCTTATTTAAGTCCATAGATGGATTTCTTTAGCTTGCACATCTTGCTTTCCTCAACCATGAAGCCCTGGGGCTACTTCATGTGAATATCCTCAGGAGAGAATGCAATCTTGACTTCTTTCTCTTGAAGATCCATTTACACCTTTATGGGTCTTACCCATATAGGTGGATCCTCGAGGGTCCATATACAACACTTGTATATGAAGTCTACTTTAGACTTTATTGCTAGCATCCATCTTTCCATGTCATGATCTTCAGAGACTTCATCATATGAAGTCAGATCATTGTCAGACTTAACTGACATATGGAACACAACCTCAAACTCATTTGAAGAGGTCTTAATGTTTCATCTTTACTTGTCCTTTTAGTTCCCTATTTTAGGAGCCTCATTATCTTCTCATGATTAAATGAGTTCCTATACTTCCTTTTCTTTCTTGATTCTCAATGTTGTCATCATTTATGAATCATATTCTTAGAGATGAGATCTTTTAAAATCTCAAGATCATAAAGTAGGTATCCAATACCGTCCTTTATTTTCCTAATGAAGTGACACTCTCTAGTGCTAGATTCCATCTTGAAGGCATGGAACTATATAGGATATATATTGTAGTCTCTACTACATATATACTTGGAAACTAAGAGGTAATTATGCTAAAATTCATCATTGATAAGATCATGTCACACATGATCCAATTGTATCGCCCTATAACTCTATTGAGTTAAGGTGTGTTACGAGGATTGAGATAGAAATGATATTCATATCTCCATAAGGTATTCTTTGAATTCATCTAACAGGTACTTGCTACCTAGATTGGATCAAATTCATTTTATCTTCCTTCAAACTTTGGTTCTAAACCAAAATAATGAATTCTTTGAACATTTCAAAGGCTTCTTAGGTGAAGAGAAGAAATCTCATATCATACATAATCATCAATAGATATCCATAATGTTTACTATGATATAGATGATCCGCATACATCAATATGTATGAGATCCTGAATACCTTGACATCTTACACCTTTCCCAAGGAATGGTGTATTGGACATATTTTACTTTTGAATACATTATTCATAAGTATGTAAGTTTTGAAATTTTAGATATTCTAAAATTTCATTCTTACTTGTCTATTGATCAAATCAACGGGCAAACGTCCAAAGTTTGATGCCAGATCATTGTCAAATGATCATGATCCTCTTATTGATATTTAAAGGTTTAATTTCATTATTAGAAATGTTAATAAACCATTCATTAATTTTCTAATTCAGTGGAGTCCTTTGGATATTAGATTACTTTCTAAAATATATCCATCGTAACTCTTTATGATGGGTCCATTCCAGAATATATGCTTATTTCCAACATTTAGAAACAAACAATGAGTGTATTCTAATGTCTAGGACATAGAGACACTCTCTAAGATCAAGGGCTCTCCCACTGAAATTATGAAGTCTATTGATCCAATGGAAATTGTTGCAACAATTGCATCAATTCCAACATGGACGACCATTTAGACCTTAAGATCAAATTTCTAATCTTCTAATATATATATATATATATATATGCAACCAATTGCAAGTGTCATTAGAAGATTGAGATACAATTATTGGACGTTATCTTATCAAATAACAAAGTCAATTTCAATGATTTCTATAGATTATTCCGATTCATTATCTGAGTCCTTCTCTAAGGATTCTAGATAGATTTGATAGTCATACTATCAACACATCAACTTATTGCAGTATTGGCATTCATCGACTATTTGGATGTCATATGGAAGTCATAGAAGTACGGTCAACTCTTTGACTTTCTTTCTCATCTGGGGTCTGACCCATGCTTCCACTGCGCTCCCTTTATTTATAAACAATCATTGCTTAAGACAAAGGATCTCTTATGTCGAATTCAAAAGAATTTATTGTATGAGCATTTCAACATTTATACGTGCTTCATTAAATTCATACAATATAAATAGTATGAAGCTTCATGAATGACTAGAGTATAGATAGTAGAACGATGACACTCATCGTATCTACATCCATCTAAACTCTTAAAACATTGGTTCATGTAGGTATTCAAAGATTGTGAATACGTCATCTCTTATAGAGCTACCATTCTGCATGATGTAGTAAATCATGTCATTCATGATAAATGTCAAGAGCACATATGTACGCCAAAATATCTTCTTAGATTTTTATAAGGATTATATGACAATTATGATCATCATCGACATGTCACTTCCAAAGTACATTAAATGAGAGATCAAGACTATAGAAACATACAAACCCTAGGGTTGTAGACCTATTGTCTATTTAATTGTCATTCCTCATTATTATGAGGAAACTTGCATATTGCGACCAGACACATTATGTGTGTAGATAATGAGTCCAATCCATGATATTTTACTGGTTATTATTGAGTATAACCTTGAGTGGGTTTAATGAAGGATTATCTGAAATGAGCAATTTGCATAAGTGTATATATTTATATATACATATTTTACTATGATTTAAGAATTTTTATATCAAAGTTGTATTGCCTTGTCAACACTGAAAGTTCATTCCCTTAATCACTTTCAATGTAAGAGATATACTTACCATTATATCTCAAGCAAGATCTGGGATCTCCTTCCTTATTATTGTTACATCCCAATAATATGAGAAACTGTAACTCGGATAAAAAGTCCAACTTGCATCTCTCAGTTTGGACTTTAACACCCGTGCCCCACCACCCCTAAGGCGATGTTGACCCGTCATTAATTGAACCAACCGTCAATAGGAATACAACTCGCTATGCGCAATCCGATATCACCCCAATAATATGAGGACCCGATATTTGGGTCACTACGCATAGGTCCTTACTCTTTCGAGAAGCGAATAGCCCAATCCAAATGGCTTGTATGCAGGAGCTGTCACTTCGAACAGGCGTCTCCGACATAAGATCTCTGGCAATGGAACCCTTCGCCTTGACGGGAGACCGATGTCACTTATGTGATCCTCCATATGACATTCAAATTCTAATTAATCATTATGAATTATATTCATTATGATTAATTCTTCCAGGGGAAATAACATCTCTATTCATAATAGAGTGTTTTAATTTTAATTGGATTCCAATTAATATAATCATATTAAATTAATGATCCAATTAGTACACAACAAACATTCTTAATTGTTACTTGAATTATGGTATTATCTCAAATACATATTATTTCGAATTTTAATAATTAGAAATACATCATGATTTCTTAATCATTATACTAACCCTACCCATTGTCATGGACAGTACCGACGGGAGTGGGACAGATCGCACACTGTGCAACCTGCTACCCCCAACGCTCCCCGACTAGACACCATATCCACCTCGGGAAAGGATAATGCAAAATAGATCACTTTGTACTTGAGATGATCATCGGTTCTTCAACTGGAATTATACCATATAATAATAATCAACAAAAATTTGATTAACATTTATAATGAGATTTGCTAAACAAATCCCAAATCCTATTCAAGCAACATGTTTGTTGGAATGTAGATCATCTAGATCATGTAACCAATTAGTGATCTAGATCACATCTAATCAAATATTGGTTAAGGCAACGTCATCTAAGGAATTAATTATCATCAATATTTCACAAATATTTATGCCCAATTATTCCAGGAAATTAAACAATTTAATTTCACTAATTGATTAAATGATAATCACTAGGTTCTTAATTAGGAAAGTATTTCCTACATTGACCCTTACTTACTAAAAATATCATATCTCAATCAATTTAAATCCAAATTAAACAAAACTAGTTTTTAAAGTTTGCTAATTTGATTTACAACAGAACCTATGTGATTTGCATGCATTTTAAGGTGTTTCAAACACGCAATTAACTCTTTTATTACGTTGAGATTCGCAGTCCCCGAAACTGTGGATACATGTTCACTAAATTGAGCATAACTTGAGCAAACGGAATCGAATTTAGGTCAACTCAAATCCTACAGTTTCCTTATTTAATGAGAACAAAAAATAATTATTATTTTCGTGTTTAAACAATTTAAACAGTTCCTATAATAATCTCAAAAATGCGATGCGAAAATGAAATGCAAGAAAACTTTCGCAAACCCTAATGAACCCAAGTCGTCCTCGGTTATTGGATCGTATCCAAAACCACGACCTAAGGCTCTGATACCACTTGAAGGATATGGTGAGATCCTTAAGTGCACCACGGAAGCATGAGGATTGCCTCGTATGCGATCGGGAGTGGCTAGTCGTACTAGTTGCTCGGATGCAGCGGAAATTAAAAACTTTTCATGTGACGAAACCACAAGATCCAAGAACACTTCTTGGATCGTTTCCTATAAACCACAAAAAAGTAATAGGATTACCTCTTGAAGCGTGGTTGCGATCGAGTCTCTAAACGAAGAGACCTCCTGTCTCAAGTCCGATCCGACGGAGGAGACGCTTGCGAGCGTGTTGATTAAACATGTGCTTCTAGCAGTCCATGTTGATGATCCAAGCAGCAGATCTCCTGATATCGACACACGAGATCCGATGTCTTCTTCATGAGCGAGGTGCACCGAAGGAGATGGAGATCCATGAGCAAACGATCGGGCAACATAACGACGACGTTGCGGTGATGGAGAACCTCTCTAGGGCATCCATGGTGGACGGCCACATGAGAGGAAGAGAGAGAGTAGACATGTTGAGAGAGAAAGAGAGAGCGAATTATTTGATCTTGTGTGTCAATAAGATCAATGGGGTGCATCTCCTTTTATAATATTTTGGGATCCACGGATCTCAATCCTTGTGCAACACTAATCCAATGGCTCTCATTGATTTGTGTTTCTTTTAATGGCTAAGGTTTGTGTTGGTAAAAACCAACAACAATTAATTTAATTTAGATTAAATATATATTTATAAATCAATATAAATCAATCCCAAATTAAAACAATCAGGCATGGAGATTATGGAGTGAAAATTGCCTCCTTCCATAATATTGGATTTGGTGACAAACTCATGCAATCTCATGAGATCTCATGACGTTACATTATTCCATGGAAATCTCCAAGATTTACAAAAACACTTGTTGTAAATTATTCTACAAAAATAATTCATAATTATTTTGTGAATATTGCAATCTTGGCATTGAAAAATTGTGAATCACATTCACAACCCAAAATAAAATGTAGATGACAATTTCAATTTAAAGTCCAATGTGAATCCAATTCACATTAACATTTAATTAACAAATGTAATTTATAAATAGCTCTCTCTAATATATTATACATCACATTTACAATATATGTGATTAATATGGATATTTCTATCGACATTATTCATATCCATGATAATTAAATCACATTTAGTCATCTTGGATCTCTAATCTTGTGTGCCCAAATAATATGAATTTCATTCACATTATTCACATCTTTGATAATTAAATAACATTTAATTATCTTAGATAACTCTTCTTATTATATAAATCAAATTCATATTATTCATGATAATTAAATCACATTTAATAATCAATTTTCTCAATGCTTGGATACACATATCAACAATGAAATTATCCTGAACTCTTTCAAGGATAATGTGCTTTCTCCGCGAATACTTGGAGATAAGGACACGACGATTGTATTGTTCCACATATAGTGACTTGGATATTAAGATCACATCTGAAATCCAGATCGCGGGCCTCCCATATATACTTGATTAAATCAAGACCGCAAATCTAATCTTCTCATTGCATCTGAATCACATTCAGATCAATGTCCAACATTTGGACCAAGATAAGATTACTTCTCTACTGAGAAGAGTCACTAAAATCCAGACCCGTTTCATCACTCCCTAGGACTGGAAGCGTCGTGGTTATACAATCGTTTATGATCACATCACCCTCAGGTATTCCCAATACCTGTACATCCTGCATACTGGAAGACTCAGAATAAACCCGAAGTATTAGATCAACTTTACACTGTCTACTTCAGGGTTTTTATCAGTAAGTTTCTCATTCGATCATTGGGAGTTGGTATTGATCATATACTTTCTAAAAGCATATAGCATACCTAGGTCTTGTCATATACTTTCCAAAAGTATATATCAAACCTACAAATTCAGTCAAGCTTCCAAAGCGAGACGACCGTGCATGGAATTTGATTCTTCCCAATATCTCATGAGTGAGCTCATGTCTTCCGGTTCAGTAACTGAACCTGTATGATCCCTTTGAGAGATCGTATTACTTATATGCCCTTACATGCACACCAGCGTGCCGGTGTATAGTTCTTAATTAGGTCATCAACCTATTGGTCTGCCAAATGTACATACTAAGACATATAGTAACACATCTGTCTCCGATCAGAGGATGTGTGCATGTATCGTGACAACATACGATATAGGACTTTGGTTATCTCGATCTCGTTAGGTCAACTCTTTGACCTAACTAATTTGACACCTACGAATCTCTATTCCTATGCAGAGGACCTGCATCAACAGGTCGGTCAGATATCAGAATAACTAAGAAAGGATTGCCATCTCCTAGCCAGGCTGAAGATCATCTCTTAACAATCATTTGACAGTACTTGACGAGTCCTCAATCTAACCTTTTAGATATTGATCCAAGCACCAGCCTCTATGATTGAATAGTTGAATCAACAACTGTATGATTATTAAGATGGCCATGGTACATAACCCTCATTGTACTAAGGGACCTATTATTCAAATTATTTATTCTTCATTTCAGATCAGGGAATGATATTTGCAATAATATTTATTGCATAATGGCTCACCGTGGGCTCGCATGTCCAACTGTTCTTGGGGTCAACACCTCTGGGATACTTTTTCAAAGTGATTGAGGTGCTCAGGAGGATCAAGGACCCATCTATGGGGTCTTGGTTCACAAGAAAAGCACGAACAATTGTACGATCTTCGATAACATCGAATACAACTCTGGGAGTGTCTGTTGCCTTTTGGACTTGCAGAGAAAGATGTTAGGGCTCAAGGAGATAACCCTTGACCCATTTTGAAGATGGAGAGTATAAAAGATGAGATGGACAGAGATGCGTTGGTGAACAACAGAGGGGCAACCTCAATTCGTCGATCCAACAAGGATTGAGGGGTCCAAATTGCTCGATCAAGTGGAGAACACGTCGAGAAATGAAATGGAATGAATGGTGGTGGCAAACACAGTCAAAAGCACTGTGAATTGGCAGGAGCCCTGGTGCGTCCAACGAACGAAAGATCCAAACTTACGTAATGCAACTGAATTAAATACAAAAGTAACAATGGAATTGAAAACATAGAATTAAAATCTACCTAGAAATCTATAAGTGTGCAGCTCTTATACCTGCTTGTGGGCAGTGAACATGGTCATCGGAGAACCACCATGGATCTATGTTGTCTCTAAGCATGGGGGAAGATGCAACCATCTCCTGACCTTTGACACACATACACGAGACATGGGAAGAAACTCAAAGAGGGATCAAGAGGAGAAGGAGGAAAGGAACTTCTTATTTATAGAAACAATGGTGACCTTTATTGCTTGGTGATTTAGGATGACGATGTGTACAGAACTTTAGAGGGTATTGTGTTGATTAGGGATGAACAAAGAGAAGTTTGGCCAACTATCTACTTAGATATGACTGATTAGAGTCCCAAGAAAAATGGCAGAAGACATGTGTCTTCTCTGCTAATGGGGGTAGGTGACCTAGGATGAAGAGTTGATCTAGGTCAAGTAGGGATCGATTCTGGTTGGTCCACGTGGACCAACCAAAAAATTCCATTGTGATAATTTTTGGTAAAATCATTATTAAATAAAAATGAATTAATTAATTTTAGAGTATAAAATAAAAAAACTTTGTGATTTTATGTAGTATTTATTTTTATTTTTTATTTTTATGATGTTTTTTATTGCAAGTTATTATATACAAGTATACTTATAGGTATATTTAACTATATCTTGCATATTCTAATTTTTTTCTGTATTTTTGATTTTATTATTTTATTTTTTGATTTTATGTATTTATAGGTTTTTATATATACACAAATATATTTTTATTATATTTTTCTTATGTTATTTGTATATGTAAATAAATAAGGGTATATATTATATAGGTATAAGTAAGGTATTTCATTTATGTATTTATATAGGCTATTTTATGTGTGTTATTTATGATTTTCTTCTATTATCAATATATCTATGTATTATAAGTAATATTTACAAAATTATAAAAATATAATTGTAAAACTAACAAAGATAATATAAGGAATAATTTATTGGGGTATACTATATAATAAAGGTCAAAATCCTATCTTTCACACCTTAACTCTAAAAAATATGAAAATAGCTTCACTAAATAGTTAATTAAAAGTTATATTCAGTTAAAGATGATTTCGATGCATTTTGAGTTTTTATTTAGGATATATGGATTTGGGAAGTTGAAATTTTGGAATTTTATTTTCAGTATAAAATGAGCATTGTAAGTTATTTTTGTGCAAACTTAATTTTGCATTTTTATCTACAACTTTCATGTAAAAATATCTTTATTTGAGTGATAAATAATGAAAATCAAATGAGTCCCAAAAATGAATTGTTTATGAATAAATGAATTGAATTTTAGTGTGTCTTTCACCCTTATCTCCCCCTACATTATTACTTGTCGACCGAATCATCAAGGTTCCTCGGTCTCAGGGTCTAGGGTCATAATATAACTTTGGCATCTTATTTTTTATTTTTTTTCTTTATTCATTTATTTTATATTTAATTAATGTAATTTATATACTAATTATTAAATAAATAATTAATATTACTTTCTACAAATTGAAGATATATACATCCATTTAGCTAGGGTTTACATGCCAAAACGAAAAAAATAAAGGTGATGAAATGGAGATTCATCACCCACTTATACTTGCTTTTACTAGTCCCTAGCAAACATTTTACCAATGAGTGCAAAACTAAAAATCATAAAAAAAAATAACTTGGAATAATTGTCGACTTAAACTAGTCTTTAATAAAGTCAAAATTTGGAGCTTAAAGAGGGCCTTTGGATTAATGGTGTGTTCGGAACCTCTATTCCAAGCTCTAATCCCAAGAGTTTATTTTGACCTATTTTAAATTGTCTATATTATTTTGAAAAATGTGAATGCCATGTACAATGCAAGAAAAATATTTTTGTAATACCATTTTCTAATTTTGAGATTTGTATGTATTTTTTAAAATGATTTGTAAATTTTTTAAAAAAATGAAAAAGATTTTGCAATTATTTTTGGAATTTTTGGATTTAGTAAATTTTTAGGGATTTTTTAAAAAAATAAAAGGTTTTTGGAATAACATATAGGTACAACTATTTACTCGGGAGTGCATCTTAATAATTTACAAGAATTGAGGTTTAGAGGATTTATACAAGAATTAGTTGTTTTTGGATATATATATATATACATTTGGTAAAAAATTGTTTATTTATTAAGATGATGTGAATATTCCTCGACTTATTTGACAATCAATTTAAAAATAATTTTGAAAACTATAGAACAATATGATTTTTGCAAATAATTTTTACAAATATTTACACACATATGAAAATCTTTTTGCAATGATTTTTCAAACAATATATAGATTTATTAAAATATTTTCGCAATCATTTTCAAAACCATTTGCAAATAGGTTTTGAAAACATCTTATTTCACACAAAGAGAAGAAATTTTATCAACAAACCATTTTTACAAATGTCGAAAATATTTTTTAAAATATTTTTCAATCAAATTTCAAAAGATTTTTCGAATAAATTTTCAAACTATTTTTAAAATATTATGCAAAACTTCTTTAGCTGATTTATTAATAAGTATATAAAAAAGAATTTGAGCCATAATATGCATTTTTTGATTAGTTGATTTAATGAATTGTATATTTATAGATATACAATGTTAGCCATTATTATTTTGAAATATATGAAAGTATGATTTATGGGTAAAATATATACAAAGTATATATGACCCCCCTATATTTAGCTTGATCTATGTGCTCATAGATTAGAGAGACAAAGACAAGACAAAACTTGTACTGAACATGGAAAAGACTAACTACAACGAATAAAAATCAACAAATAGAAGAATGGGAAGTCAACCGTCCCCCAATACTTAGGATCAAATAATCCTAAATATAGCATATTGTATCTACATGTAGGGAGGGATGAGGGTAAGAATGAACAACGGGCGATTCACCCTATCTACCCAGATAGTTAGGATAAGATATCCTTGAGTATAGACAGGAATATCAACAAGAGAGGAGACCGGAGGTAAGACACAAAATAAACTAGTTATGTCACTCATACCCCTATACTTAGGATGAAGCATATTCTAAGTATTAAAGCAATGAATGAGGAAAACAAAGTCGAAAATAGAAATACAACAAAAAATAAGAAAATGAGAAATGAAGAGAACTAGAGGAAAAGTTGTTTAGGAATATTATCTTAATCTTTCTATGCTGCTGAGGTTGTGAATACTTCTTCATGGCATATCACTTGGACTGAGTCAACAACGTCCAAGAAAGTGTCATGCTCAAGATACTGCTTCAGTAACTAACTGTTGACGATGAACGGTTGTGCATCAGGCGACAAATCTGATATGGCAATGCTTCCATTGTTTTGCACTTCTTTGTATTCTGAATGGCCCTGTTCATTTACTCTTCAATTTGCCTGGGAATATCTTCAACTTTGCTTCAAATAGCCACATTACTGTCCAATATTGAAGATCTTTCATATAATGAACCGATCATGCCAGTATTTAACCTTCTTCTTGTACATCAATGTGTTATCGTAAGCGTAATCGCGGAATTCTAAGAGCATATTCAAATCCTCTTTTCCTTTCTGATCAACTTTTTGTGAGTCCAAGTTGTATATATTAATAGCCCATAATGATTTATGTATCGATTCCACAGGCACATGACATGGCTTTCCAAATATAGGGGGATAGGGAGACATGCCAAAGGGAGACTTGTAACCATTTTTATATGCATAAAGAACGGAGTCCAAGAGTTGGGACCAAGTCTTTTTGTCCGGCTTCGCAAGCTTTAGCACGATCATCTTGATTTCTCTGTTTAGTAATTCTGTCATGCCATTGGTCTGAGGATGATAAGGAGATGGGAATCGGTTCTCGATGATGTACTCATTCGTTAATTTCATTACCTCTTTGTTGATGAAGTAACTAACCCTGTCTGATATCATGATCTTTGGAATTCCGAACCGTGATATGAAGTTCTCTCTCAGAAATGTCAAACTGTATGATTATTTGTTATTTGGACAGGGATAACTTCAACCCAATGAATCACATAGTCAACGGTAATAAGGATGTGCTTGTATCAATGACTATTGGGAAAGAGTTCTATAAAGTCAATGCCTCAAGCATCGAAGACATCTAAAATATGAATGAACTTCAAGGGCATGGAATATTTAGTTGTAAGGGTGCCTCCCAATCTCTAGCAGTCAGTTCATTGCTTCATAAATGTTCTGACATCCTTGAATAGTTTAGGGCCATCAGAGGCAACACTATAGTACTTTCGCTACCATTCTATATCCAGAGTGGTGTCCATCAAATTCGAGCGAATGATAATTCTCGAGAAAACTATGATGGTCCTCCTGATGGATACACCTATGCCAAATGCAAACCGCTCCTTCCATGAATGAGAGTGGATCTTCCCATTGGTAGAAATGGACAGTGGACAAAAACTCGTCCTTCTTGATCTTCATCCAATGTTGTGGAACTACACAAGGGATGAGGTAGTTCACAATATCAGCATACCAAGGGATTGAATCCACATCCAAAATCAACCCAGCAGGAAAGGTGTCTGTGAGGGTTTCCCTATGAGGCTCTTGCTGCTCAATTATGGAGAGGTGATCTCATGTTGAACCCCAGGTTAGTCTTTGATTTCCAAGTCAAATTCATGGAGGAGAAGCATCCATATGATCAGTATGTGCTTCGCATCATTCTTCTGCAGTAAGCATCGCATAACATAATGGTTAGTGTAGATGGTGACTTTTGATCCAAGCAGATAGGATACGAACATCTCAAGGGCCAATACCACAGTCAATAATTCTTTCTCTATCACAATGTAGTTTATATGAAATTCATCAACTGTTCTAGTGGCATAGTGAATGGAATAGCGCACATTATCTTTTCTCTTTCCTAGAAAAATCCCAACTGCAAAATTTGATGCTTCTGTCATGATTTCAAAAGGAAGAGACCAATCTGGTGGCAATAGGACAAGAGCTTGAGTGATTAGTTTCTTCAGTTGATTAAATGAAAGGAGAACTTGTTGATCAACATTAAATTATGTCTCCTCGTATAGAAACTCTATGAGTGATCGTACGATGCAGCTGAAATCTCTAATGAATCTTCTGTGGAAACACACATGTCCTAGAAATGACCTCACACGTTTGATGTTTTGAGGCAGCTCGAGATTGCTGATAACATCCACCTTTGCTGGGTCAGCTTTGGCAGGTTTGGAAACGACGTGACCCATCACAATGCCTTCTATGCCCATGAAGTGGTTCTTTTCCCAAGATAGTATGAGACTGACTTCACAACATTTCTAAAGTACTCTGTCCAGGTTCTCAAGACAGGCATCAAAATTGTCGCCATAGACTGAGAGGTCATCCATAAACGCCTCGATAAAATATTGACCATGCCAATAAAAACTGCAAGCATGCATCGTAGGAATGTGGCAGGTGCATTGCATAGACCAAATTGATTTTTGCAAGTATGCGCTCTTCAATAATATCAGGAAAAGGAATATTTACGGAATTGAAATCAGAAACACTGTTCTTATTAACAACAACAATTGTGTCCATAATATTCTGTATATCCAATCTACAAGAAGGCGTATATTCTAGAAATGAAAGTGTTGTTGCTAGTAGATGTGAAAAAAGTGTGGTCTCTGATCCGTTGATTGGTGTTGGTCGCACCATGTCTTGCACGGTTTAACTTTGACTGCTATCTTATTTTTAGTCTTTTTTATTTTTCTGATTTTTTTGTTATCTTTCTTTATGGTGAAGGTAGTCGATGAAAACTAGCATGGCTCCACTATCTTCTTCTTCCTTACCCAAACCTGTAACTGGAAAGGCTGATGCAGAAGAGGACGATTCACCTGACAAAGATTTATTCTTCCTTGTGCTTGTGGTTGATGGAGGAAAGTTCCAACCGCATCTGAGAGTGATAACATTAGATAAAGAAAAAATACAATTATCTGACTCTACAGGCACAGACTGGACATCACATTCTACCTGCTCATTCCTTTTGAAATTATTGGGATTTGCTTCCATCCGAGCTGGGATAGGAGTTTTCGTGGCAATCATGTCATCTAGATTATTGGTCATCTCTGCTAGACCCTTTACTAATTGGTATGATGATTTCTAATACTGTAGTTGTTGTCTCTAATGGCTTTGGTACTATAGAGACGGGTAATGCTAGTATTGATGCTAAGTCTGAAAGAACTATGCAAAATGACCACCTTGAGGTTGGTTGTACAGTCAGTTAACCAGTGTTTGGCCTTGGTGTTGTCCTGCAGGACAGGTCAGATGCGCATCGTTCTTCTAGACATCATTGACTTCTTGGATCAGGGGTGGCTATGGGAATGTGGATCAGAAGATGGGTGGTAATCTAGCTGGTAGACCACCATTTTTTGCTACGGTAGGACCTTCTCTGAAGCCTGCATGTAGTATACGTACTAGATCATCGGATGATGTTGGCTCAGCTGAGGTTGCTGGGGCGGTGATGGTTCATCCTTCTTCTCAACAGGAGTCTCTAACTATGGTGTCTCCAACTTAGACAAAATGATGGTGCTCACCAGCAGCTCCAACTACTTGGTGATTTGGTCCAACTTATCTAAATTCTATGTCCTTTGTTTGATCATAACGAGCTTCTCGAGATCCTATGACCGCTTCTCTATTATATCAACCTTTAAAAGATGGTCCCCAATGATACTGAGGTTAGATCTCTCGTATTTCTCTGCCACACGGAATGTTGCAATGCCAACTAGCTTCTAGAGGACATAAGGCTATCTCTGGTATGCACGTGATGAAAGTAGGGTGGCCTCACTCTCGGTCATTTCTTCAAATATCTGCTATACCACATCTTCATCATTGTTAAAGTGGGATCCTGATGAATCCCCATTCATCACTCTTTATTCCTTTATCTTAGCTAAAAATCTTTGCAAAACACCATTTAATATTTGTAAATATACTAATTTGTCAAACTGCATGCTTTGTGTAAATAGCAATAATTAGCATGTTTTTATGCACACATAAAGGAATAAAGAAATAAAGAAAAAGAGGGAAATATTTAGAATAAATATTGAGCGACCTGAACCCAAGGGAGGGCCAATTATTGGCCTGACCGCAAAATAAAACAAGTAGAGAGAGATAGGGCCATTAACATTGTACATATATTCTCCCTCATGCTGAATATAATTTTTTTTTCATAAAATAAAAATACATGTGTTCCTCATAATTTGTATATTTCAAAAAATAAAATAAAAATGAGAAAAATAAAATAAAAATGAAAATAAACTCTCTCTCACCCTTACATATACCATGCACAAATGTAGCTATCCTTACTTATTTTACCATTGTAAACACACAATAAAAATAAAATAAAAATCATTTTATATCCCAAATTTTATGTTGTAAATAAATAAAATATAAAATAGGGATAATTGTACAAAAATAAACTAATAAAAAAATACATAGGCATTTATACCTATATATAATAATATAGGGATTTTACCACTTGTTCCCCTCCGAGATCTCGCAATTTCAATTATGCCTCTATCTTTTTGGTAATATCAGTTGTGCCCCTCACTTCTTTCTCCGTCATCAGTTGTGCCCTTCCCTTAGTTTGACCGTCAATGAATTGACTTGACCATGGTTTTATCAAACTTTGGGCAGTTAAGAGGGGTATTATTGTCCAAACCCCTCTTTTCTCCTCCAACCTCCTCCTCCTTCCTCTCCTCCTGAAGTTTGTCTTTACCCAATATGGATAACCCTCCGACGGATCGTACCCTAGCACTCGTCTGTTCAGCTTGAGCGATTTCAGGAACTTTGACACTTCCTTGAGGATAGCGAGGTTGTTGCTCGACATCTACGTCGTATTCTTCAACGCACCGTCGATCAACGATTGCAGGGTCTCGGATGCGTTGCGAAAACCATCTGCACAAGTGTTCTGTAATAAGGGATTTCAAGTATAAGATATCACAACACTACAACAAAACGGATATAATTGGAAGGGTTCACGTATATGCTCATGCCTGCTGTGTGAGGGCGGAGCTGAGCCAGGTCTTGAGGTCGTCAGTGGCGTGAGCGATGTTGATGTCGTCGGTCGTGAGGGTGTGGTTGAGCTGGGATATGGCGAGCTACATGAGGCCTTGACAGTCCCTCCAGGCCGCGGTATAGAGTTTGTTCAGTGACTGATTGAGGTCGAGTTCCTGGAGGTGCTTCGACGTCAGGTTGAGACCGTTCATGGCCACCTGCACGGAGATCTGGAAGATGGTTTGCGGGTCTATGTTGGTCATGTTCTTGGTGGCCGGGTCGACGGTTCTGTAGCATGTTTTGGGAAACCGCACCCTGTCGCAGGCCATTTAGACGGAGACAGGATCAACAGGTTGGTTCGGTATGTCGATTGGGTCTGGGTGCGGCCATGATACGACAGCGGCAACAACGACGACGACAAGGAGGATCGCGACGGATATGCTGATGGTGAGAAACCTCTTGCGGGACTTGCGTTGTGCTTCCATGGCGGCGAAGTCAGAATCGTGAGCACTCGATCAAGACCAGTGGTGGGAGGCCATGGATTAATTGAATTGGTGATCGAGGTGGAATTAATGGAGGTGTATATAACGAAGACAAGATGCTGGAGGTCACGTTGGTCGTGTGGATTGGAGGCCAATTGGCTGGGAAGTATGGGGCTGGAGAACGTTCGTATATGGGGGAGGAAAGATCGTGTTCATGCTCCCCATGTCGGAGATGTTGTACATCGTGGGGAAGGGGGAGGGGGCGGTGCGGGAGGCTGTGCGGGTAGGGGGGTGGTGCGGGGCAAGAGAAGGGGAAGCATGGTTGATGCCATGCGGGGAAGGGGGCAGTGCCGTGCGGGGCAGGGGAAGGGGGGGGTTCCAGAGGGAGGGGGCGGTGCGGGGCAAGGGGAGGGGAAGCAGGGTTGACGCCGTGCGGGGAAGGGGGAGGGGGCGGTGCGGGAGGTCGTGCAGGCAGGGGGTGGCGGTGCGGGGCAAGAGGAGGCGACGCCGTGCAGGGAAGGGGGAGGGGGCGGCGCCGAGCAGTGGCTGCACAACGTAGAAATAGAACGCGGGACATCCTCGAATCACGAGGAGGGGGAGCAGGACGAGCACCAGCCATGCTTGTCGTTCTCGCACGAGACGTCTTCGAATCGCGAGCTCGGGAAAGAGCTGTGGCAGAGAGGGAGTTGGAGGTTGGAGGAGGAGGAAGTAGATGGGGGAAGAGGAGGAAGAAGAAGAGATTGATTCAAAATGACCATTCAATCCTTTTTTTAAAATTAATTCCACTTATGTCCTCAAAGTTAACATCCGTTTGCACTGTAGAGGGACGGCAACTAACCCAAGGGGCACAACTGATAAAACGGCAAGAAGTGAGGGGCACAACTGATATTACCAAAAATATAGGGGCATAACTGGTATTGCGATATCTCGGGGGGGCACAAGTGATAAAATCCCAATAATATATTATGTATACACATTAATTTATTTTCCAAAAAAATAAATAAAAATGACTAAAAAATAATTTGAAAAATAAGAAACATATTTTATTTAGAAAATATTTTGAAATAAAATCATTTACTATTTATAAATTAATTTTCAAATAATTTTGAAATGGCGCATTCTGATTGATCCACAGGGGATGTTGACCCCCGGTCAACTCCCCCCCAGGACCACCTCTCAGCAGATCCGTGTCCCCGACCCGATTTCTCTGATTTTTGCAGATGCGATCCGCCTCCCATTCGATCAAACCCCGGGCTCTGATTGCTGATGCATGATCCATGACACACGTTAGACCTTTTTCTTAGGGATCCGAGCATCGCGATGTGCGCGACACTCCCATCTTATCGGACCTGCACCATTATATAGCCTCACCTCTAGCAGACTTCTCTCACACCCTTTGTCTCCTGTCTTCAACCCCAGTGACCTCCACCTTCCTCCTCGAGTGATAACGAGCGATCTAGCATGTTGCAGCGAGTGTTTGGAGGCGAAGCCTTAGGTCCAGCAACCATCATCGCCGAGCTCTGCCTTCCATGAAGCATGAGCCTCTGGAGGCATCGCTCCATGGAGACAACGACACAGGGAGGTAGCTGACCTCCACCACAGATGATCTCGACCATCAGGTAGCTCATTTAGCCCATAGTTTCGCTTCAATTCCAATCTTTAGGTTTAGCACCGCTGGCCTCCACCGGCCGATTCCCGACCATCCATTCATCCATTTCACCTCCCGACCATCCCTACATCTTCACGAGACTCCTCCACACCTTCTTCGCACCTCCGATCATCCTGGTTCACCCCGGAACCTGGACTAAGGGTCTCCTCCGCCGCGGCTCGCAGGAGACCCATGCCCCGTCTCCCTCGTTCAACCATTTCACCCTTCACCGGGTCGAAGCTGTTTGCCCTCGACCCCTCTCACTTCCTGTGCAGGTAGCAGGGCTTAATAGCCTCACGTGGAGGTTCGATTACTCAGGAACAAGACCCCCAGGTCCCCGTCGTCGTCGGAGCTCCTCCGATGCTCCCGGCCTCATCGGAGACCCCTACCAGCTGCGGACCTCCTTCAACTCCGATTCCCCCATCTCAACAGCCTTGGAGGACCTCCCTAGCGCGCTCAGTGGCCAGGCGAAGTTTGCCGGCGTTCAGTTCTTCCAGGAGCTTCCTTCACCGTTAGATCGAGTCGCTTCGCCAGTTCAGATCTCGACTATCCGTTCGCGAAGGCTTTTGACCGTTCGAACCATCTGAGGATCAGATCCGAGCCGCAGATCCCCGAAGGGGCATCCGTGAATCACAACCTTCCGATCATATGTGGAGCCACGCTGCCAGCTGTCGGATCATAATAAAGGGGTAAATATCACTTAGGTCCCTCTTTCTTTAGCATTTATAGTTTAGTCCTGTAAATACATGTCATAGTAGTTTTTATTTTGGAATAATTGTTCTTTGGACCTGGTAATTTTAATATTTGCATTTTCGCCCCCTGGTTGTGGTGCACGTGCTTCGACACGTGATATTTTGGGAAAATTGCATGTATGGGCTTGGGTTTATTTACTGTTATGGATTGAAGTTTTATTTTATTTATTTACATATATACCCCTTATGCGTGATGTATTTAAGCATGTGTTGAATTTAGTGTGAAATTTACAGTTGACCCCCTACAGTTTTCACATGTATTTCATTTTAGCTCCTGAAACTTGTTTCTCTTGAGATTAGGTCCATATGTGTCGTGCCTTGTTTATTGATTGAATAAAATATCAAATTAAATCCAAATCTTCTGAAATTTGGACATGTGGCTCCTGCGACTGTGTAAAAATTTCAGAAATTTTTTCGAACATTTTTGTTGTGTTCCTCTATTTTTAAAAATTCAAAACCTTTATTTTTACTATTGTTTGAATTATAAAATCAACTAAAAATACTAAAAACCTCCAAATTGCTTCAGTCCAATTTTTGCTCAATTTGGATTTATAAAACACCTAAAAATTGAAAAACCCTAAAAATCTTATAAAAATCATTAAAAATTCTAAACAAAATTAAAAAAAATGCAATTTCTTTTTCTGTAGCTTAGTTTTCACTTGTAGTTTCATATAAAATTGTCTATAGATTTTTATAGGCTATTTATCAATTTTTAAATAGCCTTTCAAATATGGCTACATAGTACGGCTTAGTAGTCGCTTTTGTTTTCGCAGATTTTTCGCAGTTTTTTGTTCATATTTGTAGATATTTTTCTTATGATTTTATTCGCATATTTTTATAATAATATGGTCTGATACAATTCTGTCTTGTTTTCCTGCGAGTGCCCGAGGACCGAGGCAGCTTTCTTCGGGAAGCCGACGCAACCGCGGGAATCATATGTAACTCCTTTCTGCATAGAGTCGCAAGAGAGCGTGAGGAGGCGAGCAGGAGTGCAGGGGCCGTAGGATAGCAGTAGTGTACCTTAGAATAGTTTCATTTTCCAGCAGAACTATTTTATTGTAATAATACATGAACACTTGGACTTGGATTGTTTCGGTGATATCGGGGTCTGTTTCACCGAGCACCGGTGTGCTCGGGGGACCCCACCGCATTTTTTGTCAGTTTTGATTTCTTGTATTTTATTACTACTTATCTAATTTACGTGGTTTTGTCCTTAGCTTAGGATTTTATCTTGATTGTGACGTAATTGATTAGGACCCAATCCCAAATATTTGCATGCACCTATAGATCGTAATTGGACCTAATAAATTAAGTCATAAGAAAAAAGCCGGATTAGTTAGACTCTAGTCACCGTGCCTTGAGGTCACATACAATGCGCGCAGAATCCGTTGTGGCAGACATCGAGTGGCTCCCAAGATAAGACTCCGGACATATGTTTGATTACCCGGCTACTGTTCTTCTCGTGTAGAAATTTCTCTATCTAAGGCCAATTTCTCCTGCATCATATAAGTAGTTTTATTTCGTTCTTTACATTTATGCGCGGATCACTTTGCATGTAGACAACTGGAGGAAAGGTACGCATTCTTACTCAAGATGCATCATTGATTTCATCTTTCATCGGCTTTTTCGTCTTCTCCCCCTGTTTTCGGACTTAAATAACTAGGAGAACCAAAAATTTCGTTAGGCATTGTTTGCTTGAAAAATACATAAAAAAATCTATAAAATTGGGATTGCTAAACATATTTGACCCTGAAAGACACTTCACCTAAAAATTGTCTTGGAGAGAGCAACCCCCTCCTTGTCTGGTTTGGATGAGCGACAGAGCGACCCACACACTGGCTAGAGCCATATTTGATCTCTTATTAAACCACCGGCTTTTTATACGGGACAGTCTGTTGGGAGGATTGGATTCCCATCAGCTCGCTTAACCACTCTGATAGACTGACTTGATCACCTAAAATAAAATTGACAATATAATCGAATGATCTCTTACGGTCATCAGCTCTGTGTTGCGTAGGTGAACCAAGGGTTTGTTTGCTCATATTTTGTGTTTCCATATCTCATCCGCCTGACTCTCTAGATCAAGATGATGGGCAGGAGGTCTCTTAGGCAGCCTTTGGTTGCATCGCTTTTCATCACTCCAGCACGGTCATCTAGGTTGGTTCGTGAGAGCCGAGACCCGCTCTCCAAACCCAAGTTCGATTCCGCCCTATACCCCTAGATCAGAGAGAGCTACAGTCAGTTGATTTATCAGCACCTGAGTTTGGGTCTTTTTCCTTTGAAAAGACCATGGCCAGCAGCGAGGAGTGCACCGAGGCTCCCAGAGCTGAGATGACGACATATGTGTCGGACCAGGGTGCGATCAACAACACCCTGTTATCTTCCCTTGAGACTATGACGCGCCAGATACGGGATCGGGGAGCATTCATGATGGAGATGCGGAGAGAGATGGAGAGACTGAGGACGGAGCGAGACCAGCCGAGAGCCGCATGAGCGGTAGACCTAGATCAGCCGGAGGAGCGGGTCTCGCCAGCACCAGCCAGACCGATGCGGGAATCGCACAACCCCGGATCGATGCTTACACATCGGTGGATCGTTCCTCTAGTGATCATGGAGGACTTCAAGTTCCCTCTGCAAACGCTTCAGCTTATTCCCCGCTTCCACGGGCTCACGACTGAGGAGACCCATCTTCATCTCCAGGAGTTTGAGATGATCTGCAACACCGTCCACGATCGGTAGGTGGACGAGGATACAATTCGGATGATTGCTTTCCCTTTCTCCCTTGTTGACCGAGCAGCCAACTGGTTGAAGCATTTGGGGAGATTTGTGATCACCTGGGAGCAGCTCCGCACTGAGTACTTGAACAAGTACTATCCACTTGGGCGGACCAATGCAGCAAGGGCCCTGATCAGCAACTTCTCCATGCTCCCCAATGACGAATTCCATGAGGCATTAGAGAGGTTCAGAGAGCTTACATACAGATGCCCGCACCATGATATCTCGAAGCCGAACCTAGTTCAGAGCTTTTTCTGCGGACTTACACCAGGGCTGTAGGGCTTGGTGAATGCTTCTTGTGGTGGTTCCTACTTCGTCATGGATGAGGATCAGGTCTGAGCCATCTATGAGGAGATGGCCGATAACTATACAATGATGTCCCAGACCTGCCTCTGCACTCAGAGACACCCCCAGCCACAGGTCGTGCAGTTTCAGAGGATAGCATGGGTCGATGCCGATCCTTCCACTTCGTCAACGGCAACCGCACAGGAAGAGTCCACAGCTGCAGACATGGGCATCATCAATGAGAAGCTGGACCGGATCGAGTTGATAGAGAAGAAGCAGTGCCGGGGCATGACTCAGATCGATCAGATGGCACAGACGCTGAGTGACCTGAAGACCCAAATCATGTGTCTCCAGGAGGCACAAATGGCTTCTCTGCCCCGTCTCAGATCACAGGAAGACACCGACAGCAGCAGTAGCAGTTCGGCTCATCCCTCTACCTAGTACAGACAGGTCCACCACGTTCAGGCGGAGCCCTACCAGCCACAGCTGTATCAATACGTCCAATCACCACCTCAGGACAACTAGATGGTGGTGTATTAGTCGAACCAGCCCCTGCCAGTACTCCCCCACCCATCTACGAGAAGGATCCATTGATGGATGTCAATGGGATTTGGTACGACGAACCCCAGCCCGGTATCCGATGAGACCATCCCGGATTCCGTTGGTCGGCCGGAGGCACCAGTTCCCAACAGCAGCCTCCAGTTCAGGGTAGCCAGTACGACGAGCAGCGTGAGCAGCACCAGCAGCCCCAACCCCCAGTACACCATCAACTATCCCACAGAAGAGAGCAGTATGGTCCTCGTCCCTATCAGCAGGGACAACCTTGGAGGCGATAGCAGCCTCAACAACAGTGTCATCCCCAGTACCCCTCTCACCCTCACCAGCAGCAGCAGCCTCATTACCAGCAAGGCAACCCGTCAGGTTCTCATGGGCCGACCTATGAGAACCCAGCCTTGGATGACATAGCCCGCCTCGTATCCGAGTAGCAGGCCACCTTCTGACGGGAGATGGACGAGTTTCTTAAGGAGATGAGGGAGAAACTGAGAGGGAAGGCCACCATTCCTGCCCAAATCGAGCCGAACCCGAACAGCCTCAAGAGAAAGTATGAGAAGGTAGAGTTCACTGAGATTACCACTCCCAGGGCTTCACTTGGGGATATGTCTGCATACATGTTTGATGCCGATTTTGTTACACTTAGGAGCGGTAGGATGCCAGTAGGCGGCGCCTCGTCTGAGTGACGATCCCATGCCACTTTAGGAGCGCCAGGCAAGGAGAAGAGCAGTGCTGATGCCACTAGAGATGATGAAGGTGGCGCCGACGCCACCATGGATGTTGATCCCACTAACGGTAATGAGGCCGTCGATTCACCATATGGAGGAGGTGGTACTGACGCCACTATAACAGATGCTGAGCTAGAGCGTGGTACTGAGGTCGCGAGTCTAGATGCCGAGGGTGGTGCTGAGGCCACCATTTTCAGTTCTTCTCGTCCTGTTGTTTTTCCTTCAGTGCATGTATCTCATGACATTTTTGCAAATAAAGGATAGGGTTTATTGTTTTCGAATCCACCTATGTTGCTTGACGATGTTTGTGTGGATTCTTCCTTGCCTGAGCATTCCAGACCCTCTCCTAGTCATTCATCTAAGAAGGACCCAGTAGTCCCCATTCCCCGAGCACTCCACTTGGCTAAGGGGCAGAAAAAAGAAAATCATAAAAGAACCATTAGATTGAGTTCAGCCAGAAGATGATGGACTGATTTCACATACAACTGACTCTACAAGAGGCCTTAGAGCACATACCTCTCTTTCATAGATCACTCAGAGACAGGACCACAGTTAGGAGGAAGAGGTGGAACCACCGGTCAGAGATCCATGTGCTCACTCGTGCCACATGCTTCGCGATACAGAACTGTCTGCCAGCCTAGAGACCATATGTAGGAGCCACGTATGTCAGATGCCACATTCATGAGCAGAGGTTCGACCTCACTCTATTAGACAATGGTTCTTCGATCAACCTACTTTCGGCATCCCTTCTCAACCGCTTCGAGTTGGGCCCTCTCTGACAGAGCAGGATGGTCCTTCAGTTTGCTGATCGATCTGTCAAGAGGCCGAAGGGGTTGCCGAAGGACGTTGTCGTCATGATTCAGGGCCTGAAATTCTCCCGTGGACTTCGTTGTATTGGACATGGAGATCCCTGAGTCCGTGATCGATACCCCCATCTTTTTAGGATGCCCGTTCTTGGCCACAGCCAAGGAAGTATCTGATGAAGCCAGAAATCGGATGGTCTTAAGTTCCACACAAGGCGGGAACTCAGTCGTTGAACCGACCACTCAAAAATCCGGGCTACAATCAACAATTAACCCACGACAATCAAATTAAGCAATGAAAATAGAAGTGGAGTCAAAATTTATTATTACTCTACAAAAATGTGTATAGTGTGCAAGTGTGTAGAGGTCGAACTCAAGGAGCAAACAAGATAGATCAGGTCAAAATGCTCAAAATCGTGAATGTGATCAAGTGTCTAAATGTGCTATGTTTTTGTGGGTTTTTAATTTTATATATTTTTTATTTGAATTTTTTTCATTTTTGTATTTTGGCTTCCTTTTTACTGATTTTATATTTTTGTTTTATATTTATATTTTTGCATTTTCTTTTTCTTTTAAATGATATTTAAAATTTAGAGGATATATAATACAAGAGATATAAGAGAGGGATAAAAATGGGTGGAAAATGCTCAAAATACAGGAAATGGAATGTTTTTGTGATTTTTATATTTTTCTAATGGTTTTATGATTTTTCTATATTTTTACTAATTTTTTGGTATTTTTGAAATCACAAATACTGAAATAAGTAACTAAATGTTGCTGGCCGAAATTAAAATGAGGATGAAAAATACAAAACAATGTCAAAAACTCCTCAAGTTAATTTTAAAATATAGGTAATAAAATAGGGAAAAATATAGCAACTGAGATCATATGTTTAGGTTTTTTCTTGAATTTTTTAGATTTTTCATGAAGTTTTTAGGAGTTTTCTAATTTTTAGGAGTTTTACTTTGAATTTTTTTAGTGATTTTCTTACTTACACTAAAAGATGATAAGACACGCAAGATATAATTTTTTTGGAATTTTTCAAAAACTTTTACTATTTTTTATGGATTTTCTAATGCAAACAGTGCTGAAAATGCATGTTTTTGAATTTTTTATAAATATAAAAAATGCAAGAAAAATGCAAAATAACAATATAGCGTGAAACTAACATGCAATAAGAGTCTAAGGTTATTTTTGTAGATTTTTTAGACTTTTATCGATGCATGAAATAAATAAAGACAACAACAAGAAACTACACTTCTAGTAAGGGCATATATGTAAATAAGTAAACATCTATGGGAAACAATGCAAGTTTTCCACAAAATTTATAACTAATAAGCAAAGTTGCAAGACCAAATACAAATATCGAAACCCGCAAGGGTACGCCTGCAAAATACCCAACCGCGCACGTGCTATACACGCGCTTGGGAAGGACCTAAATGCAATATACAAAAATCTCAGGGGATGACACGCAAACTATCCAAAATAATTACACGTAATATCAAAGTTCCTAGACTCAGACGAAATAAAAAAACCCCCAGGGGGGTCCCTGCAAAATGCCCAGTCCCCTCACGCGTACAGGCATGTGAGGTGACGTGGACTGGACCTAACTTCAAATAAATAATGTTTTGGGGCCTAGATGCAAATATTACAAAAATATTTAAACTACAGATGAAAGTTTTTGGACTAAATAATAAATACAAAATGGCACGGGGTGAAATTGCAAAATACCCCTCGCTTGCAGATCCGACGGCTGATGAACTTCCACTTGCCACGTGTCGCTGATCTGACAGTCGATGACGGTTCTCGGATGACGGATGTGATTAGATCTCCTTGGCTTGATCGAACGACTGAGCTTCATGGAGATCCAACGACAGCTGCGAGATCTGGAGGTACGACCCAATCCAACGGTGGAGAAGCATGGAGGAAGAACGGGGAAGAACGCCGGCGAGGCGAACTTCCCCGAGCTAAACCCCGGTCCTCCGGCTATATGAAGAACTAAAAAATGGGCCGCGAGCTCCTGATGGCTTCCTCTAGGTGCTGGGGGATCCAAAATGCTCCAGTGATGACCGGAGTTTGCTGGAGAAGACGACGGAGCTGGGGAGCTTCACTGGTCTCCGGCGAGGGATAAAACAACCCCCAAGCTCTCGTTAAGCTCCAAGTACCTGCAGAAAAGAGTGAGAGGGTCCATGGAAAAATGGTTGGACCCCGCAAGGGTGGAATGGATTCGTGGATAGGCGGCACGAGACGGAGGCTGGAGGAGCACTCCGGCGAGGTACTAGCGGGGGGTGAACGGATGGGCTAAACTCGAAAAAGATTGGGAGAATATGATCCTCATGTTACTGAGAATAAAGTGCGAAAGAAATGAGAGGGAGAAGGGTGGTCCTCGAGTGTGGTTCACATGAGGAAGGATACCTCGATGCTGGTGGTCGGCGGAGATGATTGGAGCCACCTCGAAGCTCGCTCGACCAGCCTGAAGCTCGGCAAAGGAAGCTGTCACCTTCCTCGATCGAGAGGGCACGAAAGTGGGAGCAAAACTTGTGCCAGAGGGGTTCAAAATTCAAATGAAGTGGAGGGTGTCCATTTGAAGGGTTGACGTTCGGATGGGAAGAACGAGGGTGATCCCTTGAATCGCAGCTCCAACGCTCGAGGTGATCATAGGGCATCAAAGAGCGATGAACGAGGCACAAAAGTCGTGAAGAGACCTGTCCAAGATGGTGCAAGGATTGAACTCAAAAAATTTGCGAAAATGAGACAAAACGCAGATCTGACACAATGGCAGAGGGGAGGGATAGCCAGTTGACCCGCCGGTCAATGTGGATTGTCACCTGGTTGGTCCACGTGGACCAACGAGGAAAAATCCATGAAGGAATGGTTTATTAATTCATTTAAAAACAACAAATGATTTTATTATTTTTAGGTTATAAAATGGAAAATATTTTTTATTTTCTAAGGTATTTTAATATGATTTTTATTTATTTTTATGAGGTTTATAATTACAAGTTACCTTTTTAGGCTTGTAGAGGTATGTATATCTATATATTTTATTTTTATTTTGTATATTTAATTTTATTTATTTTTGTTTATTATTTTATAAATTAATAGAATATTTTTATACATTTAAAAATATTTTTGTTTTATTTTTCTGAAGTATTTTGTACACTTAATAAAATATAAGTGTGAACTATATAGGTCTGTGTATAGGTCTTATACCTAGTATGCTACACAAATATTTTATTTTTGTATTTTATTGAGGTTTTTATTCTGATTTTAATGTACACATAAATTATCAATAATATTTACAAAATTATAAAAATATAAAAGAATAATACATAAAATGTTTATTTTAATCTGTATAAGTATGTAATAGGGGTCCAAAACTCAACTTTCAAACCGTAGCTCCGCCAAATTCGAAACCACCGCCATAAAATATCTTATTTTAAATTATATGCAATTAAAGGTGAGTTTGATGATTCAGAGATCTTATTAGGGAGATACAGGTCTGGGAAGTTGGGGTTTTGGTATTTTATTCAGATCGTAACTTTTCATCTTTACATTATTTTTGAGTGAGATCAATTTTGTATTTTTCTTTATTTAATTATCTACAATTTCATGTATAAAGTTTCTTTATTTGAGGTATAAAATGTGGAACCAAAAATAGGTCCAAAAATGAATAAAGAATGAATAAAATCTTTATTGTATCTGGCCCTTATCTCCCCTTACTTTATTCCTGGTCGACCTATTCATCAGGATGCCTAGGTCTCCAGGTTTCGGGTCATAAAATATTTACAATATTTTATTCTTTTTCTTTTGTTTTCTTTACTCTATTATTTTGGCTCTAAAAATAGTATTTTATACACTATTTACATGCACATGTATGAATGCTAAGATGTTGTAATTAAGGGTATTTACACGCATTTGCTAGGGTTTTTGAGGCCAAAATGATAGAATAAAGATAATGAAACGTGGATTCATCAGTATCCGATCATGATAACGGGAAGGTATACTTTCGCGTCGAGGGCGAGAGTATACAAATAGAGACGGTCGAAGAGACTAGAGCTAGAGATTAAGCTTGCTCAGAGCCGATTTCTGATTCAGAGCAAATGACATAGGCAGGGCGAGACATCCACCAGGACTGCGATTTTGTGATTGTAAACGATGAGGCAGTTTGGGCAGACCCAGCAGCACAGGCCATCCTCTCACCTTCAGAGTTTGCTGATGTAGAGATACTAGCAGAGGAGAGCTTGGAGAGAGCATTCCTTGACCCGGATACATCTCAGGTAGCAGAGCCGGTTACCGATCGTGAGGCATATTTTGTTTGTTATTTTGATACAGATCACTCGGAGTCAGATATAGATTGGGAAGAGTTTGATGATTTGATATCGTGTCTGACTTCCACAGAGCCTACATCTAGGGTGGAGGATGATTCCATACAGAGCAAAGACACACCAGCAGAGTAGCCTTTGCTAGATTCAGATTGCAAGAGAGAGTTTTCATTCTCCCATGCAGATTTGGCAGCACTCACTCAAACTTTTCAGAGGCCAGATCCACCAGTACCATGTTGTCCAGAGCTGAAGCCGCTACCATCATCGCTGAAGTATTGGTTCCTTGCGGGTGAGCATGAGATGTACCCAGTCATTATCTCCGCTGATTTGACTAGAGAGCAAGAATCCTGTCTGATGGGGGTTCTTAAAAACAACCGCAAGGTGATAGGATGGAGTGTACCCAATCTCCAGGGGATGTCTGGCCCTGTGCTCCCACCATATCTATCTCGAGGTGGACACGAAGCCATCACGTGAGTTCCAACGACGGCTGAACCCGAAGATTCGAGATGTTGTCATGAAGGAGATCTCGAAATGGTGGAGCACTGATTTTATCTACCCCATCTTTGACTCCAAATGGGTCAGTCCGTTGCATGTGGTTCCCAAGAAGACGGGCATCACCACAGTTGTTAGTCAGTCTGGAGAGGAGATCGCTCCCCGGGTACCCACTTCTTGGCAGGTCTGTGTGGACTACAGACGATTGAACCATGCCACCAAGAAGGACCATTTCACTCTGCCTTTTATTGATCAGATTATAGAGAGGTTGGCAGGGAAGAGCCATTACTGTTTCTTGGACGGGTACTCCGGATACATTCAGGTGGCCATTGTGCCCGAGGACCAAGACAAGACCACCTTCACCTGTCCCTTCGGGACATATGCTTTCAGACGCATGCCATTTGGATTGTACAACGCTCCGGCGACATTCCAGAGATGCATGTTGTCCATCTTTTCAGACATGGTGGGGGAGTTCTTGGAGGTCTTCATGGATAATTTTTCGGTGTACGGTGACGGATTCGATTCTTGTCTTGACTACCTAGACGGCGTCCTTCATCGATGCATAGAGGTTCACCTTGTGTTGTTTTGGGAGAAGAGTCACTTCATGGTGACTCTGGGGATGGTGCTTGGCCATATGATCTCCAACAGGGGCATGGAGGTTGATCTGACCAAGGTGGATGTCATTAGAAAACTCAATCCACCGTCCAACTTGTTGTAGTTTCGATCTTTCCTAGGGCATGTCGATTTCTACCGACGGTTCATACATGATTTCAGCAGGATTGCCCGACCGTTGACTGATCTGCTGACGAAAGACACCTAGTTACTTGTTGATGATAAGTGTCTAGCATCATTTGAGACTCTCAAGAGTCGTGTTGTAGAGGCTCCTGTTCTCCAGCCGCCGGATTGGTCTCTCCCATTCGAGATCATGACGGATGCCTCCGATTTTGCCGTAGGGCCCGTGCTGGGACAAAGGAGGGATGGAGTCCCTGCTATTTACTACGCTATCCGTACTTTGGATGCCACTCAGTGGAACTACACCGTCACAGAGAAGGAGATGCTAGCCGTAGTTTTCGCCCTAGATAAGTTCAGATCTTACATCATTGGATATAGAGTGACCATCTATACTGATCATACCGCCATCAGGTACCTCATGGAAAAGAAGTATGCCAAACTCAGATTGACTATATGGATCCTTCTACTCCAGGAGTTTGATATTGAGATTAAGGATAAGCCTGGAGTCAAGAATGTGGTGGCGGATCATCTCTCCCGATTAGAGTATCTTAAGGATTCTAAGCAGATTGAGCCTATTTGTGAGACCTTCCCAGAAGAGGCAATCCTTGCTATCGCCTCTCTCCCATGGTATGTCGATAGTGTGAACTATCATGTCGTCAAGAAAGTTCCACAAGATTCGCCCAGGAAGAAACCTGAGACCTTCCTCGCGAAGGCCAAGTTTTACCATTGAGAGGATCCCGTCCTTTATCATGGAGGAGGGGATAGCATCTGGTGTCGGTGCATTCCTCAGGAGGAGCACCATAGCATCCTCACTTACTGCCACAAGCTTGAGGCAGGAGGACATCACTCTGGGAGGAGAACGGCACAGAAAGTGCTCCAATCCGTCCTATGGTGGCCTACTCTCTTCAAGGACTCTGATGAGTTCGTGAAGAGGTGTACTGACTGTCAGAGGATGGGCACTTGTGGACAGCGTGATATGATGCTGATGCAGCTCATTCACTTCTGTGAGGTTTTTGACGCATGGGGCATCGATTTCATGGGTCCATTCCCTAAGAGTCAGGGATTTGAGTACATTCTGTTGGCCGTGGATTATGTGAGTCGTTTGGTTGAGGCCATCCCCGCCCGAACCGCAGATGCTAAGACTGTTTGCCGATTTTTGAGGAAGAATATCATTTCACGATTCAGGGTACCTCGAGTGTTGATTTCTGATGGGGGTCTCATTTTGTCAACGACAAGGTAAAGGCCCTTGCTAGCGAGTTAAGCATAGACCATCGACTAGCCACTCCATACCACCCTCATACGAATGGTCTTGCTGAAGTGTCGATCATGGAAATCAAGACTATATTACAGAAGGTCATCCGTCCTGACTGAAAGGATTGGTCACAGCTTTTGGACTCGGTCTTGTGGGCATATAGGACGTCCTTCAAGACTCCTTTGGGTACATCTCCCTTTCGCCTCATTTATGGCAAGCCCTTCCATTTACCTGTTGAGATGAGACATAGGTCACTTTGGGTAGTCACAAATATACTTATGGATCTAATGAGTGTAGGAGATCAGAGGAGGGCAGAGTTAGTAGCCCTGGAGGAGCTTCATGATACAACCTTTTGTATGGTTATTTGACTCGCCACAAGCCACAAGCAGTTTGAGCCAAGACAGAGAGTATGGTTGTTTGATGCTAGGCTTCATTTATTCCCAGGGAAGCTACCAAGCAAATAGAAGGGATCCTATTCACTTTGATATATCTGAGTTGTCCTCTGATGCTACCTTTCATGTTAACAATCAGTGGATCAAACCATATCTAGATCATGAGCCGCGGGTCGTTGACGTTGCCCCTATTCACTTTGCGTGAGATGTGGTCTCTTGAGTCACATCTATTGCATCTCACGCCTGATTATCACTGTTCTTCCGACTTGTATAGATCTAGTTGTCCATATCACTCCCTTTTTTAGTCCCACACCCCTTCGTCATCTTATGATTCTGCTATACTTAGGGTGTACTTTACCCTAAGTATAGGGGGGTGTAGGACTCTCGAGTATTCTATTGATTATTTCTACCTTTGTTTTGCTGCCTATACTTAGGGATATTTTACCATAAGTATAGGGTGGGTATACCATGTACATCCTTCCACTCGGATTTCCCTTCATGTACAGCTTGCTATACTTAGGATTAGTTGATCCTAAGTATAGGGGGAAACACCGAGTCCTCTTCATTCTATTCTTTGATTAGTCTTTGTATATACCATTCCTTTTCACTTCCCTATACTAAGCACGAGTTATGTCTTCTTCATCGCTCTTGATCACTCTGAGGACATCGTACGAGCTATGTATAGGGGGGTATCGTATATATTTTATATATACTTTAGCCATAACTCATACTTTGTGTGAGTGTGTCAATAAATAAAATGGCTAAAAATCCATAATTTTTTTAAAAAAAATCTTGGACATAAAATTCTTCTTGCACATACATAGCAATTTATAAAAATTATTTTTGTACAAATGATTGTAAAAATGATTTGTGTAAATAGTTTGTGAATATTTTGATATCAAAATTATGTACATAATACAAAATTTTTTAAAATGCTTGAAAAATAAAAAGTTTGCAAAAACCTTGTGTAAATGTTTGTAAATATTTTGCAAAACTTCGCATTCAAGCATACATTCATGTTTTCAAACATTTTTCAAAAATTTTGCAAATTTGTAAAAAATTGCATCTTTTTGTATATATTTGTACAGTTTTTCCAAATCATGGTTGGCTTTAAACCAGCCTGGAATTGAATTGGAAAATGGAGCTTGGTTAAGACCTTAATCCACCTAATTCTAAGAGGACCTTATAGGGCTTAGGATTAAGACTTTTCAGGTCCATTTGGACTTAATACTTTGAGTCCACTAGGCTATGAGCATATGTCATCTTGATGAGCCTAAGTAGAGCACTTAACAACGCACACATGACTCTCAGAGACAATGGCTTTACTTGCAATAGCAGTTTACTCTTAGCTCTCCACGGATGAGGTGGTGAGGAGGCAGTTTCCTTTGGCTTGGGGTAGCATATGAGGGTAGCATTTCTAGGCGGAACCTCTCTTCTTCTTATAGTGAAGGAACTGCGTCTCAACTTGGTCTGGTGGTGATGAAGTCTAAAGACAGGAGTTGTGGATTGTAATAAAGCTTCAAAATAAGGATAGTCTACTGGCTCAAGAGGAAAAACACCTTATGTATATATGCTGCACCATGTAGATATGTTGTACATATGCACATCAAGAAAATGTGAAAAGAAATAAAAACTCCAAAAAAGGTGGTGGGTCTGATTGAAAATAAAATACCCACTGGAGTGTATATAGTCAAATAAAGCAAAGCTTATGTTACACATGACCATCTCATGAAGCTTGCAACGGGAGACTCAGCTACACTGGTTAGAGCTCCCAAAGATACATGGATACACTGGTCATGGTCCATTCTCTTCTTCCCCCTCTTCATGAGCCGGTTGTACTTGAACTTAGAAGGGAATACCCCACTCCTCGAGGAAAGAGTTGCTAGACTGAGGCATTAGAGTTACCTTGTCGAGGGAGGTTGTTTCTTTGTCATTTCTGAGGTGGGGAGCTACATATCACTTACACAGTACAAGGAAAGATTCATGGTCATTAGAGTTTGTGTATGTATACTTGTTCTGATCTGGTTTATTGAGGAGTCTTGACCATAGATTGGTGGAACTTAGAGGTTGTTGAGTTTTAGCTGAAGTCCAAATAAGTTTCCGACAAATTAATAATCCAAAGGTCTGACTGAGCTCTATATTTCAATTTAATGAAGGAAAGTTTAATAATCAACCTTGATTTCCCATCTTTTTCTTTTCCTTTCTCTTTTTTCACTTCTTTTTTAAATAAGTTTTTGCTATGGGACTAGCAAAAGTAAAATATAGGGGGTGATGAATCCCCATTCATCACTCTTTATTCCTTTATTTTAGCTAAAAATCTTTGCAAAACACCATTTAATATTTGTAAATATACTAATTTGTCAAACTGCATGCTTTGTGTATATAGCAATAATTAGCATGTTTTTGTGCAAAAATAAAGGAATAAAGAAATAAAGGAATAAAGGTAGCATCAGAGGACAACTCAGATTTGTGTTGGTAAAAACTAACAACGATTAATTTAATTTATATCAAATCTATATTGATAAATTAATATAAATCAATCTCAAATTAAATCAAAATCTCTTGGAGATCATAGGAGAGAGAGTGCCTCCTTCCATGTTGGAAGGAGGGGATGACCACACATTCCTAGCAAGAGTGGTGGTCGTCCACTCCATATATATGGAAGGTGGCTCTCATCTCTATATTGTAATCTCCAAGATTACGCAACAGCTTTTGTTGTAAATTATTCTACAAAAATAATTCAAAATTATTTTGTAGACATTGCAATCTTGCTATTGAAAAATTTGTGAATAATATACACAACCCAAAATAAAATATAAATTACATTTTCAATTCATTGTCTAATGTGAATCCAATTCACATTAACATTTAAATAACAATGTATATTACAAATAGCTCTCTCTTATATATTATAAATCACATTTATAATATATATGACTAATAAAGATATTAATATCCACATTATTCATATCCATGGTAATTAAATCACATTTAATCATCTTGGATCTCTATTCTCTTGTTCTCAACTGATATGAATTACATTCATAATATTCACATCTTTGATAATTAAACTGCATTTTATTATCTTAGATAACTCTCCTTATGAGATGAATCAAATTCATATTTTTCATGATAATTAAATCACATTTAATTATCAATTTTCTCAATGCTCAGATACACATATCAACAATGAAATTATCCTGAACTCTTTCAAGGATAATGCGCTTTCTCCGCGGATACCTGGAGATAAGGACAGGGTGATTGTATTTTTCCATGTATAGTGACTTCGATATTGAGATCATATCTCAAATCCAGATCGCGGGCCTCCCATAGATGCCTGATTAAATCAAGATCATAAATCTAATGTTTTCATTGCATCTGAATCACATTCAGATCAATGTCCAACATTTGGAACAAGATTAGATCATTTCTCTACTGAGAGGAGTCACTAAAATCCAGACCTATTTCATCACTCCCTGGGAATGGAAGCGTCATGGTTATACAATCGTTTATGATCACATCACCCTCAGGTATTCCCAATACATGTACATCCTGCATACTGGAAGACTCAGAATAAACCTGAAGTATTAGATCAACTTTATACTATCTACTTCAGGGTTTTTATCAGTAAGTTTCTCTTTCGATCATTGGGAGTTGGTATCGATCATACACTTTCCAAAAGCATATATCATACCTAGGTCTAGATCATATTCTTTCCAAAAGTATATATCAAACCTACAAATTCAGTCAAGCTTCCAAAGCGAGACGACCGTGCACGGAATTTGATTCTTCCCAATATCTCATGAGAGAGCTCATGCCTTCCGGTTCAGTAAATGATCATGTATGATCCCTTTGAGAGATCGTATTACTCATATGACCTTATATGCACACCAGCGCGTCGGTGTATAGACCTTGGTTAGGTCAACAACCTATTGGTATGCCAAATGCACATACTCAGACATTTAGTAACACATTTGTCTCTAGTCAGAGGATGCATGCATGTATCATGACAACATACGATATAGGACTTTGGTTATCTCGATCTCGTTGGGTCAACTCTTTGACCTAACTAATCTGACACCTTCGAATCTCTATTCTTATGCAGAGGACCTGCATCAAGACGTCGGTCAGATATCAACCTAACTAAGAAGGGATTGCCATCTCCTACTCAGGCTGGCGATCATCTCTTAATAATCATTTGACGGTGCTTGATGAGTCTTCAATCTAACTCATTAGATATTCATCCAAGCACCAGCCTCTATGATTCAATAATTGAATCAATATCAGTATGATAATTAAGATGACCATGGTACATAACCGTAATTGTTCTAAGGGACCTATTATGCAAATTATCTATTCTTCATTTAAGATCAGGGAATGATATTCGTAATAACATTTATTGCATAATGGCTCATCGTGGGCTCGCATGTCCAACTTCATCGTCCCTCAAGGATGTATCCTAGTTATGGTTGTACCTTGGAAACCTATGTGTTTGCATCTTTCATTATTGATTGTGTTTGTGTGTGCTTGCTTGCTTCTGTGATTCCCAACTAACTGTTATCAAAGCATTGGATTTTATGCATATCATCAATCATTACACAATCTAATGTTCCAGAAGTTCACATGGAAGAATATATTCATTATATGGTAGATCAAGTTGTATGATATTTTGAAGTAGTACGACATATGGGCACCATTAGTTCTAGAGTTGGCAAAGGCACTCGAACCCTCTGAGTTGGCGATGATGGAAGAAACGTCGCATTCAAAGATCATGTTGTGTTTGGTGGATGAGATATTTGTGGATGTTGCCTATGAGGATTTTGCATCTGAGCTATGGTTGAGACTATAAAGTCGGTGCATAATAATGTCTCTAACTAACAAGTTTCTATTGAGCAATGTTTGTTCTCTCTCCACATGCAGGAAGGTACTTCTCTTAAAGAATATATATAGATTGCTTAAATACATTATTGATGTATTTAAGAAACATAGATATTAAAATTGAGGATGATGCCATTATTTTGTTTGTTTATCTTCTAATATCGTGTGAGAATTTTGATCAATAGTTTATTGTAGGAAGAGAATCAATAACCCTAGAGGAAATTTGCACAAGTCTGCTAATGCATGAACTTCAACATATGGCTATCGAGAAGCACTAATCTAATAGTGTAGCTTCGTTATGACTCATGAAAAGAGTCATGCCAGTTTTTGCTACATGAAGAAAGGAAAGCAGAAATCCAATTTGAATAATCATAATGCTAAGGACATCTGCAATTATTGTAATGAAATTGGACATTGGAAGGATTGCACGAAGAAGAAAGGAAAAGCCATGGTTGTTGTAGAGGCTTAGGGAGTGTAGGTTCAGAAGATGATCTGGTTCTCACTGTCACATATCAAAAGATGACGGATAGCAAATAGATTCTTGATTCAAGTTGTTCTTACCATATGTCTCCTAATGAATATAGGTTCAACGAGAAGTGAAATGCCAAAATATTCCTATCAATCTTTGTCTCCACACAAGGAGGGAACACAGTCGTCGAAGCAACCGACAACAACCTCGAACTAATTCAACAATTAACCCACAATAAATAATTAAGCAAATAAAAATAAGATGTGGAGTTAAACTTTATTATAACTCTACAAAATGATGTGTATAGATGTAAGTATTATGTAGAGGTCGAACACGAGAGCAAACAATAGATTAGGAAAATTAATTCCAAAATTTATGTTCTTCTTGTCTAAGTGTTTTTATGTGGTTTTTTAATTTTGTATTTTTTATAGAATTTAAATTTATATTTTTTATATTTATATTTTATTTTTATTATCAAATTTTTAATTTTCTTTTTTAAATAAACTAATGTAGGAATATATAACTATATATGCAACATATGGTAATAACTATAAATACAGCTATAAATAAAATTAAAAAATTAAATATTTTAGGTTTTATATATTTTCTATTTTTTGTGATTTTTGGAGGATTTTTGATATTTTTCTATAATTTTAAGTACAAATTACCCAAAATAGAGACTAAATAAATAGGTCGAACTGATTTGAAGATAAAAATAGCAAAATATGCCAAACATTTCCTTAAATCAATTTTGACATATAAATAATCGTAGAAAGAAAATTGAGAAAAAAAAATATTTTTTTGGATTTTTGGGTATTTTTTCTTTTTTACTATATTTTAGAGATTTTTTATTTTTTTCTTTTTTCTTTTTCTAGTTTAGGGATTTTTGATCTAAAGTTAGAAAATACAATAACAAACAAAATATATTTTTGGGGGAATTTTTCAAAAGGCTTTTGTAACTTTTTGACAAATAGGGAGAAAATGTGCTTTTTTATTTTTAATAAATAGAGAAAATATCTAGAATGCAAAAATAAAATTATAACATGAATATAGATGCCAATATGCACTTAATCCTGTTCTTTGAGAATTTATGGAGAATGAGTAATAATTTTAATAAACAGAAAACAAATACAAAATATAATGAACTGACAGGGGCATATTTGCAATTAAAATAAAGTAGGGATGTTTCTGCAAAATACCCAAAATGTTATAACTAATAATTAAAGTTCCAAGACTAAACACAGAATACAGAAGCTATAGGGGGTACAATGAAAAACGACAACCTCAAGTGGGACCGTACGTAAGGTGGCCTAGCATGAACCAAAAAGTAATAAGCAGAAAGCTCAAGCGTTCGAACTTACTTGTATCCAAAAGTTTTATACTAATTAGTTAATTTATGGATAAAAAAGACAAAAATGAGGGGTCAGATCTATAAATTATTCCCCTATGTACTCGAGCAGACGACTAAAATCATCTTACTTATCCACATGTCGACCCTAGTATGCACGATACCGCTTCAAGGATTGACACACAGGATCAGATCTCACTCCCGATCTAACAGACGTCCTTCAATCTGGGGAGGAGATGGGATCCAATAGACGCTACTCTTACTTGGAGAATAGGGAAGAACAACTAGTCCGATGAACTTCTTCTCCTCGATTTGTCACTCTCTAGGGCTCCCCGAGCTGTTATGATGCTCAATCGGTACCCCAAGGCAGTCTTCATCAACTGAAGGTCTCAAAAGGCTTCAAGGACCATCAAAGGAGTCCTAGGAGGTTGGCGAATCTCAGTAGACATGGGACCCTACTTCGCATCCAAAAACTCCTCCTGCTGGGATTTTCGTTTCAAATACTCGCACTAAAAGTGGTTGGATCGAGGTAAAACTACCTCGACCCTTCAGAGGAAGGAATGGAATCAGAATGGAAGAGGGTGGTGGTGCTCCGATGAGGTAGTGGTGGTGGAGATCCAATTCCTGATCCAAAGGAGATCAATTGAGCTGGAGATGCGTGGGGTGTAGACAATTGGCAAGGGAAGATGATGAGGTGGTTGGTGGGTCAGAAAACAAGGCAGAGATACGGTGGAGGGTTCAACATAGTAGAACTCTGACGAACTGCAAATGTGGTTATCTATGTTAATATAATCTATTAAAAGATAAAATTACACGTGGAAATTAAATCTACAACTTATGGCAACGTAAAAGGAGACAAAAAAGAACCCCAAGCAGCTGTGAACCATTGTAAGATGGAGACCTGTGATGGAGCATCATCGAAGATGGTTGAAACCTCCTCTAACCCCTCTCCTTCGATCCAACTAAATGTTAACGAACAACCCTGTCACATCGCTCAAGCCCTAGAGCACAAAAGGTGGAGGAAAAATGGGGTGAAGGGTATTAAAAAAATTCAAAAATGGCGAAGAGCTTGGTTATGTAAAGAGAGTGAAGCAACTGGAAGATAAAGGTGGTTGATGAATTTGTAATTCATCACTATAAAAGGTTAAAATAGAGACTTGTTCCCGAGTAATTAGAGGCATATTTGCACCAATATTGCATAATTAGCAATCATGCACGCATTGATAACATTTGCATTTTAGCATTCGCATATGCATGAAATAAGAAGCCAAAATTCACATGTAAAAAATAATCTATTCGTATTTTTTACACTAACCCTAAAACCCATAAATTCACTATAAACTGTATATAGTACTAACTATAATACAAGAAAAATACCAAAAAAAGTTTCCTACCTGTAAAATTGACAAATAAAACCCCAAACCAAGTATGAGACCTTGGACCTTAGAATGCACATATCTCCCTCATACAACCTCTGATCTAGGTCTACTAACTTTTAAAATAACATACATTTAGAGACCTTCAAAATGAGACCAATTTCATTTAAATCGGAGCTCGTATGCAAAACTTCGGTTTTGGGCCCCCATTGTATACTATATGTATGTATATTTGTACCCTTGATTTTATCACTTTATTTTACCTCGTTTCGATTTTTAGTCAACATGAAACATGTAGATCTCATCGAGATCTACAACTTTCAAGTTTTGAGTTTCTCTAAATTTGGTCATTTTCTCCCTCTTATTTCACATTCTTCCTCAGCCAATCAGATTGGGCCACGTGGCGCCTTCTGGTTGCGCCATGCGGTCCATCCCCCCGCTTGCCACGCGCCCTCTCCTATTGACCGTCTGACGGCTTCACCCTCTAATTCCCAGCAATCCACGCCGCATCAGATCACAACCGTCTGATCGAGGCCCATATCGCATCTGGGTCATTCGTCAGCACCCTCACTCTTTGTAGGCCATGTGTCACGCTCACGACCGCTAGATCTTAGCCCCGATAATTAGATCTCAGCCGCTCATCCTTCCTGCATCCTTCACTCTTCGATCCTCATCCATGATTCCATCTCCATCATCTATTAACGCCCGCACCTACGAATGCCATGTGGCGCATCACTACCCCTTCGATCACACCTCACCGATCTAATCCAGGCCACTCCCTTAGCGCCTCAATCTGGGTCGTTGGATCACGAGATCCAATGGTCCAGAGCTCGTCTTCCACCTCTGTCCATCATCCTCGCACATTCTCCCACCTCGAACTCCATCCTCGACCTTTCTATTTTCATTACCCTATCAGCCACCATCTCCACCCATGGAGCGCCCCGACGTAACCCCGGCATCCCTCGTCCTCATCAGATCCCACAACCACCATGATCACCTTCCTCATCGCTCCTCAGACCCCATGAAACCCATGCCTCCATCGCCTGAACATCCATCCTCTTCATATAAATACCAAGCCTCCGGCCACCTTTGAACCAATCCGCCATATAAAGAGGTATCCTAGAGCTCCTAGCTACCCATTGGAGACACCAATTGCGAGTTAAAGTGAGTGACGACATTTCTTCACTTCCAGCGAGATCCACGGCGTAGCCACGCTGTGTCGCAGTTTCTTCGATGAGCTGCTTGAGCTCGAGCCCACTACCAACCCTAGATCGACGACCGGAAGCATTCTACGAGCTTCCAATCCCCAGGTAGATACCTCCATTCCTCCTCTGACATCGCTCTTGCTTTACTTTGTTTTTCTCCTAATTTTTTAGGCATACTCGATTGATTTCACCCTCCACTAACCCTTCATCGAGCTTCGCATGGGAGCTCTCACCTTCGCGCCACCATCCGTTCATCTCTACGATGCACCGATCCTTTCCAACCATTGCTCCGCCATTCACAGCAGAAGAATGCCACTGATGCCCATCACTTCGACCCCCATGCCTCATTGCACTCACCGACCTCCCACGAGCACGAGCGCAACATTTTTGGAAGTCTCTAACCATGTAGGCAAACTTCTTGTCACTGGTCGGACACATCGCCGAAGCATCCTTCGAGCTTCACCGTCTCTGATCTACAAACCACCTCTATCTCCCTCAGACGCCCCGACGGCTCCACCACGCCTCTACGAACGTTCCTAGCTCTCCAGGAGCTTCCAGCAAGCTACACCGATCACAGGGGTAGGCGGCGGAGCCAAACCCCCTTTATCGGAGCCCCACCAAGTCCGCTGCAGGAGGCGGTGGACCGGAGGAACAAGACGAGCAACAATCATCCGATCACCTTGATGGGACGGTCCCAATCAAGCCACATCGCACGCTTCCCACCATCGTTGGATCAGGAGGATCTAATAACCCATACACAACCACATCGATATTTCCTTCGAGCTCTAGATATCGTTGGATTCATCTTGATACAACGACCATTGTCAAGCCACATTGCCTCACTCCAGCTGTCGTTGGATCTCTCCAGATCTAATGGTCCAAAAATCACAATGTAGCGACCTCCGAGCCTCTTCCCCGACCCTAGTCTCGAAGCACCTGAAGCAAGAACCAAAGCACCCCCGAACCTCCAACGCCTCCTAGACGATGTCCGAGCCTCCAAAGCCTCCCGATCCTAGCCCTCACGGGTAAGATGGGTAAATTTCATAGAGGCCCCTACAAGTTCCAAGTTTTGGAATTCAATCCCTACCATGTGCGTCACGTGAGGAGTAGATGTTCTCATGGGAATTTTGCACATATACCGTCATCATTATAGGTATTTACACTTCAGTCCACGTATGCATGTTTCAGAATTAAGCAAATTTATTTCATGTCTTGAATTTGGTCCCTGTGTTTGCACGCATATTTAGACATCCATTTTTCAACATTTTGAAATTCCAAAAATTGCATCTTATAGTAGAACTTGTGATTTATCATTTATGACACGTATCATATTTTTGTGAACTTCATATAATTAAATAATATTACATTTTTTAAAATTGACCTAATTTACCCAATGTGTGCTTGAAATATATTATTAAATCATTTGTTGCTCCAAAAATCACTATAAAATTTAATTAAGTTTAGTTTAAGTTGATCTACACCGTGCCCAAAAATCAAACATTTTGCATGCATCCCAAGGCCTGAATTAATTAATTAGTCTTATGTGAAATTGATTTTTAATAGGTCTAATTTACATTATTTTTTAGGTTTATTAATTTTCCTGGATTCATCTCAAATAGATATATCTACGATAATTTTTATATCTGGAAATAATTTGCATTGGTATTTATTAGATATAATTTCCTAAAACTACCGTGCACCCATATTAAACTCATTTTTTAAATCAATTAGAGTCTAAAAATTCCAAAAAAACATGCAGTAGCTTAGTCTCATAGCATATCATCTTCTGGCCAAATTTCATTAATTTTGGACTTCATTTGACTATCATTTTTTATTTAACTTAAAATTTGGCTAGAAATTGCATTATGGTTTCTTTAATTACATAAAATGACCAAAAATATTCTCCCAAAAATCTGACATCAAAATTAACTTAAAATTCATATAAGGAGAAAGCTGCCTCCCTTAGTTCGACCTTGGGCTTGCCGAAGTAAAATAAAAAAATATGTCCCTTGTGTTTAACTCAATTAAATCAGAGTGGTTTTCGATAAGTCTTCCATTACCCGACTACAATGAACGAGAAATATAATTTAATCATTAATCAAGTTGAATTAACAAGGGTAGTCTAGGCCTTTTTTAAATGGCACCGTTGCCATGGAGGCACGACTTAGATTAATTTTTAGAGAATTTTAATTTTTGATTTTCCATCCCTGGATAGTCTGATTCACGGCTTTTTTTGTGAATATTTTTCTATAATTTGTATTTACTTATTTTGTGTCATCCTTTATCTGACCTCCATTTATTTTCATGCGAGGAATACAAGGAGCCGAAGGTGTTTCACCAAGCGAGCCAAGGAACATGCACTAAAATAAGTTGAGTGATTGTGAAAGGACTTGTAATTTTCTGTTATTTCATTTTGCATTTTTCCAGCTGTTCTCGTTTGGGTTCTCACACATGTAAGTATAAAAAATGTGCCCCCATGTGTTGTGTGGATAGCTTTGCGTAGATTAGGACCTGCACTTGCGGCGTGTCCCTTTGTGCTGTGTGTATTGCTTTGCGTATAATAGGACATGCACTTGCGACCCTTAGATCTATTTTAGGACATGTTTGTGCTCGTAATACTTTAGGTTCACACTTCACACATAAAATACGTACTTAGACCGCAGATCTTAGCGAAATCTAACATGTTCTTCACTCGCTAATAGAATTGCTTGTCTAGGAGCATCATTTTTACTTACATTTCATATAATTTAAAATTTTCAATTCTGTTTTGCATCCTGCACAAAAAGTGAAAGGATCATTGTAAGTCTACTCTAGTTGGCATTCATCATTGTTTTTATTGTGCAACGGCTTTTCTCGACTCCTTCCCCTTCGTTTTTCAACTTAGTTCTAAAGGAAATTGGGATTGGACGATAGGAATTCTTTGTGGTTAGATTAATCAAGTGATCATCTAACTTCAAACCAGGACTGCTAAGCAAAATTGACCAAACAATCATTAAAATTAGAATTTCTATTTGCGGGAGAGTAACCCCGACCTTGATTGGAGGCAGAGTGAGGGTATAGAGTGTGTGCACACCCTAAGGCAGAGCCAAAATCTTCGCCTTCCATATAATGTACCCCTATTCTAGAAAATATCACAAGTTGTATTCTTTCAGGTTCACTGACTAGCACCAAGTAACCTCCACCTGTTCACAGGAATATAGGAGTGAACTAGCGGTGCTCCGCGACAAGTTGTTAGTAACCCTTTGGGGTGAAGTCCCAACCTTGTCAGCCTCTGCATGTTCGTAGGTAGATAGAGGCAGGTCTTTGAAGCCCTCATCTTTGGATATGAGTGATGAAAGGAAGGGCGTCAGTATCTTTGGCAACAGGTTAAACAAGGAAGACACATCTAACTTTTAGTCGACTTCAATATAGGACACCTAACCTTTGCTACTTGTCTGAAAAATCACACTTAAAATGACTAGAATAATCAGACCTGGCTTCGGGTCCTTCACCATGTTGAGTGTGAAAATCAAGTTTTGGATTCACTTGCTTGCTTCAGGTAGGAGTAAAATCCTATCTTACAATCCCGATTCTTCTTCTTGCCATTCAAGTTGACTTACTGGGGGGATATCTACACACATTTCGCAAATCTTTTCTTGATCCCCTTACGAAGTTCATCTTCATCGACCCAAGCGCAACTTGGGACAACCCAAGCTCATTGGCTGAAGAATCTCAGGGTTAGATGTATGACATGGGAACAATTCAAAGATTTATTCCTGAAGAAGTTCTACCCACTCAGTAGGACTAACCATATGAGGACTAAGATCGCTAGCTTTTCCCAAGTGCCACACAAACCATTTCATGGGTTAGATTTGATGATTTAATCCAGAAATGTCCCTCCCATGGCAATTACCAATGCAATCGTAGTCCGGACTTTGTTCTGTGGTATGACCCCATAAATGCAGGGGTTAGTGAGCACAACCTGTGGAGACAACTATCTGAACAAGAATGAAAATGTCATGTGCAAGATTTTGGAGAAGATGGCAGAAACATGCAGATCTCAGGCCACCAGGGACTATCAGTTGTCTTCCTCAAGCCTATCTAATGAGACAACTCGGAGGATTGTGGAAGATCTGACAGATGACCTCATCCCCATCATGGGTATAATAGCTGATAATCTCACCATGGTAGAGCAGATCCACAAGAAGGTCACTGACCTTGAGGCACTTTCACGAATGCCAAAACAAGTGGAGGAATTGATTGAGAAGGTAGCCAAGATACGACTACTTGCCCCTTTGAAAAATGAGAATGCGAGAGCCGCTAAATAATGGCCTGACAAATCAGACTCACTGTCGCTGAGGCGACTACTCAAGCTTTCCCGTTCGTCACAAATTAACCCATACAATCAATCAATCAATCAAGAGCAAGGATTAAATTTATTATTCCCTACTAAACACGTACAATGGCAAGCAAGAAGGGGTCGAACACAGGAAACAAAGGTGTAGAGTATAAATAAAAAGTCAACTCCTAGGTCTAATGGATTACTTAGCCAATCTGGATTTTTTGTGGGTTTTTTTATTTATTTATTTTTTATTATATATTTTTGGTATTTTGATTTTTAATTTTCTTATTTTCTATTTTCTTTTTGTATTTTATATTTTTTTTATATTTTCTTTTTCAATATTGGAATAGATATACAATATAAGAAAGGAGGTACTAAGGCATTTATAGAAATAGTGAAAATACTCAAAAATTGGGAAACATAATCTTTTTAGTCTTTTTCGAGTTTTCTACTATTTTTGTGATTTTTATGAGTTTTACAAAATGTTTTTGGTATTTTTAAAAGATAAAATACAAGAAAACAGTGAAGAGCAATACTGGCCGAAAATAAATGGGAATGAAAAATATCAAACAGTATCAAAAATTTCCCAAATTAATTTTAAATAATAGAGAATAAAACAAGGAAAACATAGCAACTGAGTTTGTATTTTTAGGAGTTTTCTATGATTTTCTAGATTTTTTGAAGTTTTTACGGGTTTTCTAATTTTTAAGGTTTTTACTTTGAAATTTTTAGTTGTTTTTGGACTGACACTAGCAGATGCTAAAACATACAAAATATAATTTTTTGAAAGTATTCAAAATGTTTTTATAATTTTTATGGATTTTCTAATGCAAACAGTATGAAAAATGCATGTTTTTGGTTTTTAATAAATATGAAAATGCAATAAAAGTGTAATGCAAAAATATGGTGTGGAAATGCTAGTTAACATGAGCCTATATGAATTTTTGTAGAATTTTTAGAGTTGAAATGATGCATGAAATAAATAAAACAAACACACAAAAATCCTAAACCTAGCAGGGGTATCCATGCAATTATAAAAACATCCAGGGGCTTGGGTGCAAATTTCACCAACAAGACACGTGCTACACACATGTTATGTTGTGCACAGGGGTATATTTGCAAATAATGAAAACCGGCAGAACAAGAGTGCAATTAACCCAAATAATACTTAAACCACTACGCACAGGGGAATAATTGTAAATACATGAAAGTCCGAGATTGATAATGCAAAAATACCCAAAAAGCATGTGGCCCAGTCACGTGAGGTGACGTGGACGAGGACTGAAGTACAAATAAAAGTAGTTCAGGGCCTAATTGCAATTATTACAAATATTTTTAGACTACAGATGAAAGTTTTAGGGTTAAAACATAAATACAAAAAACTGGGGTTGAAAGTGCAAAATACCCAAGATGAAGATCGTGCGGTCGAGGACGATCCACTTATCCACCTGGGCTGATCTGGTGGCCCGATGGCGCTTCGCACGGACGTCCAAGATGGGATCACGAGACGAGATCCGATGGTGGCGGGTGCTAAAGATCTGACGGCTCCTGTGCGTACTAGAGGTTGCTCCTGATCCAACGGTGGAGAGAGGTTCACAAAGAACACTCTCCCCGACGAGCTTTGGGGAGTGGATTCCGCCGACACACGGCCTCTCTGGCCCTAGGATCAAGGGAAAAAACGATCCTGGGGCCCCTCCGTGTCAAATGGAGGTCTCAGGAGAGCCTTAGACGATGAGATGAAGGCAGATGACGGTGGCAACCTGGGAGGTGCTTCCCCGAGTTGTCGAGGCTCGATAGAGCCTCCTCTTGGGTTCTGACCTGCAGGGTTAGAAGCACAAAAACCAGGCGAGGCGACTGGGGGCATTTTTGGGTTGAATGGAGGTGGTGTGCGGCTCGGGCGTGGAGCTCCGGCGACGGGCGGAGATGGGAGCTCTGATAGCTCGATCTGGGCGAGATCGAGGTGGGTGGAAGGGTGGTTCGTGATGACGGAATGACAAGGAAGAAGATGGAGGCAATCTTGGAGGTTGTCGATGATGGAGGTGGCCGGAAAGTGGAGGCGGAGCTAAGCTTCGCCGTAGAATGATTCACGAAAGCACGGCGAAGGGATGAATGAAGAGAGAAACAACTATGGTCCTAATCTAAGCTAATCCTATGTTACAAGAAAATGGAATAAGAAGAGAGAAAGGCTCACCAGAGACGACGGAGTGAACTCCCGGCGGAGCTCCGGCGAGGGACTGGATCTACTTCGATTCGACACCAAGGGTCGAAAACCCAAGCTCGAATCGACTCCTGTTGTAACCAGGAATGCAATGGGCTAGGGGTTTGCGGGCGAAATTGGCGGAAGAAGGATCAAATTCAAAATGGAGGTCGAGGGGGGTTTTGAAGAACTTGCTCCGGCGTGACTTTTGATGCATGATCACGGGCGAACGAAGAAGATCTTGGAAGATCTAATAGGCCGGCGAGAATCATGATGCTACAGGAACCATTTTCATGAAGGTACCCTCCCTTCTCGAGCAACGGATCGATGGCGGAAAAATCGAGAAGGGAGGGTATTGTGCGTTCTGACAGGGCGTAGGGCTAGGACCAGGGAGTTGACCGACGGGTCAACTTCCCAAGCCACCTGGTTCTTCCACGTGGACCAAGCAGGTAAATCCCTAAAAAAATATTTATAAATTAGTTTAAAAATAGTAAATGATTTAGCTAATTTTTGGTTATTTAATAAAAAAGTTTGTTATTTTATAAGGTATTTTAATATGATTTTTAATCATTTTTATGAGGTATAAAATTAAAAGTTACCTTTTAGACCTTTATAGGTATATGTATCTGTATATCGAGTTATTTTATTTTATTTTGTATATTTAATTTATTCATTTATGTGTATTAATTAATAAATTTATAAAAATTTTTTATACATTAAATATATATTTTTATTTTTATTTTTTCTGAGGTGTTTTGTGTATTTAATAAAATATAAGTATGCATTATGCAGGTATAGGTATAGGTATTTTACCTATGTATAATGTACAAGTATTTCTATTTTGTTTTTTATTTAGGGTTTTTATTCTGATTTTAATGCATAAATACATTACAAATAATATTTGTAAAATTATAAAAATAAGAATTATAAAAATAATGAAAATTAATAAAATGAATATTTTGATCTGTACAAGTATACAAGTAGGGTCCAAAACTGAACTTTCAAACCGTAACTCCGAAAAATACGAAACCACTCCATTAAATAGATTATTTTATGCTATATACATTTCGTGTTTTTATTTGCATGATACGGGTCTGGGAAGTTGGGATTCTGGAATTTTATTCAGACCATAACTTTTTATCTGTACATGATTTTTGAGTGAAATCAATTTTGTATTTTTCTTTATTAAATTATCTACAAGCTTTATGTACAAAGTTTCTTTATTTGAGGTATAAAATTGGAACCAAAAATAGGTCCCAAAATGAATAAAGAATGAATGAAATGAAAGGTATTTTTATTGGTATTTTGGCCCTTATCTCCCCCTACTTATTCCTTGTCGACCTAGTCATCGAGATGCCCAGGTCTCGGGGTTTCGGGTCATAAAATATTTACAATATTTTATTGTTTTTCTTTTCTTTTCTTTATTTTATAATTTTGGCTTTAAAAACTGCATTTTATACAATATTTACACAATGATGCATGGATGCTAAAATGCTCTATTTAAGGTTATTTACACGCATTTGCTAAGGTTTTTGAGGCCTAAATGATAGAATAAAGATGATGAAATGTGGATTCGTCATCCCCCTATACTTTACCTTTGCTAGTCCCTAGCAAACACTTATACAATAAGTGCAAAGAGAAAAAGAAAGAAAAGAAAAAGAAGAAATTTGGATTAAGGTTAGTTATCAAACTTGTCTTCACAAATTCAAAGTTTGGAGCTTAAGTCAGACCTTTGGAATTTTAGTGTGGGCCGAACCTTATTTAGAACTGAAATTGAAATCCAACAGCCTCTGAGTATCCCAAAACTTTGTTCAAGTCTCCTTAATAGCCAGGTCAGAAATACTTCAACTCATACGCAAAACCCTTACGACTACGAATCTGCCTCGTACAGTGTAAGTGATGGTGGCTCTCCTCAACTAAAATGACAAAGAAACTAACTTCTCCGATATGACAACCCAATGATTCCCCAATCCAACAACTCATCCCTTAAGGAGCAGGGTATTCCCTTCTAAGTTCAAGTGGCAACCTACTCAAGAGGAGGGGGTGGAGAGAAGAATGGATGGTGGCCAGTGTAGCTACCTATCCTGGGATGCAAGACCAGTGTAGTCAAGTCATCCAGCTGCAGGCTCACATGATTTGACTTTGAAGCTCAAGCTTGCTTATTTGACTATACACATATGTACACTCTGGCAAGCATTTTTATTTTTGTACAGGCCTGTCCACTTTTTTGGAGTTTTTGCTTTTGCAATTTTTTTTTGAATACTATACAACAGCATTTACATAGTGAGTTTTTCCTCTTCAGCCAGTAGACTATCCCTCTTTTGAAGCTTTATCGCAACCCACGATCTCTTATTCTCGGAACTCATCATCACTGGACGGGTTGGGGTGCACTTCCCTCCCTAGAGGAGGACAAATGTTTCCACCTGTGTGCGTCTCATACCGGCAAATCCAACCCCCTCACCACCTCCAACTGAGTTGAGCCAGGTGAAAGGTGCAAGTGTCCAAGTTAAGTCATTATCGACAAGGGTCGTGTGTGTGCTCCGAAATACTCTACTTAGGTAGTCAAGAATCCATTGAACCAAGTCCCGTGATCCTCAAAGAATTAAGTCAACTAGACCTGAAGTACCTCAATCCCAGTTCCTATAAGGTTCCTGTTAATTAGGTCAATTTTAAGGTCCAACCAAGCTCCAATCTTCAGATTTTACTTAGACTTGTTCAACCATTAAACTCAATCCGAAAAATGCTCATGCTATGCAAATGATATGCAGAAAATATTTTTGTGATGCAATTTTCAAAGATTTTGAACTTCTTATGGATTTTTGAAAATATGATGATGTTGCATATGAATTTTTTAGATTTTTTTCAAAAGGTTTTTCAAGTGTTTTTGGATTTTAATTTTGCAAATGTTTTTGGGATTTTGAAAACAAAAGTTTTTGGCTAAAAATTAGGTACACATATTTACATGGGAATGCTTCTAATATATACAAGAAATGGATTTTAAGAATTTACAAGGGTAAGTGGTCAATTTTATAAATGTATATAGTGAATTTTGGTGAGATGTATGTATTCCTCAAACTTATTTGACACAGGTTTTTCAAACAATTTTGAAAACTATAGTCCAAAATAATTTTTCAAACAGTTTTTACAAACATGTTCACACATTTGAAAATCATTTTTGCAAAGGTTTTCAAACAATATAGATAGATTTTTTAAAATATTTTTGCAACCATTTTTCAAACCATTTACAAATAGTTTTTCAAACATTTTATTTTACACAAAGAAAACACTTTTACAATAAAAATGTTTTTACAAAGGTTGAAAACATGTAACAAAACGTTTTCCAAATAGTTTTCAAAAGATTTTTTACAAGGATTTTCAAACTATTTTTCAAACATTTTGTAAAAAATATTTTCACCTGATTTATTAATTAGTGCATACACAAAGCATTAGAGGAATAATCACATCTTTTTATTAAGATTTTTAATGAATTTTGTAATTAGCCATAATTATTGAGAAAAATACGAAAGTACGAGTTATGGCTAAAGTATATACGTAGTATATACGACCCCCCTATCCTTTGCTTGAGCTATTTCTTCATAGATCAGAGAGAAAAGAGAAGGCATAACTCTACTGAGTTATGAAAAGTCTAAAGAATAGATGAATATGGGATGAAGGAATGAACGAATGAGAAGTTGACCGTCCCCCCTATACTTAGGATCAGATAATTCTAAGTATAGCAGACTGTACAACAAGCAGGGAGGGTCAAGGATGGGAATGAACAGATCGTACTCGGACTGTCTCCCCGTATACTTAGGGTAAGATATCCCTAAGTATAGACACGAAGAGGAGACAATGGAGAGGATCAAAGAATAGAAATGCTTGGGGTGCACGCCCCCCTATACTTAGGACAAAGTACGTCCTAAGTATAGAAGTCTGAAAAAACGGGTGGCACCTTTTCGGTAGATAAAGAAGATAGAAGAGGAAAGAAGAAAAGAAAAAAAGAAGAAAAGAACAAAAATCATTCAAAAATGTGTTGCTGTGCTTGGGCCTTCCTCTGCCTCTTTGGAGATATCCAGCTCATCCTTATAGATTACTTGAATTGAATCAACGACTGCCATGAATGTATCATGTTCAAGGTATGGCTTCAGAAGCTGTCCATTGACTATGAATGGCTGTGCGTCAGCTGACAGATTGGATATCAACACAATTCCGTTGTCACGCCACCTGCCTAACCATAAACGGTCCAGTCCATTTACTCTTCAATTTGCCTGGAAATATCTTTAATTTCGCATCGAACAACCACACATTCTGACCTGGATCAAAGGACTTGCGGCGGATATGCTTGTCATGCGATGTTTTGACCTTCTCCTTGTACATCAGGCTGTTGTCATATGTATAATCTCTGAATTCTAGTAATCTGTTCAGATCCAGTTTTCTGTTCTTTCCTGCTTTCTTGGAGTCCAAATTATAGATGTTAATGGCCCATAAAGATTTGTGAATTAGTTTGACGAGCAGATGACATGACTTGCCATACACAAGGCGGTAGCGGGACATTCCCAAGGGTGACTTGTACGCTGTTTCTATAAGCCCAAAGAACGGAATCAAGCAACTGAGACCAATTCTTGCGATTCGGACGCACAAGCTTCTGTAAAATTGTCTTAATCTCCCTATTTGGACATTCAGCTAAGCCATTGGACTGCGGGTGGTGGGTGAAGCAACACGATGTTCAATACAGAATTCTTGGGTTCAGCTTCTTCACCTCTCTGTTTATGAAATGACTGTCTCCGTCAGATATGAGAATCTTGGGAATCCCGAATCGTTCTAAGATGTGAACTCTCAAGAATCGACATACAATCCTACTGTCAGCGGTTCAGGCGGGAATAGCCTCCACCCATCGACTTACATAATCGACAGCAAGTAGAATATATTCATAGCCCTGACTGTTGGGAAACGGGCCCATAAAGTTGATGCCCCATGCTCGAAGACGTCTTATATCTAAATGTATTTCAGAGGCATCGTGTCTCTCATTCCTATAGTTCCACCCATCTTCTGACAGTCAGTGCAGACTTTGACATAATCATCTGCATCTTTGAATAATGAAGGCCACCAGAGGCCACTTTGAAGGACTTTTGCTGTCGTACGTTTGCCTGAATGATGTCCTCCAAAATCTTGGTCATGACATAAAGCGAGAACACTTGGAACTTCCTCCTGAGGAATGCACCTTCTCCAGATACAATCTGCTCCCTCACGAAATAAATACAGATCCTCCCACTGGTAGAAATGGATTTTAGACAATAATCTGTCTATTTTGAACTTAGGCCAGTCCTGTGGGATTTTCTTGGTCACCAGATAATTCACAATGTCCGCATACCAAGGAAGCGAGGTGACAGACAGAATTGCCTCATCTGGAAAGGTCTCTGTGATCGGCTGCAGGTTCAGCTTAGGAGATTCTATTTCAGGAAGTCTTGACAGATGATCTGCCACCACATTCTTTACCCCAGGTTTATCTTTGACTACCAAGTCAAATTCCTGGAGGAGAAGGATCCACCGGATGAGACGTGGTTTGGCGTCTTTCTTCTGTTATAAGTACCGAATGGCCGAATGATCAGTGTAAATGACTACTTTGGATTCAAGGAGGTAGGATATGAACTTCTCTAGGGCAAAAACTACCGCTAGCAGCTTCTTTTCAGTGACAGTGTAGTTCCACTGGGCTTCATCGAGCGTTCGACTAGCGTAGTGAATCGCAAATGGTATATTATCTTTCCTCTATCCCAGGACAACTCTGATGGCATAATCTGATGCGTCGGTCATTATCTCGAAAGGCTGAGTCCAAATTGGCGGTTGTAAGACAGGGGCCTGGTTGATGAGTTCTTTCAACTGATTAAAGGCAAGGAGCACACGATCATCTACAATAAATTCATTCTCCTTGCCGAGCAACTCAGTCAACGGTCTAGACAATTTGCTTAAGTCTTTGATGAATCGTCGGTAAAAACAGACATGGCCCAAGAATGACCTGACTTGCTTGATTGTTGTAGGCAGCTCAAGTTTGGAAATCACGTCCACCTTGGCTGGGTCAACCTACATACCACGTTTAGAAACAACGTGACCCAGCACAATTCCTTCGGTCACCATGAAGTTGCTCTTCTCTCACGAGAGCACAAGGTTGACTTCGCATCACCTCCGTAGGACTCGGTCTAAAATAATCCAGACATTGGTCAAATAAATCCCCGTAGACCGAAAAATTGTCCATAAAGACCTCGAAAAGTTGCCCACCATATCGGCAAAAACTGCAAGCATACACCTCTAGAATGTGGCTGGGGCATTGCAAAGCCTGAATGGCATCCGTCTGAAGGCGTATGTACCAAAAGAACAGGTAAACGTGGTCTTCTCTTGATCTTCAGGAGCAATAGCAACTTGATTATATCCAGAGTAACCGTCCAAGAAGCAAAAATATTCCTTCGCGGCCAATCTCTCCAAGATCTGGTCGATGAAGGGTAAAGGAAAGTGGTCGTTCTTGGTAGCGAGATTAAGTCTTCTGTAGTCCATGCACACTCGCCAAGAAGTGGGTACTCTAGTTGCGATCTCCTCTCCTTTGTCATTCTTTACAATAGTGATCCCTGATTTCTAGGGCAAAACATGCAGAGGGCTCACCCATTTGCTGTCGGAGATGGGATAGATAAATCCCGCATGACACCACTTCTGGATCTCTTTCATAACAACCTCTCGCAGATTAGGATTTAATCTTCTCCGAAGTTCTCGAGATGGTCTGCAATCTTCTTCCAGAAGGATGCGGTGCGAGCATAGTGACGAATTGATCCGATGGAGATCGGAAGTTTGCCAGCCTATCGCCTTGCGGTTGCGTTCAAGAACCTCCATCAGACGAGATTCTTGGTCTTTGGTCAGATGTGCATTGATGATGAACGGGTACATGTTCGGTTCTCCCACAAGGAAGGCGTATTTCATGTTGGAGGGCAAAGGTTTCAGCTCTGGCGGGGTCGGAGCTGCTTCAGAAGTGACCTCAGCTATTAATGCAGGTGGTGATTCTTTCATCTCTTCTGCGTCCACCATAATCTGTTCTGCTTCTTCTCTCAAATCATGACAAAATGTCTCGATAATTTCCTCCTCATCAAAAGATTCTTCAAACATCTGCTCTTGGTTTTGAAGGCACATCACCCCCACGGCAGTCTCTTGCAACATATCAGCAAGTTCCTCTTCCTGATCGATAAGGGCAAATTCGACTGTGGTCTCCACTTCCTCCTCGGAGCAGAGGAGTTCATGGATCTCATTGTCATCCAAAAATAAGTTAGTATCTTGACTTTCTGCTAGAAAGTCGCAGTCGTCAGCATACTCAATCACCCTTGCACATGATGGAGATGTTTGTTCGGCTGGTGTTCGCTCATATAGGGTCTCTACTATGATTGTTTCATTACCAGCGCCAAAAGTAATTTCTCCTGTCCCATATTTCACTACTGCGTTTGATGTCCGCAAAAATGGTCTTCCAAGTATGATTGGGGTAAGGAGCAATGGAGAGGTGACGTCCATATCTATGACCACAATATCGACCGAGAATGACTTTCCCTGAACCGTGACGATCACATTCTCCAACAGGCCCCTAGGCCGCTTGACTGACTTGTCTGCGAACTTCAGAATCATCTTTGTAGGCTTGAGCATTCTTAGCCTGAATTCCACAAGTAACGAGGCTGGCATCAAGTTGACAGAAGACCCGCTGTCGAGAAGTGTTCGTTCAAACTCCTGATTGAACATCTGACAACGCAGAAGAGGTGCTCCCATATGTGGCTTTTTATCCAGGAGGTTGCTGATGGCATTAACCGTGGCCATTGTGAGGATATGCTTTTCGGACTTGCAACCCTTGCTTCTGGAGTTGTGAGGGTGCGGTCTGCGCTTGGTTGTTCATGCCTCTTTCAATCCTTTCTTTACAGTCGGCATGTACTCAAGAGCATTCATTAATGGCATATTCAACATCAAATTCTGGATGATTTCTATAATGCACGGATCAGACAAAGCATTTTTCAATTTTTTTATTTTTTATGCTTTTTCATTGCTTCAGGAAAAGGAATATTTACAACATCTTCATCAATTTCATTCAAAAGAGTGTCCATACTGTCGTGTACAAGTAGATGGCAAAAAGGAATGGGTTCATCTACAATTTGTGGACCAAAAATGACAGGCTCGGCTTCCGGTGCTGGCGTTGGACTCGCTGCCGGTGCAATGCCCCTCCTGGCAGGAACTGGCTGTGAGGCAGGTGCAGGCGTCTCCAATGATGGCCGATCTATACCGAGGTTGTAGCTATCTTTGTGTGTTTTCTTGTTTTCTTCATTTTTTGTGATTTTTTTAATGATGGTGCTGCTCCTAAAATGCTACTTGGCCTTGGTGTTGGCTGGACTGACGATTCACCGTCATATGCAAGATGCTTTCCCTTCGCCGTCGTTGATGGCCGGAGTGTCCTACCGCTCTTAAGAGTAACAGCATTAGATAAAAAACAATTAAATTCACCTGCTTCGGGTTGGACATTGTTGGCTACCTGCTCCTTGCATCGGAAGTTGTTCGGATTGGCTTCGACCTGGGCTGGTATGACGGTCTTGGTAGTCGTCAGGTCATCGATCTTCTGGGTCATCTCAGCCATGTTCTTCATTAATTATTCTAAACAGGCCAGGCCCGGATTAACCGGCATAATCTCAGAGGAATCCCCCTGCTGGGGCCTAGAGTGCTGGTGAGGCTGTTGAGATTACGACCGGTAGCCTTGGGAAAATTGGTGAGGAGGAGGGTTGGAGGAATACTGTGGATTCAGCTGGTTGTATTAAGTAGTCGGTTGTTGATGATATCCCTGTCCGCGATATCCGTACTGCTGACGACCGTGATGGTAATTCTGCCTCCAGGTGTTACCGTGAGATGGAGGCTGGAACTGGTAGGAGGGTTGGAAGGTCTCCCACCCTGCTGCTGCTGGTGATAGGGCATGTTGCCCATGTTCTGACCCTGAGAATGTCCCTGAGGATAGGTCAACTGCGCTTCATTGTTCCATACACCATTGATCTCCTGAATCAGTGGCGGGGGTGGAGAGAACTTCTCGGAGTAAGCTGGCTGGGGCTCAGGTTGATATACAACCATCTGCGTCTGGGGCTGCGGGGGCTGCTCCGGAACTTGCACGTAATACACGTGTTGAATAGGCTGGGGCTGCGGTGGAGTCGGCTGAGGGTTCTACTGCACTGTAGGCTCCTTCTTCTCAGCATTCAGCTCGGCAGAAGTAGACACAGCGTTGCACATGTTTGCATTCAATGCACGAACGAGTTGCTCCAACTGTTGGGAGATCTGGTCGAGCTTTTCCAGACCCTGAGTCCTCTTCTCAATGATCGATAATTTTTCGAGGTCCTGCGACCTCTTCTCAATGATGTCCACCTTGGACAGGTGGCTCCCAATGATGCTCAGGAGCTCTCATCCTTGTCCTCGGTGTGAGAAGCCATGTTTGCTAGCTTACTGATGGCGGTTGGTAGCTTCAGGTATGCTCTGGACGAGGATTGAGCGGCTTCTCCTTCAGCCATTTCCTAGAAGATGTTCCATACCACGTCCTCGTCCTTGTTGAAATGCGACCCGCCGCAAACAGCATCTACAAGCTTTTGGCTCTCAAGTGATAACCCCCCAAAGAAATGATGCACGAGACTAATCTTTGGAATTTCATGGTGGGGGCACTTTTTCTGGAGATCCTTAAATCTCTCCCACGCTTCATGGATGGTCTCGTGAGGCTGCTGGCAAAAACTGGAGATCCGGGCACGCATATGATTCAATCGCCCGAGAGGATAGAATTTATGGAGAAATGTAGACTTCAGCTCCTCCCAAGTCGTGACGACCTTCCCAAGACGCTCGACCCAGTATAGGGCCTTGTCTTGAAGGCTGAAGGGAAAGGAGGACATCTTGACTACCCCCAGAGGAATTCCAGGGTAGTAAGCAGTGGAACAAATGCGACCAAATTTCTTGAGAAAGATATACGGTTCCTCAGTGGTATTCCCGTGGAATGTGGGAAGCAGGGACAGAAATTGCGGCTTCAGCTCGAAGTGGGCATGCATACGTGGAACTTGAATCCACTCAGTGATGTGTCCCGCTCCTGGGTTGTAAGTTTCTTTGAGCATAGGCTTTGGCTGCGGTGGATCTGCTTCCGCTACATCAAATTCTGGTCTTCCCACTGAGAACTCATCTCTGACTTCTTCAAAGTTGGGCTCTTGGTGTAGATAATCCTCCCTAGGGTCATCTCTTGCATCGGCCCTCCTCCTCATATCGTTCAGCATATCTTGGAAGGCGGTCTGGGCTAGGGATTGATTAGTCAACTGTTGCTGGATGGCTTGAATGGAAGCCAGCAACTGACTGTTAACCTCGTTCTGCGTGGTGTACTGCCCTTCCCCCGGATTGACTTCAGGTTCAGGTGGGGGTTGTGGTCCCTTTCCTCTTCCTCCTGCCATCTCAGAATGAACCTGAATTTCCTACTCGTGATCAGGTGAAGAATCTGCATGACGAAGCAATCCCTGATCAGTATCTTCCTGAGCACCCGCTATTGAGATGAATCTGGAATTAAGGTCAATCCCAGAATGTTGTGAACGGATCATAAGATATTGAATGAAATCGATCTCCATCCACAAGGGATTATTTTTAGGACAAGAGTAATCCCGATTTATTTGAAGGGGAAGGGCTAATTCGGGTTGCGAGTCCATCCCGAACAGTGGATTTATTGGTGATAGGCAAGTGTTGAAAGAAGCGAGAATAGGGGAGTCCAAGGAGACATTCGCGAGATCCGAACTAACTTCTTGGAGATCACCCCTCTTTATGGGAGATGTTGCCGATACGGAATCGATTTGGGCGTCGGCGAGGTCCCGACTGAACCATACGTGTGACGACATCTTGAGAAGGTCAAAGGAGAAGATGATGGATGAAGAGCATGAGGGTGAACAAGAAATAAAAGGATTGTAAAACAGTAGATGGCTCACAGTGAGCAAGGGTCAAATGGAAGGAGAGCAAAAAATGGCACAAGGGCGCGGTATTTTTGATCTTGACCTTAATCCAACTAGCAATCAAACACAAATCAAGGGGATTAACCAACTCAACACATGAAGCCGTAAGGGTTAGGCTATTATCTTTGTAGTTTTTAGATGAATTCAGGCATTTATCTTTTAACGAGTCCTTAGAGCGCTACGCCTATAGGAGAGAGAGTACTGCCGGAAGAGTATCCCGTACTTGTCCTCCTCCTGTGTAACCTGTAGTCTGCACTTGTTGAGGTCCTTGTAACCCTTCCTGGATCCCTACTCAGCCAAAGAAATAGATAAAGGAAGCCAATAGGTGAAACCGATACTTCGGAACTTGCTCGCAACGGAATCCCCCGTGAGCATGCAAGAACCTACTCGGACGCAAGACGATGAGACAGACACCCCCGTGAAGGTGTGGCCTAGGCTCAATACTTCGGACAAGGTCGATGCTCTACACAATAGAGAGTCACCAATGTTGACCAAGCCCTACTCGTCCACGTACGATAGAAGCGCCAATACTTCAGAAATACAGGCGATACACAAGGCAGCCACAAACTGGGTTTTGGGCTCTAATCCTTACAAAGCACTATGCTCACTTGGAAGGAGACCTTCCCATGCAACCTGAATACAAGTGAGGGTGTGACTCTCCCCAATCAATGAGTCCAATTACCAATTTTATTTAGGTCAAAGTTTTCTTAGCAGTCTCTTTTTTTAATTTTTTTTGTGTTATCGCTTCTTTTGAGTAAATTCAAACAAGCTCCTGATGTTTTATTTATTTTTTCTTGTTTCCTATTTGATCCAAAAACAGAGGGAGAGAAGAGTCGGAAAAGCCAATGCAAGTGGCACTAAGATGGAAATCTCACCTTAGTGCCTAAATGATGAATGCAAAGATAGAAGACTTACAGTGACTCCCAGCTCTCTCCATGCGGGATGCAAAACAGGAATTTATAAACCTATACTACATGCCGATATGCACAAGGAAATCATCCTAAGCAGGCAATTGCTAGCGTGAAGAACCACAAGTTAATCAACAATCCTCGATCCAAAGAGTATGGTCTAGACCCACCCCTCCTCTTCTCGACAAATCGAGTTCAGGAGTAGCGCTTGATGGGGTGGGCCTGCGGCATGGTGGATCTAAGAAGATAATTTAACTATTTAATTAAACTAAGTCCAAATACGCACTATAGGTACATGCAATGGTTATTAGGGTGTTTGGACCTAATCTAATCGATCAAGCAATGCCTAAAATCTAAGGGCTCTTTCCACAAAAGAAAGGAAAAAGGAAAACAAAACCGGCAAATGACAGTCGAGAAACGCGAAGAAAAACGGCAGTGAGCCCCCGGGTGAACAAACACCCGGAAATTAGGCCCGAAGTGTCTGAGTGTCCAAGTCTTGTATTATTACAGATGATCAAATGTCTCTCTCTCACCAAAAATGAATGAAAAAAACTATCTACCTATCTCTCTCAAGTCCTCCTGCTCTCTCCGGCCAGCTAGGGTAGAATAGCCGGCTCCTCCTCCCAAGGCTGCTCAGGATCCCCTAGGCGATCCTCCTCGGTCAGTGGTCCCTCGCAAGAAAATAAGAAAGGGATGTGAAACAGTTCAAAACAAATTATGCAATAAAACAGATAATCAAAAATGGCTAAGCAGATAAGGAGACACAAGTCTACTCTACAAGCCGATGCTCCCCGGCAACGGCGCCATTTGAAAAATGAGAATGCGGGAGCCGCTAAATAATGGCATGACAAATCAGACTCACTGTTGCTGAGGCGACTACTCAAGCTTTCTCGTTCGTCAATAATTAACCCACACAATCAATCAATAAAGAGCAAGGATTAAAATTTATTATTCCCTACTAAACACGTACAATGGCAAGCAAGTAGGGGTCAAACAAAGGAAACAAAGGTATAGACAAAAAGTCAACTCCTAGGTCTAATGGAATACTTAGCAAATCTGGATTTTTTGTGGGTTTTTTATTTAATTATTTTTTATATTTTTTGGTATTTTTATTTTTAATTTTCTGATTTTTTATTTTCTTTTTGTATTTGATTTTTTTTATATTTTCTTTTTCAATATTGGAATAGATATACAATATACGAAAGGAGGTACTAAGGCATTTATAGAAATAGTGAAAAATACTTAAAAATTGGGAAACAGAATCTTTTTGGTCTTTTTAAAGTTTTCTACTATTTTTATGTTTTTTGTGAGTTTTTCAAAATGTTTTTGGTATTTTTAAAAGATAAAATACAAGAAAACAGTGAAGAGCAATGCTAGCCAAAACTAAAATGGGAATGGAGAATACCAAACAGTATCAAAATTTTCCCAAATTAATTTTAAATAAAAGAGAATAAAACAAGGAAAACACAGCAACTGAGTTTGTTTTTTTAGGAGTTTTCTATGATTTTCTAGATTTTTTTGAAGTTTTTAGGGGTTTACTTATTTTTATGGTTTTTACTTTGAAATTTTTAGTGGTTTTTGGATTGACACTAGTAGATGCTAAAACACAAAAAATATATTTTTTTGGAATTTTTCAAAACTTTTTTATAATTTTTATGGATTTTCTAATGCAAACAGTATGAAAAATGCATGTTTTTGGTTTTTAATAAATATGAAAATGCGATAAAAGTGTAATGCAAAAATATGGCGTGGAAATGCAAGTTAACAGGAGCCTATATGAATTTCTGTAGAATTTTTAGAGTTGAAATGATGCATGAAATAAATAAAACAAACACACGAAAATCCTAAACCTTGTAGGGGTATCCATGCAATTATAAAAACATTCAGGGGCTTCGGTGCAAATTTCACCAACAAGACACGTGCTACGCACGTGTTATGTTGCGCACAGGGGTATATTTGCAAATATTGAAATCCGACAGGACAAGAGTGCAATTAACCCAAAATATACTTAGACTACTACGCACAGGGGTATAATTGTAAATACATGAAAGTCCGAGATTGATAATGCAAAATATCCAAAAAGCACGTGGCCCAGTGACGTGCGGTGACGTGGCCGAGGACTGAAGTCCAAATAAAAGAAGTTCAGGGACCTAATTGCAATTATTACAAATATTTTTAGACTACATATGAAAGTTTTAGGGTTAAAACGTAAATACAAAAACACTGGGGTTGAAAGTGCAAAATACCCAAGCACATCTTTTTAATGATTGTAATTGGTTAAAACGTAAATACAAAAACACTGGGGATGAAACATTTTGTAGTTGCTTACTTTTTGACGTATTTTAGATATCTATGTATTCGTTGTTAAAGTCTCAAGCACATATTTTTAATGATTCTAATTGGTTAGATAACCTCTTGAGGAGATATTAATAGGATCATAGATCCATTTCTTTTGACATTTAAGAAAGAGTTGCATTTATACTCATCTCTGTCACTTATATATTTGAAATATTGTCCAAGAAAAAAATTTAAGTTCAGCTTCATTCCAAGCACTTGGTGGTTCAGACATCATCTTATAAAGCTCATTCCTAAGCTCTGTAAGATTGTCTAGTTTCACCTTATATTATATTTACATTCTTTTTATACTGAGACTAAATAGTATTTGTAATTTTTCGTTGGACATGCAATCCCACGGTGAGCCATTATGCAATAAATATTATTGTGGATATCATCCCCTGATCTGAAATGAAGAATGATTAATTTACATAATAGGTCCCTTCTTACAATTAGGGTTATGTACCATGGCTATCTTAACAATCATACAACTGTTGATTCAATTGTTGAATCATAGAGGTTGGTGCATGGATGAATATCTAAAGAGTTAAATTGAGGACTCACCAAGCATCGTCAAATGATTATTAAGAGATGATCTCCAACCTAAGAACGGGATGACAATCCTTTCTCTAAAAGCTGATATCTAATCGGCCTCTTGGTGTAGGTCCTCTACATAGGAATAGAGATTCGGAGGTGTTAGATACCCAGCCGAGGACGATCCACTTATCCACATGGGCTGATCTGGTGGCCCGATGGCGCTTCACACGGACGTCCAAGATGGGATCCCGCGACGAGATCTGACGGTGGCGGGTGCTAAAGATCTGACAGCTCCTGTGCGTACTGGAGGTTGCTCCTGATCCAAAGGTTGAGAGAGGTTCACGAAGAACACTCTCCCCGATGAGCTTTGGCGAGTGGATTCGGCCGACACACGGCCTCTCTGGCCCTAGGATCAAGGGCAAAACGATCCTGGGGCCCCTCCGTGTCAAATGGAGGTCTTAGGCAAGCCTGAGACGGCGAGATGAAGGCAGACGGCGGCGGCGACTTGGGAGGTGCTTCCTCGAGTTGTCGAGACTCGATAGAGCCTCCTCTTGGGCTCTAACCTGCAGGGTTAGAAGCGCAAAAACTAGGCGAGGCGACTGGGGGCGTTTTTGGGTTGAATGGAGGTGGTATGCGGCTCGGGCGTGGAGCTCCGGCGACGGGCGGAGATGGGAGCTCTGATCGCTCGATCTAGGCGAGATCGAGGTGGGTGGAAGGGTGGTTCGTGATGATGGAATGACAAGGAAGAAGATGGAGGAGATCTTGGAGGTTGTCGATGATGGAGGTGGCCGGAAAGTGGAGGCGGAGCTATGCTCCGCCGTGGAATGATTCACGAAATCACGGCGAAGGGATGAATGAAGAGAGAAACTGCTATGGTCCTAATCTAAGCTAATCCTAAGTTACAAGAAAATGGAAGAAGAAGAAGAGAGAAAGGCTCACCAGAGACGACTGAGTGAACTCGCGGCGGAGCTCCGGCGAGGGACTGGATCTACTTCGATTCGACACCAAGGGGCGAAAACCCAAGCTCGAATCGCCTCCTGCTGTCACCAGGAATGCAATGGGCTAGGGGTTTGTGGACGAAATTGGCGGAAGAAGGATCAAATTCAAAATGGAGGTTGAGGGGGGTTTTTGAAGAACTTGCTCTGACGTGACTTTTGATGCATGATCACAAGCGAACGAAAAAGATCTTGGAAGATCTAATAGGCCGACGAGAATCATGATGCTACAGGGAACAATTATCATGAAGGTACCCTCCCTTCTCGAGCAATGGATTAATGGCGAAAAAATCGAGAAAGGAAGGGTATCGTGCATACTGACAGGGGTGCAGGGCTAGGACCAGGGAGTTGACCGGCGGGTCAACTTCCAAAGCCACCTCGTTGGTCCACGTGGACCAATCAGGAAAATCCCTAAAAAAATATTTATAAATTAGTTTAAAAAAAGAAAATGATTTAGTTAATTTTTGGTTATTTAATAAAAGAAAGTTTGTTATTTTATAAGGTATTTTAATATGATTTTTAATCATTTTTATGAGGTATAAAATTAAAAGTTACCTTTTTAGACCTTTATAGGTATATGTATCTGCATATCGAGTTATTTTATTTTATTTTGTATATTTAATTTATTCATTTATGTATATTATTTTGTATATTTTTATACACTTAAATATATATTTTTATTTTATTTTTCTGAAGTGTTTTGTATAATTAATAAAATATAAGTATGCATTATGCAGGTATAGGTATAAGTATTTTACCAAAGTATAATGTGCAAGTATTTTTATTTTGTATTCTATTTAGGGTTTTTATTCTGATTTTAATGCATAAATAAATTATAAATAATATTTGTAAAATTATAAAAATATGAAATTATAAAAATAATGAATAAATAATAAAATGAATATTTTAATCTGTACAAGTATACAAGTAGGGTCCAAAACTCAACTTTCAAACCGTAACTTCGAAAATACGAAACCACCTCCATTAAATAGATTATTTTATGCTATATACAATTTAAGGTGAGTTTGGTACATTTCGAGTTTTTATTTGCAAGATACGGGTCTGAGAAGTTGGGATTCTGGAATCTTATTCAGACCATAACTTTTTATCTGTACATGATTTTTGAGTGAAATCAATTTTGTATTTTTCTTTATTAAATTATCTACAACCTTCGTGTACAAAGTTTCTTTATTTATGGTATAAAAAGTTGAACCAAAAATAGGTCCCAAAATGAATAAAGAATGAATGAAATGAAAGGTATTTTTATTGGTATTTTGGCCCTTATGTCACCCTACTTATTCCTTGTCGACCTAATCATTGAGATGCCTAGGTCTCGGAGTTTCAGGTCATAAAATATTTACAATATTTTATTCTTTTTCTTTTCTTTTCTTTATTCTATAATTTTGGCTTTAAAAACCACATTTTATACAATATTTACACAATGATGCATGGATGCTAAAATACTCTATTTAAGGTTATTTACACGCATTTGCTAGGGTTTTTGAGGCCAAAATAATAGAATAAAGATGATGAAATGTGGATTCATCACCCTTCTGCACCACATGTGCCTGTACATTGAGTCCATCTTGTACAGGAACATGTACAGGGGCCTCAAGGTAGCTGGGTAGAGGAGCAACAATACACTCCGAAGGAGCAGCTCGTACCCCCGCAATTTGAGACAGTCTACGAGGAGCCTCCCTAGGTGTTCGAGATCAACGGGCTATGGTATAACCATGACCCCGTAGACATACAGTCGGGGATAGGGAACGGTTAGCCACACCGACCTTCCCTAGCTTACCCGGAAACCAGCTCCGTCCCCGCACCGTACTTCGTACAATCCCAGCCTGGATAAGGGTACCAGCCTCTACAGCACCAACAACAGCGTACGTTCCACTCGGGCCAGCAGGGCCCTCCACCACCTTCCCAACAACAATAGTATCAGCACGACCAGCAAGGACAATGTAGACACTCATCCTCTAGTCAACAGTAGCAAACCCCGCCCACTAGTGAATTGAAGTACCTTACCTTGGCAATCCAGAACCTAACTGATATGGCCCAGCAGATACAAAATGATTACCTGGATATCGAAACTGATCTAAACAGCATTTCACGCACCTACAATCAACAAATGGAGCCAAAGACCCCAATTCTAGCCCAGGTTCAGGCCAACCCAAATAGCATGAGGGTTAGAACTGACCACAAGATCAGGTATATTATTCAGATAACTCTCTATCCGAACATGAGATCCTTTCGTACGATAATTTTAATCATATCTCCCTCAGGAGAAGAAGGACCGTGATCATACCTGATCGGGCACAGGCACAGGAGGCAGACACCGCCAAGTCTCTACCTGAGGAGAACTTGGAGGCAAAGGAGAAACACCACCACCACCACCACCACAAGAAGAAGAGTATTTCCAAATCCTTAAAGAAGAAGGATAAGAGCACCAACACTAAGTCTAGTGAAACTGATGAGGAGCCCGTACCTCCAACTGAGAAGGCTATTCCAGAAGTCGTGGAAGACACACCCCTGGTTTCACATTAGCAAAAATTTATTTTTAGTCCAAGTGATAGTCAGCGTCAGAGTCAGATTCATGTAAAGAACTTAGTTTCCCAATTCAATGAAGATCTTTCAGTTTCACAATCTAAGTTTGCATCAATAATCCCTTTCCCCCTGAGCCTTTAAGGGTGGAAGAAGAAACAAAAAAAACCAAAAAGATGACACTGAGATGGCAGAATTCTACAATAAGTATATCAAGGTCACAATCCCCTTTGATAAGTATATGGACATGACACCTGCATTCCAGAAGTACCTTAAGGTGAGATGAACACCTACTAGGGTAAGTAGGATGACCAAAAGCTGTTTTGAGAAGCACGCTCTGTCAGTAGCCACAACTTGCGCCATAAAGAATGTGTTTCCAAGGAAACAAAGTAACATGGGTGCCCATTATGGTATGAGTCATGTCGATGACACCGCGTTTGCACGCCCTCATAGATAATGGATCCTCAATTAACTTGATGCCTATAGCCCACTATGAGCAGCTTAATCTAGGACATCTTAGGAAATCCAGAGCATTACTCCAATTTGCATATAAACCAATGAAGAGGTCCCTGGGAGAATTGAGGAACGTTATCATCAAAATCGAGGGTCAGGAGTACATGTGGACTTTACAATCCATGATATTGATACCCCTCCAATTTGGAGAGATTCCCATATCATTTTAGGAAGGCCCTTCCTCAGAATAGCAGGGGTCTTATCTGATTACAAAATCAGGAAGATTCAGTTCCAAACTCCAGACGGAGATGAGGAAGTTGAGATGAAGTAGACCTAGTGGTAGAAGCTAGATTCCAGCACCGAGTACTCTTCGTATGAAGCAGATGGCATTCATGCAGGCACCGTTGGGCCATTGAGACAGAACCCAACTAGCATTGATGAGTCCCTCTCCTTTGGAGAAGATCTTGTGCATGAGTCAATTTGCGAGAACCTTAGGAATGAGTACAACACAAAAAAATGCATCCCCATACATCTTCGATGACATAGAGGCCCAGCTGGGTCTATCAATCCTTCCCTTTTTAGGACAATCAGAAGATGTGGATGATGAGTCGGACGTGGCTTTTGCCGATTTCTTGGAGACTTTTGACGATCCAACTCTGGAGTTGAATGAGTTGATGGGAGTAACTTCAAAGATAGATCCAGCCACTACCAGCACTGAGCCTAAAATGATTGAGCCAAACTTCCTTGATGATTACACCTTACCTGAGCTCAAACCTTTACCCACAACACTTAAGTATGCCTTCTTTGCGGGACAAGAGAAGAAATATCTGGTCATCATTAGTTTGCGATTGACCGAGGAGCAGGAATCTCGCTTGCTAGAGATCCTGGAGAAAAATCACAAGGCAATAGGATGGAGCATCTCCGATCTCTACTGGATAAATCCCACTCTATGTTCTCACCATATCTACTTGGAGAATGATGCTAAAAACTCTTGTGAATTCCAACGTAGGTTAAATCATTTACGAGAGGTTGTGAAGAAGGAGAAGAGAAATGGTGTGATGCAGGTTTTATTTATCACGTCTCTGATTCCAAATGGGTGGCACCTATCCATGTTGTCCCAAAAAAGTCAGGAATTTAGACGACCACCAATGTGGACGGAGAGGAAATTATGATACAAGTACCCATGACGTGCGTGTTTGTGTGGATTATAAATGTATGAATGTCGCAATGAAGAAGTATCATTTTCCCCTCCCATTCATTGATTAGATCTTATAAAGATTAGCGGAAAATAATTCTTCTACTTCTTAGATGGGTTCTCGGGCTACAATCAAGTAGCCATTGCTCCCGAGGACTAGGAGAAAACCACGTTCACATGCCTGTTTGGTACCTATGCTTTCAGGCGCATGCCCTTTCGGTTATGCAACCCTCCTGGTACATTTCAAAGGTGCATGATTGTTGTATTCGTTGAAATGGTCGATGAATTCCTGGAAGTCTTCATGGATGACTTCGCGGTCCACGGCGATTCCTTCGATTCTTGTCTTAGGAATCTGGACCGAGTCCTCAGGTTGTGTTGAGAGGTTAATCTAGTGCTCTTCTAGGAGAAAAGTCACTTCATGGTGACAGAGGAAATTGTGTTGGGACACGTCATCTCCAAGAGAGGAATGGATGTTGACCCTGCCAAGGTGGACGTGATCCGATAACTCCAACCACCAACCAATGTGAAACAGTTGCGGTCATTCCTCAGGAAGGTTGGATTTTATCAGAGATTTATCAAGGCTTTTTTGAAGATTGTCTGACCGCTAACCGAGCTTTTAGGCAAAGACATGGAGTTTATAGTCGATCATAAATGTCTTGAGACCTTTAAGCAATTACAAGGGATAATCATGGACTCCCTGATCCTACAAGCCCCAAATTGGTCTCTCCCTTTTGAGATCATGACGAACGCCTCAGATTTTGCTGTTGGGGTTGTGTTAGGACAGAAAAGGGATGGCATCCCTTTTTCCATACACTACGTAAGCAAAGTACTTGATACCGCTCATCATAACTATGCAATTACAGAAAAGGAGATGCTTGCGGTAGTGTTTGTCTTAGATAAGTTCAGATGTCATATAATTTGATCCAACATGATTGTGTTCATAGACCATACAACACTACGGTATTTAATGGAAAAGAAGGACACGAAGGCGCATCTTCTTATGTGGATTCTACCCATCTAGGAATTTGATTTGGACATTTGAGATGAACTAGGAAAGAAGAATGTAGTAGCTGATTACCTCTCCCGTCTCGAAAATCTTGATGCTTCTGAGAATATGTCTATTCGAGACTCCTTCCCTGACGAGTCACTTTTTGTTATCGACTCACTCCCATGGTACGCCAATATCATGAATTATTTTGTCTCCAAGAAAGTTCCCGAAGATTGGCCCAAGAGCCACATAGATCAACTTAAGTCGGATTCAAGACATTACCATTGGGAGGACCCAATCCTTTTCTTTAAAGGATCGTATCGGGTCTGGAGACGGTGTATCCCTCAAGAGGAATATCAGAGTGTCCTTACTTTATGCCACAGTCTGAAGGCAGGAGGACACCACTCCGGGAAGAGGACCGTATGGAAGGTACTTCAATGTGGCTTATATTGGCCGACTCTGTTTTGTGATGCGCTCGCCTTTGCGAAGTCGTGCCCAGTATGCCAGCGAATGGGAGAAAATGTTGGTTTCAAGGATGAGATGACGATGTAGCCTGTCATCATTTGTGATGTCTTTCACTCCTGGGGAATCAACTTCATGGGCCCATTCCTAGATAGCCACAAATTCGAATGCATTCTTCTGGCAGTAGATTATCTGTCAAGGTGGGTGGAGGCTATTCCAACCCGAGCCGCAGACAGTAGGACTGTCTGTAAATTCATTAGAGATCACATCATCTCTAGGTTCAAGATACCCAAAGTTTTGATATCTGGTGGGGTTAGCCATTTCGTGAATTGAGATGTAAGGAAATTGTTAAAGGATTAAAACATCGAACACCATGTCGCTAGTCCTTACCACCCACAGACCAATGGCATGGCAGAGGTGTCGAATAGGAAGGTGAAGACTATATTACATAATCTTGTCCGCCTAGATAGGAAGGACTGGTTTTAAATTTTGGACCAAGTCCTTCCGGCTTATATGACAGCTTACAAGACACCATTAGGAACCTCTCCATTCAGGATGCTATATGGGAAGCTGTGCCATTTTCCCGCCAAATTAGTGCACAAATATGAATGGGCAATCAAGAAGTTCAACTGGAACACACACCTAGGATAGAAACAAAGAGAGATGGATCTGAATGATCTTGTAAAGTCAGAAACCGAGAAAATGACAACATTTTGGTTTACGAGGACAAGGTAAAGCATTGGCATGATAGATATATCAGATGAAAGACCTTTGTTCATGGACAGAAGGTATGGTTGTTCAATGCGAGGCTAAAGGTTTTCCAAGGCAAACTGAAATCCATGTGGACGGTCCATTCATAGTCTGTGTTGTGCATGATAGTGGATGCGTAGAGATCTTAGATCTCACAGATGGAGCACAAACATTCCTAGTTAATGGACAACTGCTGAAGCACTTTGTCGAACCCAATGAGTAGTTAGTCCATGATGAGGAGATTGTATTCATGTGTGAGGCACACTCAGCTCATACACATAAAGTTGTGCATGAAACCTTGCAACAGTGAGCTCTAGCCATCCGTAGCATCTAAAAGATTCAGATCGCCTTCCTTGTATATACTCACCATTCATGTATATTCTTTCCCTCCCTCCTGCAACTTTACTCACTCGCCCCGGCTCCATATCGTTTCATTTTATGGCTATACATAGGATGACTAGATCCTAAGTATATGGGGGAGGGTGTAACGAGTGCATCCACTATTCATTGTACATCCTCGAGATCTCATCGGTCCTCATACTCACTCTTGTCCTATAGTTAGGTTGACCAGAGCCTAAGTATAGAAGGACCGATGCCCATCATGTAAATATTCTCACCCATTCCCCCTCTTGACCTCGTTCGTCCCATTTTTTGATCTTCTTGTACACTTAGGCTACGAGAGCCTAAGTACAGGGGGGCGAGACAACTTCTATATACTTTTTGTTCTCCTACGCTTAGCAAGAGCTATGTCTTCTTCCTCGCTTTTCGTGCTTTGAGGACATAGCACACACTAAGTATAGGGGGTGTGTATATATTACATATAAACTTTACCCATAGCTCGTACTTTTGCATATTTTTATATATAATGTACAGTAATTATGGGGAGGGTAAAAATAAAAAAATCATAAAAATCAAAGGTTTCTTATTTACTCTTGCATATCATCCCTGCATTCAAAAATAAAAGAAAGAGTCTTGCATTTTTGATAACCGCCCCGCACCCTTAATTAATTCGAGCAAATTAATGTCCAAATTAATGTTAATCGTTTGTTGCAATCGGATACGAGAGGCTAGTCAAAAACCACTTAAATTTAATGTCAAGCGGCAAAATTTTTTTACTTGGTGAAGTCCAAGGTCGAACTCAGGGAGGCATCTGTCTCCTTAGGTGAATTTTAAGTAAATATCTAAGTGTGATATTTTCAGGGAAAATAATTTTTTGGTCTTTTCCTATTTTCTATACAGACACATGCAATCTGCAGGCCAATATAACAATTAATTCAATTAAGATATCAAATGAAGTCTAAAAATCTAAAAATTGGCCAGATGATTAAATATGATGAGAATGATCTACCCTAATTTTTTTGGAGTTTTTAGACACTAAACGAATTTACTGTGAATTAAATATGCAAACAGGGTGATTTTCAATATTTAATTTTTAATAAATAACAAACCACAATTTTTTCAAGAACTAAAATTATCCTAGATAGCACAGATGATAAGGGATCCAGGAAAATTGAAAGATCTGAATTTCAATGTGAAATGAATTAATTAAATTTTAAATAAGAAAATCACTCAACAATTTATTTAGGCCTCGATATGTATGCAAATTACATGAAATTTTTATGGTATGTTAAGAATACTGTCCTTAAGCTACTGTGAATTTTTGATGATTTTCGGAAGCACAGAGAATTAACTACAAATTAAAAGGTGTCACTGGGAAAAATATGTCAAAAATGCACCAATTAATTCATTAATAATTCTACTGAAATTACAAAAATGTGACACGTGGCCCAATAGACAGAGGACAAGTTTCTCAACAAAATGCAATTTTTAGATTTGCAAAATGATGTAAAATGCAACCTAGGGATGCGTGCAAACACAAGGGTATAAATGCAATACAGGAAAATAAAAATACAATAAGCAAATATGCAAACATGGACTAAAATGAAATTACCTATAATGCTGGGGACTCAAGTGCAATTTCTCCAACATGCACGTGCTCCTCACGTGAGCTCAGCTTCACAGGGACCTTTTTGCAAATATGGAAAGTCCCGAGGGCCTCTGTGCAAAATTCCCAGGCCGCACGTGCTCCTCACGTGGGCGGCCTAGGCTCGGATGGCTGCGGAGGCTCGGGGCTAGGCTCGGCGCTTCTGGAGGTCTGGAGTGAGGCTCGGAGAAGCTTCGTGCTGTCCGAGCCTAGGTTCGGGGAAGAGGCTCGGACTCCTTCTACGTGGCTCGATAAGGATCGTTGGATCAAGCTTGATCCAACGGTGATCTGGGCGTCGATGAAGATGGTGACGTGGCTCGCTGAGGGCCCTTGGATCAAGATTGATCCAAGGGGTATCGGTGCTGACGCGTGGCTTGATCAAAGATCGTCAGATCTACATTGATCTGACGGCTCCTGGCTGCTCCAGATGTCGATGACGTGGAGGACTAAGCGCCGTTAGATCCGGAAGGATCCAACGGTACTGGTGAAGCGCAGCCGAGGGGCGACTTGGCACGAAGTCTACCGTTCGATCAAGGTGATCGAACGACAGCTGGAGCTTCTCCTTCAACGGGCCTCCGCCGCCTGTGGAGGAGATGGCTGGGCTCCGACGAGGTGGCGTGAGCTCTGCCCGTTCCTCCAGATGCCGATGAAGCTCTCCGAGGTGTCGGAGATATCCCAGTAGGAGCGTGGCGATGCGGCGAAGGCGCTGATGGTCCCAGGAGCAGGAGGGGGCCGTCGGAGGGTGCTGGCGACGAAGCTCAAAGTCGTCTCCGGCAAGCTTCCGTTCAATGAACAGAGGTGCTCCTGCAGATGTTAGAGGTAGAGTCGGAGCTCGTGCGTGTGCTTGTGGAGAAGTGACGGTGATCGGAGAGGCCTAAGGGATATGGAGGTGGGTTGGCGATGGTGCTCCGTCCAAGTGGCGGAGCTGGATCTGATGGAGGATGCAGTGCGTCGTCGGCGGGCGTAGATGTGGCCGCGAAGATGAGATCTTCGACGTGAAGCTCGGCGGGATGGAATGGAGGCGAGAAGGTGACCGTAGGCGGCGAATAAAAATGCGAGAAAATGTGAAGAAAAAGGAATCGAAGATCGGAGATGGCTGGAGGGGTTCATCTGGGGATTGGACTTCCTTTTCGGGTTTCAGGTCGTCGCTCGAGGGATCGGTGGTGTCCCGAGCTCGTGCAGCGTCGCGGAGTAGCGGCTGCGACACAGCGGAGGTGCCGTGGATCTCGCCGGAGAAGAATCCTTCTTCGCTCAACGAATCGTCAAATTGCTGTCACCAATAGGAGGCTCGGAGCTCAGGGAAGCTCTCTGGGTTGGCGGATGAGCGTGACAGTGGCCGGAGGGCGATGATTTATAGGATGAAGGTGATGGGTTGGCTGGTGACGAGGTGAGGTTTGTGGTCGACGTGGGGCGACTCTAGTGGGAGTCGTGGGAAGCGAGGGAGCTGGCGAGGGTGAGGGAGGAGTGGTCTCCATCGTGGTGGTGTTGACGGTCGGAGAGGTTGGATGAGGTGGAGACGAAAATAGAAAGGGGACGACGTCTCGCGCAAGATCGAGATCGTGGGAGAGAGGGGGGCCTGGAGGTAGGAGACGAAGTCTGCACCGTTGGATCTTGTGCCAACGGTGGTGATCGAAGAGGTAATGGCTGGGTAGGATTAGATCGGGGCGCGGTGATGATGGGCTGTGGTTGAACCACGTGGCGAGCTGCGGGCGAAGCGCTGGCGAGCGGCGAGGATGAGCAGTTAGGGTTGATCAAGCGGCTGAGAAGAAAATGCGGAAAACGCTGCTGAGATGGAAAGGCAGAGGTCGATCAGAGGGTTGAGGATTTGACACGTGGCGAGCTCTGCTTAAGGCGCTTATGAACGGTGATGATGAAGGCAGGAGATGATCTGACGGCTTAGGCAATGGGGCGTGCGTGGAACACCTGGAGTCGTTGGATCTCAGGAGGAGATCCAACGGCTGGAAGATGAGGCGGATGAGGCAAGGGGAGCGGGCCGCGTGGCGCAACCAGAGGGCGCCACGTGGCCTGATGTGAATGGCTGGACGAAAATGAATGTGTAGAGAGAAGAGAGGGCCGAATTTGGAAAAACTCAAAATATGAAAGTTGTAGATCTCGATGAGATCTACAAGTTTCATGTTGACCAAAGACGGAGATGAGGTAGAATATGATACATAAATACAAAGATACAAATATACATATATGTAGTATACAAGGTGGCCCAAAAACCCAACTTTCTCGTACGAGCTCCAAATGAGATGAAATTAGTCTCATTTTAAAGGTCTTTTAATGTGTAGTATTCTAAGAGTAAGTAGACCTAGTTCGGAGTTTGTATGAGGGATTTATGTGCATTTTAGTGTACAGGGGTTCTAGGGCTTTATTGACTAATTTACAGGGGGGATATTTGGCGTTCTTCCCTATATTATCAACTAAAGAGTACATATTATAAGGAAGAGTTTATTTTAGTGAGTGGATATTTTACAAGGGATTTTGGCTTCTTATTTGAATGCAAATGGACTGCTAAAATGAATGTATTATGTGTGTATGCATGAATGCTATTTATGCATTATAAAGGGAAATATGCCTCTATTTACTCGGGAACAAGGCTCTATTTTTGACTTTTGAAGTGATGAATCACAGATTCATCAACCCCCTATACTTAAACCTTGCTCGTCCCCGAGCAACTAAATGAAATGCAGAAGTGAAATGATTTTGGGTTCCATACCAAGGTCATGAACAAAAGATAAAAATAGGGCTTGACTCGACCTTTGGATTAATTATGTGTCGGAACCTTATTGGGATCTGAGTTTAAGACTTGACAGACTTCAAGTTCCACAAGTCTTCTATTCAAGACTCCTCAACATACCTGATCAGAACAAGTCTACATACACAAACTCTAATGACCATGAATCTTTTCATGCAGTGTAAGTGATATATGACTCCCCACCTCAGAAGTAACAAAGAAACAACCTCCCCCAACCTGGTAACTCTAATGCCTCGGTCTAGCAACTCTTTCCTCGAGAAGCGGGGTATTTCCTTCTAAGTTCAAGTGCAACCGGCTCAAGAAGAGGGGGAAGAAGTATAGACTTTTGGGAGCTCAGCCAGTGTAGCTAAGTCTCCCGCTGCAAGCTTCATGAGATGTAACATGGGGACCATAAGCTTTTGCTTTTCTTGACTACATATACTCCGGTGGGGTTATTAAATTTTCAATCCGACCCACCACTTCTTTGGAGTTCTTTTTGGCAATATTTTTTTTTCAAGTGCCTCTGTACAACATATCTACATGGTGCAACATATATACAAGAAATTTCCTCTTGAGCCAGTAGACTATCCCTCTTTTGAAGCTTTATTGCAACCCACGGCTTCTGTCTTTAGCCTTCATCACCACTAGGCCAAGTTGAGACGCACTTCCTTCACTAGAAGAAGAAGAGAGGTTCCGCCTAGAAGTACTACCCTCATATGCTACCCCAGGCCTAGGGAAACTGCCTCCTCATCACCTCATCCGTAGAGAGCCATGTGTAAAGTGCTGGTGCACGTCAAGCCATTGTCTCTATGAGTCATGTGTGTGTTGTTAAGTGCTCTATTCAGGCTCATCAACATGACATATGAACATAGACTTGCAGACTTAAAGAATTAAGTCACCTGACCTGAAAAATCTTAACTCCAGTTCCTATAAGGTTCCTCTGAAATTAGGTGGATTAAGGTCAAATCAATTCCATCCTCAATATCTGCTCATAACTTAGTTCAAAACCCACTAGCTTTTCACTTTGCCTATGCAAAGTATGTCGATGAGATGTCATGCTATGAAAATGCAAGACTCGTTTTGGATGCAGAGATGGTATGCAAGGTTTAAACAAGAAGCCTTTATTTTCAACTTTTTCATTTTATTTTCTATTATAGAACAATCTTTAGTTTGTAATAATATACATAGTATCATATTTTACAGGAGTATTATACAAGTAAAATATAAATTTTTTTTCAATTTTTACCCACCGTACTTATTGAATAATATATATACAAAAATACGCGAAAATACGCGAAAGTACGAGCTATGGGTAAAGTATATATGTTAATATATACACACCCCCCTATACTTAGCGTGTGCTATGTCCTCAGAGCATGAAAAGCGACCAAGAAGACATAGCTCGGGCTAAGCGTAGGAGAGCTAAAATTACAAGAGTATAGAAGTCGACTTGCCCCCCTATACTTAGGCTCTGGCAGCCTAAGTGTAGAAGAAGATCAGAAATGGGGCTGGCGAGGGAGAGATGGGTAGTGACTGAGTATCAATGCGGGCATCGGTCCCCCCTATACTTAGGCTTAGGTCAGCCTAAGTATAAGTAAGAAATGAGTATGAGGACCAATGTGATCTGGAGGATGTACAGTGAACTGACTCAGGTGACCCCTCCCCCCTATACTTAGGATCTGGTTATCCTAAGTATAGTCCAGGATAGTGATCTAATGAGGCGGGGATGGGTTACTAAAGTCGTGTAAGAGAGAGGATAAGATGTACAAGAAGAATGATATATACAGATGAGTCGGTCTGAATCTTTCGAGATGCTGCGGATGGCTGGAGTTCATTGCTGCAAGGTCTCATACGCGGCTTGAGGTGTAGATGTTGTATCTGTCTCGCGCATGAATACAATCTCCTCAACATGGACTAACTGCTCATTGGATTCGACGAAGTGCTTCAACAGCTGTCCATTCACTAAGAATGTCGGTGCGTCATCTGCAAGATCTGAGATCTCAACACATCCACTATCATGCACCGTACGGACGACAAATGGGCCTGTCCACTTAGACTTCAACTTGCCTTGGAAAATCTTCAACCTAGCATTGAACAACCATACCTTCTGTCTAGGAACAAAGGTCTTTCGTCTGATATACCTATCATGCCAACGCTTCACCTTGTCCTTGTACACTAAACTGTTGTCGTATGCGCGATTTCTGACTTCCACAAGCTCATTCAGATCCATATCTCTCTGCTTCTGACCCAGGTGTGTGTTCCAATTGACCTTCTTGATTGCCCATTCTGATTTGTGCACTAACTCTGCGGGCAAGTGGCACGGCTTTCCGAATACCATTCGGAATGGGGAGGTGCCTAATGGTGTCTTGTAAGCTGTCCTATACGCCCAGAGGACTTGATCCAAGATCTGAGACCAGTCCTTCCTGTCCAGGCGGACAAGCTTCTGCAATATGGTTTTCACCTCCCTATTTGACACCTCAGCCATACCATTGGTTTGTGGGTGGTAAGGACTTGCGACACGGTGTTCAATGCCGTAATCCTTCAGGAGTTTCTTCACTTCCCGATTCACAAAGTGGCTACCCCCATCTGATATCATCTTTTTGGGGATCCCGAACCTAGAGATTATGTGCTCTCTGATGAATTTGCAGACAGTCCTGCTGTCTGCGGCTCGGGTCGGGATAGCCTCTACCCATCTGGACAGATAGTCTACCGCAAGAAGGATATATTCGAACCCGTGGCTGATAGGGAATGGGCCCATGAAATCGATGCCCCAGGCGTCAAAGACATCACAAATGATGACCGGCTGCATTGGCATCTCATCCTTGGAACCAACGGTTCCTCCCATTCTCTGGCAAACTGGGCACGACTTCGCGAAGGCGGTGGCATCGCGAAACAGAGTCGGCCAGTGGAAGCCACACTGAAGTACCTTCCATGCGGTCCTCTTCCCGGAGTGGTGTTCTCCTACCTCCAAACTGTGGCATAAAGAAAGGACACTCTGGTATTCCTACTGAGGAATACACCGTCTCCAGACACAATCCGGTCCTTTGAAGAAAAGGATCGGATCCTCCCAATGGTAGTGTCTAGCGTCCGACTTTAGTCGGTCGATTTGGTTCTTGGGCCAATCTTCGGGAACTTTCTTGGAGACAAGATAATTCACGATATTGGCGTACCATGGGAGTGAGTCGATAACAAAAATCAACTCGTCCAGGAAGGAGTCTCGAATTGGTGAAACCTCGGAAGTATTAAGATCTTCGAGACGAGAAAGATGATCGGCCACTACATTCTTCTTTCCAGGTTTATCACGGATGTCCAAATCAAACTCCTGGATAAGTAAAATCCAACGAAGAAGACGCGCCTTCGCGTCCTTCTTCTCCATCAAATACCGTAGTGCCGTGTGGTCAGTGAACACATTTACCTTGGATCCAATTAGGTGAGATCTGAATTTGTCCAATGCAAACACTACCGCAAGCATTTCCTTCTCTGTAACTGTATAGTTACGCTGAGCAGAATCAAGATCTTTGCTTGCGTAGTGATTTGCAAAAGGGACGCCCTCTCTTCTTTGTCCCAACACAGCCCCAACAGCATAATCAGAGGCGTCCGTCATGATCTCAAAAGGTAGAGACCAATCTGGGGCTTGCAGGATGGGTGCGTCCATAATCATTCCTTGTAAAAGCTTAAAGGCCTCAAGACATTTGTGATCAACAATAAACTCCGTGTCTTTGCCTAAAAGCTCAGTTAGCGGTCGGGCGATCTTAGAAAAATCCTTAATGAATCTCCGATAAAATCCAACATGCCCGAGGAACGACCGCAACTGCTTTACGTTGGTGGGTGACTGGAGTCGTCTGATCACATCCACCTTGGCAGGATCAACCTCCATTCCTCTCTTGGAGATGACATGCCCCAACACTATGCCCTCCGTCACCATGAAGTGACTTTTCTCCCAGGAGAGCACCAGATTAACCTCACAACATCTTTTGAGGACTCGGTCCAGATTCCTAAGACAGGAATCGAAAGAATCGTCGTGGACCGAGAAGTCATCCATGAAGACTTCCAGGAATTCGCCGACCATTTCGGCAAATACAGCAATCATGCACCTTTGAAAAGTACCTGGAGCATTGCATAGCCCAAAAGGCATGCGCCTGAAAGCATAGGTACCAAAGGGGCATGTGAACGTGGTTTTTTCCTGGTCCTCTGGAGCTATGGCTACTTGATTGTAGCCCGAGAACCCATCTAAGAAGCAGAAGAACTTTTTTCCCGCCAATCTCTCTAGGATCTGATCAATGAATGGTAGGGGGAAATGATCCTTCTTTGTCGCGGCATTCAGGCGTCTGTAATCCACACAGACACGCCACAACGTGGGTACTCTCGTCACGATCTCCTTACCATCCTCATTGGTGGTCGTCTGAATTCCCGACTTCTTCGGGACAACATGGATCGGGGCCACCCACTTAGAGTCGGAGATTGGATAAATGAAACCCGCGTTGCACCATTTTTCTATCTCCTTCACGACATCTCGTAAATTTGGATTCAACCGGTGTTGGAATTCATGAGAGGGTTTGGCTTCATTCTCCAAGTAAATATGGTGCGAACATAGAGCGGGATTTATCCCGTGGAGATCGGAAATGCTCCAGCCTATCGCCTTGCGGGTTTTCTCTAGGATCTCTAGCAAGCGAGATTCCTGCTCCTCGGTCAATTGCGAACTGATGATGACCGGAAATTTCTTGTCTTGGCCTGCAAGGAAGGCATACTTTAAGGTTGTGGGTAAGGGTTTGAGCTTAGGAATGGTGTGATCGTCTAAGAAATCTGGCTCAATCTGACCTGGTTCAGTGTTGGAAGTGGTTGGATCGTTCTCTGTGATTGTTGCCACCAAGTTCGGCTCTGGAGTCGGATCGTCACAGGTCTCCATACAATCGGCAAATGCCTCGTCCGACTCGTCATCCTCATCTTCCGATTGTCCTAGAGATGTAAGGACTGACAGGCCCAACTGGGCCTCTGCGTCATCGAAGATGTAGGGCGATGCAGGCTTAGAGCTGTACTCGTTTCTGAGGATCTCGCAGACTGACTCGTGCATTGGATCATCTTCGGAGGAGATGGACGCATCGGTGCTGGCTGGGTTCTGTCTCCATGGCCCAACTAATTCTACATGCTCGCAGTCTGTTCCAGTAGAAGAGTACTCGGTGCTGGATTCTGAATCCGGTCTCTGCCATCTTGTCTGCTTCATTTCAAGTTCCTCATCTCCGCCTGGAGTTTGGAACTGAATCTTCCCGATCATATAATCAAATAAGGCTCATGTTGTTCTGGGGAAAGGCCTACCTAAAATGATCTGGGAGTCTCTCCAATTACGAGGGGTTTCCATATCCAGGACAGTGAAGTCCACCATGTATTCTTGTCCCTCGACTTTGATCACAATGTTCCTCAATTCTCCTTGGGACCTCTTGGTTGATTTATCAGCAAACTGTAAGAGGGCTCTAGATTTCCTAAGAGGTCCGAGATTAAGCCGCTCATAGAGGGCAGTAGGCATCAGATTGATCGAGGAACCATTGTCCAGGAGAGTGCGTGCAAACGCGATGTCATCAACATGACTCACTACATAATGTGCACCCATATCTCTTCGTTTCCTTGGAAACGAGTTCTTTATTGCACAAGTCGTGGCTACTTATAAAACGTGTTTCTCAACACGGCTTTTGGTCTTCCTGCTAACCCTAGTAGGTTTGCATCCCACCTTAAGGTATTTTTGGAATGCAGGGGTCATCTCCACGTACTTGTCAAAGGGGATTGTGACCTTGATATATTTGTTGCAAAATTCAGCCATCTCAGGGTCATCTTTTTGGATTTTTTTGGTTTTCTTCTTTCCACCCGTAAGATCTCGGGGGAAAGGGATTATTGACTCTAACTCAGGTTCGGAAACTGAAATTTTCTCATTGACTTCGGGAACTGAGTTCTTAACAGGACTCTGACTCTGATACAAACTAGGACTCTGACTCTGACTAAAAAGAAAATGCTGAGGCGAAACTGGTGACGCTTCTTCCGCGACTGCTGGACGATCCTCCTCAGATGGAGGTGCGGGCTCTTCATCGGTTTCTTCTGACTCTATGCAAATGCGAGAATGCTGCTTCGAGGACTCAGATATCCTCTTCTTCTGCCGGCGATGATGGTGGTGATGCTCCTCCTCTTCTTCCTCCGAGTTCTCCTTAGGTATAGTGTCGGAGGCTCCTTCCTTCTGCTCCCGTGCCCGATCAGGTATGGTCACGGTCCTTCCTCTCCTGAGGGACATGTGATTTACATTATCGTACGAAAGGATCTCATGTTCAGATAAATAATTATCTGAATAGTATACCTGATCTCGAGGTCGGTTCTGACCCTGGTGTAAGCTGTTTGGGTTGGCCTGAACCTGTGCGGGAATTGGGGTCTTTGGCGCCATCTGTTGGTCCTGGGTACGAGAGACCCGATTGATGTCGGTTCTCATGTCCAGGTAATCATTCTGCATCTGTTGGACCCTATCAGACAGGGTCTGGATCGCCAAGGTGAGAGACTCCAATTCGGTGGGCTGGGCTGACTGCTGTGCGGAAGAGGTTCGGTAGTGGCCCTGCTGGCCATGCCGATACTGCTGCTGCGGGTGTGACGGTGCTGGGCCCTGCTGATATGTGCGCTGCTGCTGCTGGTACTGCTGAGGCCGGTACCCTTGTTCTGGACTGGACTGAAAGCGCGGTGTGGGAACGGGCCTGGTTTCTTGGTAAGCTGGGGATGAACGGTGAGGCTGATCCTTCCCCATTTCGGCCTGCCTGACAATCGGGTCACGGCTATACCAAAGCCCGTTAATCTCGTACACTTGCGGAGGCTCCTCGTATCCCGTCTCTACCATTGGGGGTACATGTTGGTCCTGCTGGGTGTAAGTCTGATCCCAGCTACCCTGAGACCCCGGTGCCTGTTCCTGTACAAGATGGACTCGATGTACAGGTACAGGTGGTGCAGAAGGGGCAGGTAGCTTGATCTTAGCTACCTTCTCAGAAAGTTCCTCCACTTGCTTCGGTAGACGGGAAAGAGACTCAAGTTCCGCGACTCTCTTGTGGATCTGCTCGACCATGGTAAGCTTGTCGGCAATCATCCCCATGCTGGGGATGAGGTCCTCAGTCAGATCTGCTACAGTCCTTCGGGTTTTCTCATTGGATAGGATTGAGGGAGACAACTGATAGGCCCTGGTGGCCTGCGACCTGCCGATTTCCGCCATCTGCTCCAGGATCTTCCATACGGCGTACTCGTTTTTGTTCAGATAGCTTCCTCCACAGGCGGCACTGACTAACCCCTGCATCTCTGGGGTTAGACCACAGATCAAGGTCTGGACTAAGATCGCCTTTGAAATGCCGTGACAGGGGCATTTCTTTACTAAATCATTGAACCTATCCCAAGCGTCATGGAAAGGTTCACTAGGTCCTTGGGCGAAGCTGGCGATCTTCGTTCTCATCTGGTTTGTCCTACTGAGAGGGTAGAACTTTTTCAAGAATAGGTCCTTGAACTGCATCCAGGTATTGCATACCACCCCTAAGTTTTTCAACCAATGAGTAGCCTTATCACCTAAGGCAAAAGGGGTGGCCTTCAGCCGAATATAATCTTGGCCAACATTGGGATGGCTAAGATTGTTGCACACCAACTCGAAGTCACGGAGGAAAGTGTATGGTTCTTCATTTAGGTTTCCGTTGAACTTCGGAAGCAGGCTAAGGAAGTGGGGCTTCAGCTCAAATGCTTGGGCGGGAACTGCAGGTGCCAACCAGTTCTGAATCTCGTTCTCCGCCGGGTTATAGGTATCGACCATTGGTCGGTCGATTCCTTCTGCTACTATAATCTGTCCCATCCGCGCCGTGAGATATGCATTCTTCTGTTCGATTTCAGCGAGGCGAGCAAGAATCTATTTTATTTGTTCCTCATCCGGTGGTACTTTTGGCGGCATCTTGTCCTCTAGTCCTGGGGGAAAGTAAGGTCGATGTCAGAGGATAAATCAAGGAAATGATTACCGAGGCGATGATCTTCCTCGATAATCTCGGAGGAGATGAAAGGGTTGGTTTGAGAGTTACCACCCTGAGTATGAGGGAACCAAGACTCAAGAGGGTCATGAGTCCTGGGTGGTCCAAGGTGCGCTTGGGCCGATGAAGACGAGTCGCTTGGGGGACTCATAGAGAGATCGGTGAATAACACGTCGAGATCTCCCCAATTACTCATCTTGATGTGGCGAGAAGAAGATAGGGTTTTACTCCTACCTGAAGCAAGCAAAATCAATCCAAAACCCTGGGTTCACACTCAACACAGTGAAGGACTCGAAATCGAGTCCGATTAATCTTGTAATTTTTAAGTGTGATTGTTCAAGCAAGATAGCAAGGATTACGCGGCCTATAGGGAAGTCGACTTAGAGCCGGATGCGTCTTCCCTGTTTATCCTGTCGCCTAAGATACCGTCGATCCTCCCTTTCTGCGCTCCTATCCGGAGTTGGGGACTCAATGACGTGCCCCTATCTACCTGCAAGCAGGCGGAGGCTGACAAAGCTAGGCCTTGTCGCAGAGTACCGCTGGTTCGCCCCTATCTACCCGCGAAGGTGGAGGCTACTTGGTACTTGTCAATGAGCTTAAAAGTATCCCACTCGTGATATTTGCTAAGATCAGTTGGCTCGTGATATGGAAGGCGGGGATTTGGGCTCTGCCTTAAGGTGTTCACACACACTCAAGTACCCTCACTCAGCCTGAAAACCGGGTCGGGGATTAATTTCCCGCAAACAATTTTCAAATTTTATTCTCTTTTTTTGGTCAATACTGTTTAGCAGTCCCGATTTTAAGTTAAGTTATCACTGGTTAAGTCCACCACACCGCACGCCTATCGGACAGTCCTAATTTCCATTTAATTAAATGTGAAAATCAGAGGGAGAAATCGAGAAAAAGCCGATGCAAGATAAAACAATGATGTTATGCTGAGTTCAGGAGACTTACAGTGATCCCTTCGCTTTTATGCAGGATGCAGAACAGAATTGAAATTTTATCTAAATGCAAATGCAGGCGATGAAAGCCGCTCCTAGACAGGAAGTTCTATTAGCGTGAAGAACAGTTTAATTTGGCTAAGTACTGCGGTCTAAGTGCGTCTTTTAAGTGATTTGTGTAGTCCTAATGATTACGAGCACAAGCAATTCCTAGATTGGCTCGGGGAGCCGCTAGTGCAAGCTAAGTTACAATTCAACCACACAGTACACGGGGACACGATTCCACTATTTTTACACACGCGAGAACCCGAACGGGAACCGCTGGAAAAGATGCGAAAAATGTGGAAATAACTGAATTACAGGTTCTCTCAAATCACTCAAACTAATTCGAATGCGTGTTCCTCGAAGCGTCTTCGACTTCGGTGTCCCTCGCACAAAAATAAGTTGAGGTCAGATAAAGAATGACACAAAAAAATGTAAAAATTTAAAAGACAGAGAAATATTCGCAAGAAAAACCGGGGGTCAGACTACCCGGGGAAAGAAAATCAAGCACTCAGAATTTCACCAAAAATTAACCTAAGCCGTGCCTCCCCGACAACGGTGCCATTTTGATAACTGCCCCGTACCCTTAATTAATTCGAGCAAATTAATGTCCAAATTAATGTTAATCGTTCGTTGCAGTCGGATACGAGAGGCTAGTCAAAAACCACTTAAATTTAACGTCAAGCGGCAAAATTTTTTTACTTGGAGAAGTCCAAGGTCGAACTCAGGGAGGCATATGTCTCCTTAGGTGAATTTTAAGCAAATATCCAAGTGTGAGATTTTCAGGGAAAATAATTTTTTGGTCTTTTTCTATTTTCTATGCAGACACATGCAATTCGCAGGCCAATATAACAATTAATTCAATTAAGATATCAAATGAAGTCCAAAAATTCTAAAAATTGGCCAGATGATTAAATATGATGAGAATGATCTACCCTAATTTTTTTGGAGTTTTTAGACACTAAACGAATTTACTGTGAATTAAATATGCAGACAGGGCGATTTTCAATATTTAATTTTTAATAAATATCAAACCACAATTTTTTCAAGAACTAAAATTATCCTAGATAGCACAAATGATAAGGGATCCAGGAAAATTGAAAGATATGAATTTCAATGTGAAATGAATTAATTAAAATTTAAATAAGAAAATCACTCAACAATTTATTTAGGCCTCGATATGTGTGCAAATGACATGAAATTTGTATGTATGTTAAGAATACTGTCCTTAAGCTACTGTGAATTTTTGATGATTTTTGGAAGCATAGAGAATTAACTACAAATTAAAAGGTGTCACTAGGCAAAATATGTCAAAAATGCACCAATTAATTCATTAATAATTCTACTGAAATTACAAAAATGTGACACGTGGACCAATAGACAGAGGACAAGTTTCTCAACAAAATGCAATTTTTAGATTTGCAAAATGATGTAAAATGCAACCTAGGGATGCGTGCAAACACAAGGGTATAAATGCAATACAGGAAAATAAAAATACAATAAGCAAATATGCAAACAGGGACTAAAATGCAATTACCTATAATGTTGGGCACTCAAGTGCAATTTCTCCAACAAGCACGTGTTCCTCACGTGGGCTCAGCTTCACAGGGACCTTTTTGCAAATATGGAAAGTGCCGAGGGCCTCTGTGCAAAATTCCCAGGCCGCACGTGCTCCTCACGTGGGCGGCCTAGGCTCTGATGGTTGCGGAGGCTCGGGGCTAGGCTTGGCGCTTCTGGAAGTCTGGAGTGAGGCTCGGAGAAGCTTCGGGCTGTCCGAGCCTAGGTTCGGGGAAGAGGCTCGGACTCTTTCTGCGTGGCTCGATAAGGATCGTTGGATCAAGCTTGATCCAACGGCGATCTGGGCGTCGATGAAGATGGCGACGTGGCTCGCTGAGGGCCCTTGGATCATGATTGATCCAAGGGGTGTCGGTGCTGACGCGTGGCTTGATCAAAGATCGTCAGATCTACATTGATCTGACGGCTCCTGGCTGCTCCAGATGTCGATGACGTGGAGGGCTAAGCGCCGTTAGATCCGGAAGGATCCAACGGTACTAGTGAAGCGCGGTCGAGGGGTGATGTGGCACGAAGTCTACCGTTCGATCAAGGTGATCGAACGGCAGCTGGAGCTTCTCCTTCAACGGGCCTCCGCCGCCTGCGGAGGAGATGGCTGGGCTCCAACGAGGTGGCGTGAGCTCCGCCCGTTCCTCCAGATGCCAATGAAGCTCTCCGAGGTGTCGGATATATCCCAGTAGGAGCGTGGCGATGTGGCAAAGGCGCTGATGGTCCCAGGAGCTGGAGAGGGCCGTCGGAGGGTGCTGGCGACGAAGCTCGAAGTCGTCTCCGGCAAGCTTCCGTTCAATGAACAGAGGTGCTCCTGCAGATGTTAGAGGTAGAGCCGGAGCTCGTGCATGTGCTTGTGGAGAAGTGACGGTGATCGGAGAGGCCTAAGGGATACGGAGGTGGGTTGGCGATGGTGCTCCGGCCAAGTGGCGGAGCTAGATCTGATGGAGGATGTTGTGCGTCGTCGGCGGGCGTAGATGTGGCCGCGAAGATGAGAGCTTCGACGCGAAGCTCGGCGGGATGGAATGGAGGCGAGAAGGTGACCGTAGGCGGCAAATAAAAATGCGAGAAAATGTGAAGAAAAAGGAATCGAAGATAGGATATGGCTGGAGGGGTTCACCTGGGGATTGGACTTCCTTTTCGGGTTCCAGGTCGTCGCTTGAGGGATCGGTGGTGTCCCGAGCTCGTGCAGCGTCGCGGAGTAGCGGCTGCGACACGGCGGAGGTGTCGTGGATCTCGCCGGAGAAGAAGCCCTTCTTCGCTCAACGAATCGTCAAATTGCTGTCACCAATTGGAGGCTCGGAGCTCAGGGAAGCTCTCTGGGGTGGCGGATGAGCGTGGCAGTGGCCGGAGGGCGATGATTTATAGGATGAAGGTGATGGGTTGGCTGGTGACGAGGTGAGGTTTGTGGTCGACGTGGGGCGACTCTGGTGGGAGTCGTGGGAAGCGAGGGAGCTGGCGAGGGTGAGGGAGGAGTGGTCTCCATCGTGGTGGTGTTGGCGGTCAGAGAGGGTGGATGAGGTGGAGACGAAAATAGAAAGGGGACGACGTCTCGCGCAAGATCGAGATCGTGGGAGAGAGGGGGGCCCGGAGGTAGGAGACGAAGTCTCCACCGTTGGATCTTGTGATCCAACGGTGGTGATCGAAGAGGTAATGGCTGGGTAGGATTTGATCGGGGCGCGGTGATGATGGGCTGCGGTTGAACCACGTGGCGAGCTGCGGGTGAAGCGCTAGCGAGCGGCGAGGATGAGCAGTTAGGGTTGATCAAGCGGCTGAGAAGAAAAGGCGGAAAACGCGGCTGAGATGGAAAGGCAGAGGTCGATCAGAGGGTTGAGGATTTGACACGTGGCGAGCTCTGCTTAAGGCGCTTATGAACGGTGATGATGAAGGCAGGAGATGATCTGACAGCTCAGGCAATGAGGCGTGCGTGGAACACCTGGAGTCGTTGGATCTCAGGAGGAGATCCAACGGCTGGAAGATGAGGCGGATGAGGCAAGGGGAGCGGGACGCGTGGCGCAACCAGAGGGCGCCACGTGGCCTGCTGTGAATGGCTGGACGAAAATGAATGTGTAGAGAGAAGAGGGGGCCGAATTTGGAAAATATCAAAACATGAAAGTTGTAGATCTCGATGAGATCTACAAGTTTCATGTTGACCAAAGACGGAGATGAGGTCAAATATGATACATAAATACAAAGATACAAATATACATATATGTAGTATACAAGGTGGCCCAAAAACCCAACTTTCTCATACGAGCTCCAAATTGGATGAAATTAGTCTCATTTTAAAGGTCTTTTAATGTGTAGTATTCTAAGAGTAAGTAGACCTAGTTCGGAGTTTGTATGAGGGATTTATGTGCATTTTAGTATACAGGGGTTCTAGGGCTTTATTGACTAATTTACAAGGGGGATATTTGGCATTCTTCCCTATATTATCAACTAAAGAGTACATATTATAAGGAAGAGTTTATTTTAGTGAGTGGATATTTTACAAGGGATTTTGGCTTCTTATTTGAATGCAAATGGACTGCTAAAATGAATGTATTATGTGTGTATGCATGAATGCTATTTATGCATTATAAAGGGAAATATGCCTCTATTTACTCGGGAACAAGGCTCTATTTTTGACTTTTGAAGTGATGAATCACAGATTCATCAATTTTATATACCTACATAGCATGGCATTTACATCTCATTGACATATCTTGCAAAGTGAAAAGTTAGTGGGTTCTGAACCAAGTTAGGAATAGATGTTGCGGAGGGACTTGATTTGACCTTAATCCATCTAATTTCTGAGGAACCTCATAGAAACTGGAGTTAAGATTTTTCAGGTCAAGTGACTTAATTCTTTGCATTCGCAAGTCTATGTTCACATGTCATCTTGATTTGTCTGAATAAAATATCTCGTACACACACACGATTCTTTTAGACAGTGACCTAACTTGGACAAACACCATGCACGTAGATCTTCATTGATGAGGTGGTGAGGAGGTAGAATCCTTTAGCTTGGAGTAGCACACTGGTGGAAACATCCATCCTCCTCTAGGGAGGGTAGTGCATCTCAACCTATTCTAGTGGTGTCGACATCTAAGGACGGGATGCAGTGGGTTGCAATAATGCTTCAAAAGAGGGATAGTCTACTGGCTCAAGACGAAAAAAACTCCTGATGTACATGTTGCACCTTGTATATAGTTCAAAAGAAAGAAAAAAAGACAGGCCTGAGTGAAAATAAAATACCTGTTAGAGTATGTATATTAGCAGAATCTTGCAGCTGGATGACTTGGCTACAATGGTCAAACATCCTAGGATAGAAAGTTACACTGGTTACCGTCCATTATTTTCTCTACCCCTCCTCTTGAGCTAGTCGTACTTGAACATAGAATGGAATACCACACTCATTAAGGAAAGAGTTACTGGACCGAGAAACTAGTGTTACCTTGTTATAGGAGGCTGCTTCTTAGCCATTGCTTATGTGGAAAGCTATTTTACACTTACGTAATACAAGCAAGAATCATAGTCATCAGAAATTTGCCTTTAAGGAGTTGTTCTGACCTGACTATTAAGGCGTCTTGAATAGAAGACTTGTGGAACTTAAAGTCTCTTAGGCCTTAAGTTCAGGTCCCAATAATGTTCCGCCACACAATATATCCAAAGATCGAGTCAAGCTCCATTTTCAACTTTTGTTCATGACCTTGGTATGGAACCCAAAATCATTTCACTCTTGCATTTCATTTTAGTTTCTTAGGGACGAGAAATGTTTAAGTATAGGGGGTTGATGAATCTATAATTCATCACTCTAAATTTTGAATATAGAGCCTTGTTCCTGAGTAATTAGAGGCATATTTCCACCAATATTGCATAATTAGCATTCATGCATGCATTGATAACGTCTGCAATTCAGCATTCGCATCTACATGAAATAAGAAGCCAAATTCATCAACAAAAAATCGCCTAACTGTATATATTTCTTTACACTAACCCTAAAACCCATAAATTCACTATAAACTGTACATAGTGCTAATAATAATACAAGAAAAATACCAATAAAAAATTTGCCAACCTGTAAAATTGTCAAAAAAACCCCAAACCAAGTTTGTGACCATGGACCTTAGAATGCACATTTCTCTCTCATACAACCTCCGATCTAGGTCTACTCACTTGTAAAATAATATACATTCAGAGAACTTCAAATGGGACCAATTTCATTTAAATCGGAACTCGTATGCAAAACTTGGATTTTGGCCCCCATTGTATACTATATGTATGTATATTTGTACCCTTGTATTTTATCACTTTATTTTACCTCATTTTCATTTTTAGTCAACAAAAACTTGTTGATCTCATCGAGATCTACAACTTTCATGTTTTTAGTTTCTCCAAATTTGGCCATTTTCTCCCTCTTATTTCACATTCTTCCTCAACCAATCTGATTGGGCCACGTGGCGCCTTCTAGTTGTGCCACGCGGCCCATATCCCTGCTTGCCACGCACCCTCTCCTCTTGACCATCCAATGGCTTCATCTTCCTCTAAATCCCAACCATCCATGCCGCATCAGATCAAGACCGTCTGATCGAGGCCCAGATCACATCTGGGTCATTCGCCAACGCCCTCACTCTCCTTAGGCCACGTGTCACTCTCACGACCGTTGGATCTTAGCCCCAATGATTAGATCTCAGCCGCTCATCGTCACTGCATCCTTCAGCCTCCGATGCTCATCCATGATTCCATCTCCACCATCTGTTAACGCCCACACCTACGTCTGCCACGTGGCACATCTCTACCCCTTCAATCACACCTCTCTCATCTAATCCAGGCCATTCGTTAGCGCCTCAATCTAGGTCGTTGGATCACGATATCCAACGGTCCCGAGCTGGTCTTCCACCACTGACCGTCTTCCTCGTGCACGTCGCCCACCTCACGCTCCATCCTCGCCCTATCTATTTTTTTCACCCTATTAGCCACCATCTCCGACCATGTAGTGCCCACGACATTGCCCCGACATCCCTTATCCTCACCAGAGCTGACAACCACCATGATCCCCTTCCTCTTATCTCCTCAAACCCCATGAACCCCACGCCTCCATAGCCTGAACCTCCATCCTCTTCTTATAAATACCAGCCTCCGTCCACCTTCGATCCTATCCGCCATAGCAAGAGGTATCCTAGAGCTCCTGGCTAGCCATTGGTGACATCAATTGCGAGTGAAAGTGAGCGACGACAGGTTTTCACCTTCGGCAAGATCCACAGCATAGACACATCCTGTCGCAGTTCCTCCTACAAGCTGCTTGAGCTTGGGCCCTCTATCGACCCTCGAGTAAGGACCGGAAGCATTCTCTGAGCTTCCAATCCCCGGGTAGGTACCTCCCTTCCACCTCTAATGTCCCTCTTGTTTTCCATCATTTTTCTCCTAATTTATTAGGCTACTCGATCGATTTCACCCTCCACCGACCCTTCATCGAGATCCGCCTTGGAGCTCTCACCTTCGCACCACCATCTGTTCATATCTACGATGCACCGATCCTTTCCAACCATAGCTCCATCGGGTACGTCCGAAGAACACCCCCAACACCCATCACTTCGACCCCCATCACTTCGACCCCATGCCTCATTGCACTCACCAAACTCCCACGAGAACGAGCGCACAATTTTTGGCAGTCTCTAACCCTGCAGGCATACTTCTTGTCACTGGTCAGACGTATCGCCGGAGCATCCATCGAGCTTCACCGTCTCCGATCTACGGACCTCGTCCATCTCCCTCAGACACCCCAGCGGCTCCACCACGCCTCCATGAAGATTACGAGCTCTCCAGGAGCTTCCAGCGACCTAGAACGATCATAGTGGAAGGCGGCGGAGCCAGACTGCCTTCATCGGAGCCCTTCCATGTCCGCCGCGGGAGGTGACAGATCGGATGAACAAGACGAGCAGCAACCGTCCGATCACCTTGATCGGACAACCCTGATGGAGCCACGTCGCATGCTTCCCACCACCGTTGGATCAGGAGGATCTAACGGCCCATACACAGCTACGTCGCCATAGCCTTCGATATCTATATACCATTGGATTCATCTTGATCCAACAACCATCATTAAGCCATGTCGCCTCGCTCCAGCAGCCGTTATATCTCACCAGATCTAACAGTCCAATACTCGCCATGTAGCGGCCTCCGAGTCTCTTCCCTGACCCTAGGCTCGGAGCACCCGAAGCAAGAACCGAAGCACGCCTGAACCTCCATCGCCTCCGAGCCGAAGTCCGAGCTTCCAAAGCCTCTTAAGCCTAGAGCCACATGTGTCCTTCACGTGTGGGCTGGGTAAATTTCACAAAGGACCCTGTAAGTTCCAAGATTTGCTATTCAGTCCCTGCCCAATACGTCACGTGAGGAGCACATGTTCTCGTGGGAATTTTGCATGCATACCCTCAGTATTATAGGTGTTTGCACTTTAGTCCCTGTATGCATGTTTCAGAATTAAGCAATTTTATTTCCTATCTTGCATTTTGGTCCACACGTTTGCATGTATATTTAGACATCCATTTTTCATCAATTTTAAAATCCAAAAATTGCATATTGTAGTAGAACTTGTGCTTTATCTTTTGTGACACGTATCATATTTTTATGAGCTTCTTAGAATAAATATTAATTTTTGTGGAAATTGACCTAATTTGCCCACTGTGTGCTTGAAATTCATTATTAGATCATTCGATGCTCCAAAAATCACATAAAATCACATTAGGTTTAGTTTAAGATGATCTACACCATGACCAAAAATCAAACATTTTGCATGCATCCTGAGGCATGAATAAATTAATTAGTCTTTCATGAAATTGATTTTTAATAGGTCCAATTTACATTATTTTTTAGGTTTATTAATTTCCATGGATTCATCTCACATAGATATATCTAGTATAATTTTTTTATCTGGAAATAATTTGCTTTGGTATTTATTAAAATTACTTTGTACAAATACCCTACACCCAAATTAAACTCATTTTTAAACTTAATTAGAGTATAAAAATTCTAAATAATGCAGTAGCTTAGTCTCATCGCATATCATCTTCTGACCAAATTTCATTAATTTTGGACTTCATTTGACTATCATTTGTGATTTAAGTCAAAAGTTGTCTAGATATTGCATTGTATTTTATTTAATTACATAAAAAGACTAAAAATATTCTCCCTAAAATCTGACATCAAAATTAACTTAAAATTCACCTAAGGAGAAAGCTGCCTCCCTGAGTTTGACCTTGGCCTTGCCCAAGTAAAATAAAAAAATCAGCCGCTTGTGTTTGACTCAATTAAATCTGAGTGGTTTTTGACAAGTCTTCAATTACCCGACTGCAACGAATGACAAATATAATTTGATCATTAATCCGGTTGAATTAACAAGGTAGTCTAGGCCTTTTCCGTGGTCATCTCATTGCATCAATGCAATACTCGAGGCAGTTTTCTAGCGTGATAAAGATAAGATCGAGAAGAAAAAGTGGAGAAGGAATTTCTCCTAAAGGATGCAAGGTGTTATCTACAAAAATAGGAGAAGAAGAGATTCACATGGGGTTTGACATACATATGCTCCTGGGAAGAAGAGTTGACTGTGGTCAACTCCTGAACCCCTCCAGTTGGTCCACATGGACCAATCAGAGAAAGGTTGGACGAAATTATTTAAAAAATCAATATTAACTAGTAAATTAAATAAATAAATTGAAATTATAAATTGAAAGTGTTTATTATTTTTTGTAGTATTTTAATATGTTTTTTATTTATTATTATAGGATAAATTATTAAAAAGTTATTTTTTAGGGTTTATTTGTAGGTATATTTATTTTGCATTTTTTATTTTGTTTTTTGTATTTTTTTATTTATATAATTTGTATAATTATAACATATTTTCATATACAAAATATATTTTTATTATATTTTTATGATGTATTTTGTACACTTAAATAAATAGGCGTATATATTATATTAGTATAAGTATATCCATTTCATCAATGTAGTTTTGTATATTATTTTATTTTAGAGTTTTATTTATGGTTTATTCTATTCTAAATATGTACTTACACTATAAATAATATTTACAAAACATAAAAATATAAAAATTATAAAGAATAAAAAATGAATATTTTATTAAGGTAAACTGCATAGTAGGGGTCCAAAACTTAACTTTTGCATATTAACTACAAATTGGATGAAACCACCTTCATTAAAAATCTTATTAAAAGTCACATGCAATTAAATGATTTTGTACATTTTGAGTTCATATGGAAAAGATATAGGTTAGGGAAGTTTGGATTTTGGCTTTTTAGTTTGGGTATAAAATGTACCATGTATATTATTTTTATATGAAATCAATTTTTCATTTTACTTATATTTTTATCTACAAATTTCATGTACAATGTTCTTTTATTTGTGGAATAAATAATAAAAAATAAAATTGGTCCCGAATAGGACTAATTGATGAATAAAAGAATAGGAATTTTATTGGATTTTTGGCCCTTATCTCCACCCTACTTTGTTCCATGTCGACCCAGTCATCAAGATGCCTAGATCTCAAGGATTACGGTCATATAATACACTTGGCATTTTATTATTTTTTTCTTTTTCTTTATTCTATAATTTTAGCATTAAAAACTATATTTTGGGTACACTAAATGGAATAAATAATGAATGGTAAATTGTACAAAATAGTGTTATTTATATGAGCCTAGCTGGGATTTTTAAGGCCAAAATGATAGAATAAAGGTGATGAAATGAAGATTCATTACCCCCAATACTCGCCTTTGCTAGTCCCTAGAGAACACTTATGCAATAAATGTAGAAAAAAATAAAGAAAAGAAAAAGAAAGAAATTGGATTGATTTTAAGTTTTTAACTTGTCCTCATAAAATCAAAGTTTGGAGCTTAAGTCAGACCTCTGGATTTCATGTGTGCTCAAAATCTTATTGAGAATTGGATTTGAAACACAACAATATTTGAGAATCACAAAACCCTGCTCAAGTTTCCTCGAAATCCCGGTCAGAACAAATCAACTCATACACAAACCCTTGTGTCTATGAATATATCTTTGGACAGTTTGTGATATGTAGCTCTCCTTGGCTGAAGCGACAAAAGTCAGTCTTCTTCAACATACTGACTCTATTTCCCCAATCCAACAATTCTTTCCTCGAGAAGTGGGGTATTCCCTTCTAAGTTCAAGTACGACCCACTCAAGAACAGGAGGTAGAGAAAAGAATGAACGGTACCCAGTGTATCTACCTATCCTAGGATGCTTGACCAATGTAGCCAAGTCATCTAGATGCAAGCTCACGAACATATGACTTTGAATCTCAAGTTTGCTTATTGATTATACAAATATGTATGCTCTGGCATTCATTTTATTTTCAATCAGGCCTGCCCACTTTTTTGGAGTTTGTGATTTTGCATTTTTTTGAATACTTTATATAACAACATTTATATAAAGACTTTTCCATTTGAGACAATAGACTATCCCACTTTTGAAGTTTATTTCAACCCACGACTTTTGTCTCTAGACCTCATGGCAACTGGATTAGGTTGGGGTCCAATGACCACAAAAGTGTGACTTCCAATGTTTCCATTTGTGTGTTTCTCTTGTCGGTAAATCCAATCCTCTACCACTTCAATTGAGGTGATCAAAGTGAAAGGTGTAGGCATACAAGCTAGGTCATTATCAATAAGAGTCATGCGTGTTCTCCAAAATATTCTACTTAGGCAGTTAAGATGACATTGAACCAAGTCTCACGTTCTCAAATAATTAAGTCTATAGATAAGAAGTACCTCAATTTCAATTTGTATAAGGTTCCTATGATTAATTAAATTTAAGGTCCAACCAAGCTCCAATCTTTAGATTTTACTTAGACTTGTTCAATTATTAAACTCAATACAATAAATGTAAATGATATATAAAATGCAACGAAATTATTTTTGTGATGAAATTTTCTGATTTTGAACTTTTGTGGATTTTTCAAAAGTTTTGCATTTTTTTATGAAATTTCCAAATATATTTTGCAAATATTATTGGGATTTTTTATTTTTCATATTTTTGGATTTTTTCAAAACAAAAGACTTTTTGGAAAGGAAGTATAGATATTTACAAGGGAGTGCATCAATTATTTACATGAATCATGGTTTAAAGGATATACGCAAGAGATGTGTTAGTTGTTTATATTTATCTATATACACAGTTAGTAAAAAATATTTATGTATTTGGATGTTGTATATATTCCTCTAACTTATTTGAAGATAATTTCTTTAACAATTTTAAAAACTACAGTTCAAAATAATTTTTGCAAATAATTTTTACAAAATTTACAAACATTTGAAATCCATTTTGCAAAAATTTTTTAAATATTATATAGTGACTTCTCAAATATTTTTTTAACCATTTCAAAAACATTTGCAAATAGTTTTCAAAGGAATTTTATTTATATAAAGAACCAAAATTTTAGAAATAAAACAATTTTACGATGGTTGAAAACATTTTAAAAAAATATTTTTCAAACAAATTTCATGACCTAACCCTTGAGATCAAGTCAACATGGATTGGTCGATAAACAAATAAGTAGAGGGAGATAATCAAAGAAAATAATAAAAAATAACTACTTATACACTATATACATCCTTCACTACTTATACAATAATTATCAAAATTTAATTGATTTTAGTTATTTCATTCGAACATAGTTTTACCGAACTCTTTTCCTAGTTATTTTAAAAATATATAGAACAAAAAGAATAAGTTAAAAATATTATCTAGTACATATGCTAAGAAATCCAACTTTCAAATTGTCAATTTCTCAACTTCTGAACATCATAACTTTTTCATTCGACTCTGATTTCACTCTACTCACCTTTAAAGTTCATAAAATAATATTCTCTAATTAATGAAGTTTAACTAGAATCGGGGACTATTTGTAAAAAGTTGGTTTTGAAATCCAATGGCAACAGGAATTCTGGGTTATTTATTTTATCTCCTACACAATATTTATTAGTTTTAATCATTTTATAGTTTTAACTAATTTCTTGATCTTGTAGTTTAACCCTGATTTATAAGAGAATTTTAGACATTATTTATTGTTTTAAATAAATCAAAACCCCTATTTTATAAACAAAATTGAACTATAAAACTTATATTTGTATTTATTAATATACTTAAATTAATCTATTAAAATCCATAAAAATTCCCAAAGATCCTATTTATTGTCCTAATAAATAATAAAAAAATAAAAATGATATATTATTTATTACTTTATTAAATTAATAATCAAATACATATTTATTAAGTATTATTTATACCTAGTTATTAATATAATATTTATATGTTTCATTTTACATTTTTAAAATAACATCATTTATTATTTAATATCTAATTTTTAATGTATATCCCCTCTGACCAACCAGGTGTTGTCACGTATCAACACCTAGTGCTTCTTCCCCATCAAGAAGTTGTTAACTTTTGTTCTAATCGATCCGTTTTACCTAATTATTTATGCTCCCTCGTGTATCCTAAAACAAATCTAAACCATCCATTCTACCCATCTAACCTACTAGATTCACGCTCTCCATTGGATTACTACCTAACTTCATATAATCAACCTATACATCGATCTAAAGTTTAGCATTTGGGAACTAACTCTTCCTAACTACCCCAGTTCCAGCAACAACCTGGCTGACTCCTCCACTTTCCCGCCTTTCCCCGGCCACCTGAGGTGGTGACAGCAACTCATAGCCACCCTGCATGGAAGGAGGTGTATTAAATGATAGTTCCACGGCCTTGCTTGGCTTTGCATCACAGTTTTGCACTCATGGAGCTCTGGCAAAGATCGGTGGTCCAGCGATAACCTGAGGAAAAGCACCTCATGCCCCAGATCTCCTTCCATTTTAATCTCTGAATTTCATCTACTTTCGTGCCTAATTAGTTCAACTAGTCATGCAATTAGATCGTCTAATCACTCATATTTAGTTTCAGAGTCGATTCCACTTCTAATTTGTTCGATTCGCCCCTCTTTTGTTCCGTGGTATTCTCTTTCTGGAACTCATTGTAGCCATGCAATAACATCTAATTTTTATGTTGATTCTTCTTGAATTGAGCATCCAAATATTCAATTGCAGGATAAAAAATTGTCTGGAGCAGCAAGGCATAACATTTGAAGAACGATATACAATACACATCATCTAGAGCTTCGAAGGAGAACCACTCTAATCAGATGAGCAACAAACCCTAGTTGTACTCTTATCTAACATTAGCTGTCTTATTCGACCTCCCCTCACTTCACAGAAGAGCTCGAAGGGGGAGGCACCCCAATCTAGCCCCACTGGAGTGTAGTTCCACCGTTTAACGTCATAGGAGGTCGGGCTGAGAAGAAAATCACCACCGCCTCCCGTTTAGGATTGGTGGAAGAACATGAAGAACAGACGTCTATAGTCTGTTAACATGTGGCACATCCAACGGTCGAGATCGTATGCAGATCATCTGATCTGAGCCGTTAACATCTAAACGGTGGAAATTATACATGTTAAGCCCATCTCACTTCAAGAATTCAATCTTGTCTCCATAAATTTTAATAATTGCATTTAGGTACCTATATAGGGACCTAATTGTGAAGTATCTAGTTTCTTTTATTGCGAATAGGTCCAACAAGGGATCAATTTGAGAGAAGAGCCCTTTGTTTTTTTACGTATTTATTTCTTTATATTCTCACTAGACCTTGACTTTGTGGACCTAGACACTATTATATCATCGAATTATTTTTTTTATTTGATTCGAAACAAATTTTAAGGGATTTTATCATATTTTAATCGAGATTTTATTCTTCACATTTTGACTCCATTTTGAGTTTGTTTTGAGTGCTTTTCGAGCTCACGGCTCGAGCGGCTTCTATACTATATAGTATCACATATATCATATATATTTCCACTTACTATATTGTAGATAAATCATCTGAAAAAATAACTCGTTAAAAAATAGATAAAAATTGGAAAAAGATAAAAATAAAATAAAAATATCAAAATAAAAACTAATAAAAACATTTTTTCGATTTTTCTCGACTTTTTCAAGAAGATATAAAAAACACGAAAAAAATCCTTTTCTCTAAAAAATTGAAGTATAGATATTTTTCCACCTTGTGTTCAACCCAAGTAAACTTCCCTGGATAAAGAATTAGTTTAAGATAAAATAGGAGAGAGAAGATGCTTATTCACATCACTTTCTCTCTCTCTCTCTTTCTCTCTCTCCTATTTTATTTAAGCTAAATCAAGAAGGTAAAGCGACATTGTGGATCTTATTTAGGCTAGTGAATTGAAAAATCCTATGTTTTTTATTTTTTAATAACGTCAACTAGCAGTAAAATGCAATTATAAAATTACACTATAAGGAGACACAAAGTAGGAATCTAACATGACTTTTGGGAAATTCAAGGAGAATAAACAACATTTAGTTTAATGATAAAAACATGCAAAATAGTGTATGGAATACATGCACTAAATAACATCTAATTTTGCATCAAAAAGTAATAAGAAATAAAAGTGGGGAAAATCGCAATTTACCTTGTTGAAATTGTGTGTAACGCATGCCTGGACTGGCAGGGGTATTCTTGCAATACCAGTGACAACGGGGGATTGAAATGTATGATTTAAGCGGTAGGAGCTATGGTTCGTTCATTTTCCCCCCAAATCGTCAGTGGAAGCGGTGGTCACGTGGAAGTGATCGACGATGGAGGAGAAGATCTACTCCAGTAGGAGTTATTGCTCTTGACGAAGGCTCTTCAAGATTCAAGCGATTGGTGGGCAATGTCTCCTCCGATCAAGGGTAGTGAAGCGTAGGTGGACGATGACGTGCTGCAAGGTGGTGACGTGTCTAAGCTTGGAGCCCCAAGAGGTACGTGGTGATGCAGTCAAGATCTACGAGGTTGAGATGGTGGTCGACGGAGAAGGATGGAGGTTATGGCATTAGTCCAGCAGGAGGTGATCGACAGCTCGCAATGGTGTTCTTTGACATGCGAAGGCGACCGATGCATCTTCGAGTGGAGGGCGTTAATTCATCTCGTAGGTGGCTCGCGATGGTGTCTCGAGCCACAGTATATGGCCGGAGGTGAGAGATCAAGGGAGATAAAATGTGAAGTTGTTTAGGGATATCGAGAATGAGGTGGTGATAAAAATCAAATTGAAACCAAGTACGATGATTTATCAAGAACTACGATCTAAAATTGAACAATGAAATCAAAGCAACAATTAAATAAAAAATTATCTAGATGAATGATGAAAAATAAAGTAGTTCTCACTAATGGGAATGGATGAATGTTGTGATGGCCTCGACGAAGATCAAATCGTTGTCATCGGATGACTCAGAGGCTGGGCACCTTTCCACCACAATATTGTTATTGGAGAGTTGGCTCCTCTCTCTAAAGGCTTGATAAAATTGGAATAAATGAGGACGAGCCAAATAAATTGGAAAAATTTGAATTTCAAAAAAATAATTAATGTGGATAGAATAAAGGGAAGAATGTTAATGGTGGAATTAATTGATTTAATTAATAAACTAATAATTTTCAAAATTATATTATTTAATAATAATAATAAATGTCCATAGCTTAATAAGCCAATTAATGGTGGGTTAATTAAGGAATTAGATTATATACAAATGGTATATTATTTTCATAATTAAATAAATAAATCATTTTCATCGTTTCATAAAGTTAAATAACAAACGTTAGTTGTTTAATTTTCTAAAGGAGGTTATTTAAGGAAACTAATTATATGCATATAATATATACACACGGTACTTTATACAAATGGTTAAATAAGGAAATTATGTTATTTTATGTTTTATATATTTTTTATTTTTCTTTCAAATATATTGAAAATATTTAAAAAAAATTAAAATACATTATGTATAAATATGAATAAATAAATACAATAAATAAATGGTAAAATTAAAAAAACCACTCCACAAAACTACTGCTCAAACCATAACTCCAAAAATTAAAACCACATCCATTTTGAAGATAATTTAATTTAGATTTTGATGGAAGTGAGTTTGATTCAATTCGAGCTCGTATGGAGTGGTAATTGGCCTTTCAAATATCGGCTTACAGTCCAAATGTGGTTACCTTTAGTATGCACATGATTTTATTTTGCAGTTAATTTTATTTTTTAGAAAATATTTTTATTTACAACTTCATTTAAAAAAATATTTAGTTTGAGGTCAAATTTAAGATAAATAAAATAGTGTATTTTTTATACAAATATACACAAAATAAAATCAAAATAAAGAATTAAGAATATTTACGAGGTTTTTTTTCATTTCATTTTTTTGTGTTTTCTGATTAAAGACCCTATCTCCCCTTCTTTATTCCCGGACGATAAGGTCAAGTCTTGACCTTCTAATAGGGGTTGATTAAACCTGTATCTATTACATATATAGTGCTTTTTATTTTCTTTATTTTTATTTTATTTCTTTATTTATTTATATTTAATATTTACACAAAGATGCAGGTTAGTAAGAATATAGATTTATTAATATGTACATGTGTTTTATAAGGGATTTTTATCTAAAATAAATAAATAAAGATGATGAAATGCATATTCATCGGTTACCTATCTTTTAATTCATTTATTCTACTAACTGGGTCATGTGTTTAAGAGGCGTCTGCATGAGAGGTGTTTCCAAAATCTTAATATCGAGTTTGTTGAATGAGGGTGATGGGCGGGGGTAAAAATACAATTCTTGACAAAGTACATCAGGAAAAGTGGATTATCAAAATGTGTGGGTGGTGGTTGGTAAAACTCAAAATCCGGTAACTGAAATAGTGGATTATGCGATAATGTACAAAAAGAAGAGTCAGGAGCAAAGTTCTCCTGGAGAAATGGAGGTGTATAGGCTATAGGGTATGAGGGGTCTGCAAAGTCCGGATAAAAAATCACTCTAGTCGCCATCTCCAAAACAAAAGAAAATGATTTAGAGAACATGAAGGTCAAATCAAGATATGTGAGAAAAAAACACAAATGCAAAAAGAAGATCGAGTGTACACACAAACAATCACAAACAAATATTCACAAAAACAAACCCCTCAATTCATCACCTTAACACAATGATGATTGTGACGGTTCGATCTTTTTATCTATTCAAATTTTACAGTTAGATGAATTTCACAAAGTTGTACAATCATGTAGGAAGGAGTGGGATTGGGGCATGTACAATCATGTAGGAAGGAGTGGGATTGGGGCACTAATCCTTAGTGTGTACATACCAAAATAAAATGTGAATATAATGAGGGGGGTACTCTCCCCAAACTTTTTCTGTCTTTTTTATTTTAGGGTCGAGTAAACTTTGCAGTTCCAGTTTTATTGGTTATCACTTTTTTTGTTTTTTTTTAAAAATGCATCAATCTAACGAGGAGTCAATTCTTCTTAGATCTTATGTGGTCAAAATCAGAGGGAGGGACTTGGAAAAACAATGCGAGGAGAAAACAATGACGAATGTTAAGTAGAAACGCTAACCTAGCCTTCAGCTCTCTTCAAGCAACGATACTAAATTATAACTAAGGATCCGAAGAGGGTCTAGAGATCTCACAAGGCGAAAGATCCAGTCGATAAGTTGATCGCTCAACAAACCTCAATCAATCAGTAAATAACGCACAATAATAATTAAGCAATTAAATCACAAAAATGTGGAGTTAAAATTTATTATAACTCTACAATACGTGTATGGTGTGTGAGTACGTGTAGAGCTCGAACACTGGGAGCAAACGATTGAAGGAGGCAAAAAGAGTGCTCAAATCTTTCTTTTAGCTCATGTCCAATTTATTATTATTGACGATTTTTTATTTTATTTTTGTTTTATAATTTTGTATTTTCTTTTTATATTTCCCAATTTTTATTTTCCTTTTTCATTTAAATATAATATACACACATAAATGTATATGTATAAATACAATATAAGATATATGTAGTTACCATATATATAAATATGTAGAAATAGTCAAAAATAGTAAATATGATATTTTTGTGATTTTTATTTTTTTGTTATTTTTTATGGAATTGTTGCTAAATTTTATGTAATTCAAAAGTAGAAAATATCTTAAAACGAGACTAATAAAATACCCGAAATTGATTTGGAAATTAAAAATGGTAAATTGGTCATAAAATTACCCAAATCAATTTTAGTATATAAATATTTTTTATAAATAAATTTATAGAGCAGAAAAACATATTTTTAAAATTTTAAAGGATTTTTGGATTTTTTTATAAGATTTTGGGGTTCTTCAATTTTTAGGTTTTTGTTTTTCTATTTTAGTGATTTTTCTTCTGAAATTAAAATCAGGTAAAATATATTACATATATTTTTTTTGGAATTTTTAGAGATGTTTTTATATTTTTTGTACTTTCTAAGTTAAATTGGGAATATGTAAGCTCCTTTCAATTTTACTAATTGTGTTAAATGCAAAAAATTGCCAATAAAAAATTTTGGGCATGAATACACAAGGCATGAAGCATTAAATCCTATATTTGTAGATTTTAGGAGCATGTTAGGTATATTTAATAAATAGCTAAAGCACAAAAAATACAGGTCTTTGCAAGGGTAAAAATGAAAATTAAAAAAAAAGTCAGGGGCACAAGTGCAAATTTACCAACATACTAAAACATTTATTCATTTTTTAAAGACTGTTTTACAATTACAAAATCCGTAGGGTACACGTGCAAAATGCCTATCAAGTGGGACTACACGTGACCCAGCTTGGGAAGGACCAAAATGTAAATATAATAAAGTCTAGGGGCCTTCCAGCAAATTTCACACAAATATACAATGTGCATTTCATTTTATTGGACTAAATCTAAATACAAAAACTTGTAGGGGTGTCCCTGCAATTAGCTGAGCTTACGTGGGAAGGCACATGAGATGAGCTCGACTGGACTCAAACACAATTTGTAGAAATACAAGGGCCTATTTACAAAATATTGAAGTTATTTATAAAGTTAACGTTTATTTATAGGACTAAATAATAAAATACAAAAAAATGTTGGGCGAGGGTATGCAATTTATAAAAGGCTGGATCGATCAATTGATGGGTTTCCACCTATACACATGTCCCTCATCCAACGATTGGTAACGTTTCACCGATGGACGATGGATATGAGATCGCACGAAGCGATCCGATGTTCGATGCATGGCTTCATCCAACATCTGGGATCAAATCTGGGGCGCCTCTCCAGATTGGACGTTCGCTTCTCCTAACGAAGAACAAGGAAGAAAAAAGACTTCCCCGACCTTTGATCGATGAATCCTCCTCCCCCCGGCAGTCTCCTTCGGTAGCGATGGTTTCCACACCTTCGAGGAGATCTTATGTAGTGTCTGGGGGTCAAAAGATGCTCTATGACCTCACAGCGAGGTCAGGCGAGCTCCGGGAAAGAAGGGCCTCCAGGTACCTGCAAGTCAAGTTAATTCAAGCCTAGCTAGGCTCTGTTGGCTTTGTAACCTGCACAGGATGGAAGCACGGCTTGAGGTGGTTCTCTTCGACTGAAAATGAAGTTCTGAGCAAACAAATAAGGTGGGCAACGATTCTTCCGGTGAGTGGCGGAGGCAAGCGTCGATTCGGGAACCAAAGATGTTCTGGATGATCTAGATGGTTGGAAGGTGGAGAATGGGGTAGGGGGTGAAATGCGGGTGGTCGATGGGGCGGTCAACTGGTGGAGCATGGTGGAAAAGTTCACCGGAGAGGAGCTCTGGAAAACTACGAATATCGATTTTTACACTAAGAGACTAGACTAAGGGCCAAGCTAATGATATAATTAAAATGTTTGATTGAAAATTTAACTAATGTAACTAAAAAGTGCAACTCAAACCTGGTCGGAGCCAAGGAGCAGGACGGTCGTCGTAGTTGGCCGACTGGGTGCACCTCCAACCTCCGTCGACCATCGCGAGCTCAGGGGACCCCCTCCTGTTACGAGGGTGCTCTGCTTTAGCCGAGTCACGTTCTTTAGGGAGATGAAGATGAACAAATTTGAGGAAGAAGGATAGAGGTTTTATTTATAGATAATGATATGTACCCTTATTGACCGAGAAAAATCAAAGAATTGATGAGATATGTACAGGAGATCTCTAGGTCTGGCGTCGATCATGATGGTTCTGGGAGTAATTTTTGTGAAGAGATGTAAGTCGATAGATGGATGTAGCGGCCACGAAAATGGCAAGAAAACGCGGGATGAGAAATTTCTGGTGCGCCTGCATTTGGATGGGATAGTTGACTAGAGGTCAATAGTCCCTGCAATGGGATAGGTCCACGTCAGCCCAATAAAGACAAACAATGGGTTTATTAAAGAATAATTAATTACAAATCATAAAAGATTTTATTAAATTTTTATTATTACAAAAATGATTATTATTTAATATAGTATTTTAATATGATTTTTATTCAATTTTTTTGGTGTATTTTATTATAAGTTAAATTTTAATAGTGTATTTATAAGTATACTTATCCATGTTTATACATTTTTTTTATTTTGTATATTTAATTTTATTATTTAATTATTAATCTTTATATATTTATATTTTTATGAGTATAAATATATTTTTATTCTATTTTTATGATGTTATTTGTACACTTAAATAAATAGATATGTATATCTTATAGATATATTTATAGGTATTTTACCTATGTTTTATATACATATTTTTATTTAAATGTATTTTATTAGGTTTAATTTTGGTTTTGTGTTTTTAATATTACAAAAATATAATAATAAATAATAAAAGAATATCTTTATGCTTTTATTTATATACTTGTATTACATAGGTTTTTTATTTGTGTTTTCACATAGATTTATTTTATTTTACTTTTTCTTTTTGTTGTTACTATAGTTTTAATATGTACATATGTTATACATAATATTTATAAAATTATAAATATATAAATTTGTAAAAATAATAAATAATGAATAAATTGAATATCTTAATTGGTATAATGTATAATAGGGGTCGAAAACCTAACTTTCACACAGTAACTCCAAAAAATATAAAACCACCACCATTAAATACTTGTGAAAAGTTATATACAATTACTTTGTTATGTTTTGAGTTTTTATTTGAATGATATGGGTCTGTGAAGTTTGGTTTTGGCTTTTTATTTTGTGTGTAAAATGAACACTTTGTATTATTTTTGTACAAACTCAATTTTGTATTTTTATTCACATTATTATCTACAACTTTTATGTAAAAAGTTTCTTCATTTGATGAATAAATAATAAATAATAAAATAGGTGTCAAAATGCATGAATAATAAATAAAAGAATTGGGTTTTTATTTTATTTTTGGCCCTTATCTCCCCCTACTTTTAGCCTTGTCAACCAACTCAATTCTTGACTTGGTCTTGGAGTTTAGGGTCATAAAATATTTTCAATATTTTGTTCCTTTTTCTTTTCTTCTCTTTATTCTATAATTTTGGCATTAAAAACCTTATTTTATATACAAATAATACAATAAATAATGAATGTTATTTTGTACAAATTGATACTATTTACATGCATTAGCTAGGGTTTTTAGGGCCAAAATGATAGAATAAATGTGATGAAATGGAGATTCATCAATCCCCTATACTTGCCTTTACTAGTCCCTAGCAAACACTTATGCAATAAGTACAAAAAGAATATATAAGAAAAGAATAAATAGAATTGATCATGATTATTAAACTTGTCTGTACAAAATCGAAGTTCGGATATCAGGTTAGATCTTGATGTGAGAATGTGTGTGGAACTTGGTCGGTAACCAAATTTGAAACACAACAGCCTTCGAGAGTTACAGAAGTCGGTTCAAACTACCTCAATTGTTAGGTCAGAACTAGCCTACATCAGACGCAAACCCTTATGAATATGAAGCAGACTTGTATAGTGTAAGTGATAGTGGCTCTCCCCAACTGAAATGACAACGGAACTGACTTCTCCAGAATAACCCAATGATTCCCCAATCCAGCACTCTATCCTCGAGGTGTGGGTTATTCCCTTCATAGTTTAAGTCGCATCCAACTCAATATGAAGAGTTGAAGAATAGAATGGACAGTAGCCAGTGTAGCTACCTATCCTAGGATGCATGACCAGTGTAGTCAAGTTATTCAGCTGCAGGCTCACTTGGTATAACTTTGATGCTCAAGCTTTCTTATTGACTATACAACATATATACATACTCTGATAGGAATTTTATTTTTTTTCTAGCCTATCCACTTTTTTCGATTTTTTTAAATACTATTTACAACACCATTTACATAAGGAATTTTTCCTTTTGAGCCAGAAGACTATCCCTCTTTTGAAGCTTTATTGCAACCTACACTCTCTTATCATTTGACTTCATGCGAACTGAACCAAGTTAGGGTGCACTTCTCTCCCTAGACGAGGACGAATGTTTCCACCCGTGTGCATCTCAGACAGGCAAATCCAACTCCCTCACCACTCCAACTAACTTGAGACAAGTGAAAGGTGCAAGTGTCTAAGTTAGGTCACAACCTACAAGAGTCATGTGTGCGTCTCAAAAAGTTCTGGTTAGTCAGTTAAGGTGACTTGAATCCAGCCCTATGTCTCAAAGAATTAAGTCTCAATGGACCTAAAGTACCCTAAACCTAGTTCCCTAAATGTTCCAGTGCAGTTAGGTGCAGTAAGGTCCAACCGAGCTCCAATCTTTGAATTTATTGGACTAGTTCAATCGTCGAGCTCAATTGAAAAGAATATAAATGCTATGCAAATGCTACATACAATGATGCAAAAATGATGCAATTTTTCAAGAAGAATTTGAAAAATATTTTTTTTACACAAAGAAATTTGCAAATAAAAAGAATTTTGGCACAAGAAGTATAAAATATGTACAACTTTGTATACGGTCGTGCTTCTTTTTTTTATTTACAAGACTTAAGAATTTAAAAAATTTACCTGTTTTTAACATGTTATTTTTATTTAGGTAAATATGTACTATTATAAAAGAATTTATATATATGGATATATTATTATGTATTATATATATTTTTTAATAATGCCTTTATTCCTAAAATTTATTTGCAAACAATTTTCAAAACAATAGTACAAAATAATTTTTGCAAATATTTAACAACATTTGAAAGCTATTTTGCAAAGATTTTTCATCAATATATATACATTTTTCAAAATATTTTCAAAATCATTTGCAAATCGATTTTCAAAGCCTTTATTTCACACAAAGAAAAGAATATTTACAATCAAAACATTTTAACAAAGGTTTAAAGCATTTCACAAAATTTTTTCCAAATTGTTCACACTCAATTTCGAATCATTTTGCAAAAATATTTTTAACCTGATTTATTAATCAGTATATAAAAAAGGAATTTTTAGGAATAAGAAGCATTATTAATTGGTTTTTAATAAATGATATGGTATATATAGTAATTTAGCCATATTTATTAATAAATAATACGAAGTACGAGTTCTGGCTAAAGTATATACAAATTATATACGACCCCCCTATACTTAGCATGAACTATGTCCTCATAGATCGAAAAGAAAAGGATAAGACATAACTCGTACTGAGTATAGAAAAGCCTATACTACAACGACTCAATAAGGAATGAAAGAATAAATGAATCAGATATTGACCATCCCCCCTGTACTTAGGATAAAATAATCATAAGTATAGGAGATTGTTCGTAATGCAGGGAGGGTCAAGGGTGTGAATAAACAGATCACGGCTCAAGTTGTCTCCACCTATACTTAGGATAAAATATCCCTAAGTATAGCAGAGCAAATAAACAAGAGATCAGATAGTGGAGGGGACGAATGAATGAAAGAATCTGACGTGCATGATGAATCTCGGATTCATCACTCTAAATCTCATTTATTAAGCTCAATTCCCTCAAAATCAATAGCATATCTGCATCTATTCTGCATAATTAGCATTCATGCACATTTTCATAAGAATAGCATTTTAGCATTAATTTCTACACCAAATAAGAAGCCAAAAATCCAAGCCACAGTTGTCCTGTAAATAGACTAACTTCCCCTATTTTTAACTCCTTCATGCTAACACCGAATAACCCAAAACTACTTCCATTGTGTACATATCACTAACAAGAATAAATGAAAAATACAAAAAAAAATCACTAACCCAAACAAGTGAACCAAAAACCCAAACCCTGAATTCAGGATTCTCAGACTAAAAGCCACATGTCTTCCCCATCCAGTGTCCAATTTGACCCTACTCACTTTTGAACTAATGCACATTCAATTATCTTCAAAACAAGACCAAGTTCAAGTGAATTAGAGCTCGTATGTGAAAGTTGGGTTTTGGGCCTCTTTTGTACATTGTATAATTTAGCCGTTTTCTGACCTATATTTTATGTACATATTTTCTTTATCAATAAAAATCCAAAAAAAATAGATTTAGATGTCTTTATTCATCTTTGATTTCTCCATATTTTTATGGATTTTTATATTGTTTAAAAAGGAAAAATAGAAAACCCAAAAATCAAGGTATTCTATGTACATGGGATACCCCAAAAATTCACTTTTTACATTTGACCGATTTTGGCTTTGATGTCTTCATGAAAGTTGTAGATCTCGTCGAGACGAGCATTTTTTCGTGAAGGAACTTTTTCTATCAGAGGTCATTTACTATTTTTTATCAATTTTACAAAGGTTTTATTCGTGGATTTTTCTGGTGCTGACACGTGGCAGCCACAAAGGCCGCCGCGTGTCATCGGTTTTTGGCCCTTTTAAATTTCGTTTTTTATTAAAAAAATTAAAACTGCCCGCACGTGCTCTGCACGTGCCCCCAGGCACGTGCTCCGCACGTGCCGCTCCCCACTCTCTCACCCCCTCGCCACGTGGCGCATTCTCAGCCGACCGATCTTGGCCGATCGGGCGGTTGAGGTGCGTCGTCTTCTACCTCCCAACAGACCCCCTGACTTCTCCACCGCGCCGCCCTTAACGGCCAACGCCCCCCCCGAGTCCTCCTCCGTTATCCTCGTCGTTCTCGCCAGCCGCCAACCACCTCTGACCTATTTAAGGGCCTCGCTACCCCGTTGCCAAAGCATCCGCCGCTGGGTGCTTCTACGTAGGTGACATCTCCGTCGAGGCCTCACCGGCGAGATCCGAGGGTGCCCACCGCCCCTCGTCGCAGGTGCGGCCACGCAGCCTTTCTGCTCCTCTCCGAGCTTGAGCTCCGTCGAGCCTACGATCAACGACAGCTACGTCCATCTTCTTCTCCGCCAACTCCGCCTCCTTCGTCGAGCTTACGATCATCTTCTCCGACATCCACCGCTTCATCGACAACGCTACGCCATCAACCTCCATCTCCAGCAGCTACTTCTTCTCTGACGAACTTCACCGACCGACACCATCTCCGCCCCGAGTAACCCCGTACTCCTCCGCCTTCGCAACCTCGCCATCGGGAGCTCCGCCTGCGCGTCATCTTCGCCTGAGCCCCACCGCCTTCACCACTCCACCGTCTTCGACTCCACCTCGCCAGGAGCTTGGTGCACCTCTTCCGACCTTGTCGACACCCGCCAGGAGCTACGCCCACCTCCAGCTTCGTCCTCGACAGCGACCAGCCTCATCGACCACCTGCGCACATGCTACGTCGAGCCAACGCTTCTCCGTTCTTCATCTAGCTTCTCCGTCGCACGACACTGCCTTCAACGACCTTCGTCTCCGATAACTCCCCGCTCTGCCTTGGGCTGCCTGCACCAACGAGGCCCCCAATCATCGACCGCCTTCGTCCACGACATCGGCAACTCCGCCAACCATCACCGCCGACACCGCTAGGAGCAGCCCCCTTCGACGTTCACCTCCACCAGCCACCAGCCAATGGGCGTGAAGCCCGAGACCCCGCCACGCGAAGTGTGCGTGAGGGTGGGGGACGTACGCCACCCCCAGGTCACGTGCGCCGCACGTGACCAAGGAATAAATTGCAATCAGCCCCTATGTCCTCCTCCTTATTGCACCGCAGTCCAAGGAGTAAATTGCAATCAGCCCCTCTATCCACCCTCTGGCAAATTTTCAGAAGACCCCCTCCATTTTTAGGTAATTGCAATTAAGTCCTCCCTTGCATTGTCTTTGTCTATTTATTTTTTGCATAGAAACCCCTGTCTTTCCCTTCAAATTTGAACCTCTACATGACATCATTTTATTTATTTAAAAATAGAACTGTGTTCCTCATGTAATTCTCTACATTTTGGCATATTGTGGATATTTTGTGATCAGTGGTTAATTAATAATTATTTGTTCTGTGGAAATTTGCATATTTTTCCCATCTTGTGCTCTTAAAATTGTCACTGATTAATCGTTGCTCCAAAAATCCCTAAAAAATCATACATTGTAGAGATTATTATGCAAAACATTGTGCCCAAAAAGAATTGCATTTACATGCATCATTTGCCCTGAAAAAAATCATTTTGCATATTTCACTATTTAATTTTTAATAGGTATTAAATCTCACATTTTTGAGGTTTAAGATTTTTCTGAGATAAATCACCGAGTGATAGATCTTACATAATTTTGGTCTTCGAAAATAAGTAGATTTAGTATTTATTATAATTAAATATTGAAAATCATCCTATTTGCATTTAAAAATCCATAAAAAATTCAAATTGTGTACAAAAATTCCAGAAACATTATAGTGCATTTATTTCATCATCATTTGCATTATGGCCAAATTTCATATTTTTCGGACATTGTTTGATTGAAATTTACATTTTAGTCCCTAAAATAGGCCAAAATTGCATCTCGCATCCATTATTTGCATTGAAAATAAAAAAACGCCTTGAAAACCGAACTCGAAATTGGATAGACACAATTCTATGTTGTTCCTTTGCCTCCTTGTGATCCACCTTGGGACTTGCCCAAGTAAAATAAACATAAAAACCACTTGATTAAAATTGATTAAAAATTTGTGGTTATTTCTTGACCGTTTCCGATCGCCGCCTACAACGAACGACATTTTTTTCCTTAAAGCACTATCACATAAAAACAACTATTTAAAAGCGGCATTTACGGACTCGGCAGATGGCGCCGTTGCCGGGGAGGCAAACGGCTTAGTTTTGTGTTTTGAAACTTTTTGCTCGGTTTTCCGCATTCGGGTAGTCTGATCCCCGAATTGTTCATTGTAAATCCCGCTTTATTTCCTACATTTATTTTTAGCATTTATTTCTGATTATTATCTGAGTCACTCTCTTACATCTCTTCTCTTATTTTTCTTGCGAGGTACCCGGCGTACGTGGAGCGGTTTTCAAGAAATCGACGCATCTTCACCGACATCCGAGAAAGCTGCAAATTAATTTAAGATCGAGTCGAGTCGTGAGAGAGCGTAGAGTCTAGGTTTTTAATTTCTACAAATTTCCATTTCTGCTCATTTATAGTGGTGTCCGTTTGGACTCTCGCGTGTGTAAAAAAAAGACCTTCAACTTTTCTGTGGTGTGTAGTGGCCTGTTTCACTCTCCGGTGAGGGTGGGGCCCGACTTGAGTGGCGAATGGGATAGACATGTGCATACAACTCTTAGAGCATTTATATTTTTGCTTGTGCTTGTAGGATCTTAAAGCCATACTGCACATTAATTAAGACGCACCTTAGATCATTCAACTTAGCCAAAAATTTAAATCAATTCTTCCCGCTAATAGAACTTTCTGCTTAGGTGCGGTTTTCATCGGTTTGCACACAGTTAGAATAATTTTTCAATTCTGTAATTTACATCCCACATGGAGATTGCGAGGAGGCACTGTAAGTCTTCTAACTGAGCATACATCATTGTTTTCGCGTGCATCGGCTTTTCCCGAACTCCTCCCTCTTGTTTTATCATATAATTTTAAAAGGAAATTGGGACTGGACGGTAGACGTGTATTTGTGCTCATCTAATTTTTCAGTGATCACCTCATTAAAAATTGGGACTGCTAAATATAGCCGATCAAAATAACCCATAAAATCAAGAATTTCTGCGGGAGAGCAACCCCGACCTTGGATGTTTCTATTTTTCCAAGTGAGCGAGAGACGACACTTAAGAGTAGAGCCCAAATCCGAATTCGGCTCGCTAAATTTTTGCCAAGATTGATTTATCACCAACTAAAATTGAAAAGATAATAGCCGAACTCTTACGTCTTCATTCTATGAGTTGGTGAATCTGGGGTTTGATTTGTGTTTGCATTGGTGTGTGAGAACCAATACCTAAGATCAAAAATCCGCACATTTGAAAATTCTCTTCCCGTGCGATCATCTCTCTCCTCTCTTGGTTTAAACCTCATCATGGAACTCTTGTACAAAAACTCTTATAGACCCAACCCCTCATTCCTTTCAAGTCTTTCAGAAATGATCGAAAATCCATCAGAACTGTACTATGAAAACAAATTTTTATCGGTTAGACCCAAAACACCTCCTCCAACTTCAACAAGAGACTCTCAACCACCATCTCTTTTTACCAATCCGATCCGCTTCATGAATGACAATCCTTTGTTTTCGGACCTGACAAACGAACAAGTGACTGAGATCTCCACTTCTTCATACATCAATCCTCTCTATGCCGATCATACAATTCATCCTTCTTATTCGGCAAATGTCAATCCCTCATTCATGGGAGATGATAACCACGTGATTGAACTCAACACTTTTTATATCTCCCGTCGTCCCCGCCAGTAAACATACATGAACAATCATCATCTTGGATTAACCATCACAACCCCCTTTTCAGACATGACAATCATATAGAGGACTGGACCGAACACATAGATACACAAGAATCCTATATACTGACTACACCATATCAAGATCCGACCACTCATAAACCGGATCAACTCCACATGTCTGGATCATATGAGCAACCTCCTTCCATAATTATTGAGGAGATAGTTTCAGAAAATAATGATCATATATTGGACATTCCAAGAAACTCCTCTTCTATTACATATAGGAAAATGGAAGATGAAATTATTGAATCACAAGAACACACATCGACCGCTCCCATAAGTGATCATGAACAAATTTTTGAGGATGATATCTCGAGGATAAATAAAAGATTCGAATCAATGGAGGATAGATGGCAAAAATTCACTGACTGATTAATCTCATTTCTATGGTGGCTCGGACATAAAAATGAATGAGGAAATGATTGGATCTGAGAATGAAAGTTTTGAAGAGATTCAAGAACCGAGGGACAATTCTGACAATATCACTTCCACATATTATTCCCCTAGAGATGACTATGCCACTGACTCTCACTCTGAACACCTGAACCCATGTTCATCTGAGGAACACAACACACTCCCACACCACACAGAAAATACCAAAAAATGGAAATTTTTGAAAATCACAAAAAATTGAAAATTTTGAAAAATATATAAAAATTGAAACTGAAGAAGATCTGCAGAATTTGGATCCTGATGTACGAGAAGCACTAGGAAAGAAATTGATTTTTGAACTTCCCTTTCTACAGGCCATTGAACATTTCCCCGATCATAAAAGATTTGTAATTGATAAATTGACCATGAAAATGCCGGGTAGAATTAGAACCAAGATCGAGAGACATATCTTGTCAATGGCCTCCTCCTTGGTGTTGAGGAGAAAAACCAAGAGCCGCATAGTGAAGCGGTTGCCTAGATTTGACTGTGAGATCAAGGACACAACCTTCACCCATGCTCGAATTGATGACGACGCACCGATCAATATACTTCCGACCTCTATATTCCATGAACTCAAAATCGGACCAATCAGGAAGAAACGGGAGATTATTCAATTGGCGGACCGATCGATAAAACGGCCGAGAGGAATCATTTCTGTCATCACGAAATTCCAAGGTGCTCTGCTCAGAGTAGAATTCACGATCATTGATATTGAGCATCAAGGAGAATTCACCCAATCTCCAATCATTCTTGTAAAGCCATTCTTGGCATCGGCCAATGCGAGTATTGATTGTAAGACTCGGGAAATCAATTTCACAGCACTGGAAGCACTTAGATCTGACCATATCTTTGAGGAACTACGATCTTCTGAGGCAACCCACGAAGTCCCTGACAACCGTAACCATGAAACGGTAGAAGAGCCCTACATTGCAACCACACATGAGATAGCGGTTGTTGATGAGACTATTGGTTTAGAGAATCTCCCCCCTGATCCATTCCCCACCGCTCTCACCATGGAGAATCATGTATATGAATCATATGATCCGGAGACTTATTCATGGGCACACCCTGGGTCAACCTACTCTGACTACATGGATTACATCAACTCGACACAGGATTGCGCCAACATCGAATCAATTGAGAAAGAACATGCAGAGACTCTCCCTAGTATTTCAATTCTCGCAGATCTCAAAATAGACAAATCTTTCTACTACGATCCTGAGACACATGCATGGTCACACCCTGGAGCAACATTCTCTGAATATCTTGACCAAATCATCCCAAATTGAGAGTGCACAAACATTCGGGAGACTAAGAACAAGCACGCAGACCGAGCACCGACCAAGGAGAATTCCAATGGCTATTCATCTGGATACTCAAGTGAACCGACACCTTCACGACGAAATAAAAAGAAAGTCACCTTTGACCTTTCAGAAGAGGTATCGTCTGACGATCCCTCATCAGGTCTGAAAAAGGTAGTCTACATGAGTGAAGTCTGTTCGGCAGCTCTAAAGCCATATCTTCGCAAGGATCCAAAACTCAATTCTCGTTGGACAACTCACGTTCCTAACTACTACTCATCCAAAGCTGATGCTCCTGCCCTCTTCAAGTACACTGGAATTCTTTCATATGAGCTGACCGAGACCGGTGCTTCCGAGTATTCATCTGAGGACAAACCACTTGATCTCAAGAAGGAGCGAATTCTGAATTGAAGAAATAAAGAGATCAGAATATTTGGAGTATGTCCACTTTCAAATACTACTCCTCTGAGCATAATTCCGATGATGGATATCTTTCATCTGACTCAAATCCTTCATCCACTATCCATCATGATTTTTCTGAGGATGACACTGACAATAGTTGGGAATCATATGCTCCATCTTCACCTCATCATTATGATCTCCCACCGCAGGCTCACAAAAAGATCAGCCGAAAACCGCCTTAATCATTCGGCTACCCTCCCTCCCTCCCGACCACATCGGTCCCCTTGTACAGCTTCCTCCTCTACTTAGGCCAAGGCCTAAGTATGGGGGGGAACGATGCCATCTGTATATCCCATTTCTCACATCACACTCCTTCTCCCGACCGCTCCATTTCCACCCTTCTTCCATACTTAGGTTGTCCAGAGCCTAAGTATAGGGGGAACCGACACCCACCTATATATACTCTCTTCATCCACATATCCCGACCGCTTCATTTTCCTGCTTTTCTTGTATACTTAGACTGTTCGCAGTCTAAGTATAGGGGGGGGCGAACCATTCTATATAAATTCCTAACTCTTTTACGCTTAGTCCGAGCTATGTCTTCATTACGCTTTTTGGGCTCTGAGGACACATCACTCGCTAAGTATAGGGGGGTCTGTATATATTCTTTGTATATATTTTACCCATATCTCGTACTTTCGCGAAAGTCTATATGTATTTACGGGGTGGGTAATCTCTTTGAAAAAAAACAAAAAAAAACAACACAAAAAACAAAACAAAACAAAAGAAAAAAGGAGAGTTTTCTACTAACACTGACTTGCCCAAAATTTTTGAAAAAAATGGCTTCTTATTTCATCTTTGCACACACACACACAAAAAATGTCTGCATTTCACACACTTGCACTTCATCCAGCATCACATGCATCTGCATCTGTGAAAAGTCATTTGGTTCTGAACCAAGTTGTGAGCCGAAACCGAGAGTGGTCTGGACTTGACCTTAATCCACCTAATTTTCTGAGGAACTTCACCGAGAATTAGGAGTTTAGAAGCTTCAGGTCTTTTGACTTATTTCTTTAAGTTCCACATGACAATGTACATCGTTTGACTCTTAGTTTCTAACCTGGTCTTTTCATTCTGGGTACAACTCTGGAATAGGGAATTAATTTGTACTCTCGTACTATGCACTTAGCTCAACTCAGATGGGATGTTGGAAGACTATGTGAGTCTCTTTTCTGTAGCCTGGAAATCTAAAGACCGGAGTACAGGTTGAAATAAAGCTTCGGAAAAGGGATGGACTACTAGGCACAATTTTTTCTAAGACCCCAAAAAATGTAAGGAATAAAAAGATTCTATATACGTAGGGGCACAACAAGATCCAAGCAGAACCACCAAAAATTCCAAATACAAAGAAGATACTACCAAATAAATATCTGACCAAAGAGGTCCAACCTTCAAAGAACCTACAGATCTTGGTGAAGACTCGACTACACTGGTCATCTTCACAAGGAGAGGTGACAACACTGGCCACCCTCCACTTCTTTTCCCTTTCTTCTAACTTCTCCCCCATTTTGATTGTGAACATAGCACGACAAACCTTAGAAGGAAATACCTGACTCCTCGAGGACGAGTTACTGGAGAGGAGAGGAGCATGGTAGTCCGGCATTCTGGATGGGAAGAGCTAAAACCTTTCACACACATGACAAATTCAGTCAAGCTTCCAAATACATCTAAATCTCATTTATTAAGCTCAATTCCCTCAAAATCAACAGCATATCTGCATCTATTCTGCATAATTAGCATTCATGCACATTTTCATAAGAACTGCATTTTAGCATTAATTTCTGCAACAAATAAGAAGCCAAAAATCCAAGCCACAGTTCACCTGTAAATAGACTAACTTCCCCAATTTTTAACTCCTTCATACTAACTCTTAATAACCCTAAATTACTTCCATTGTGTACATATCACTAGCAATGATAAATGAAAATACAAAAAAATCACTAACCCAAACAAGTGAACCAAAAACCCAAACCCTAAATTCAGGATTCTCGGACTAAAAGCCACATGTCTTCCCCATCCAGTGTCCGATTTGACCCTACTCACTTTTGAACTAATGCACATTCAATTACCTTCAAAACAAGACCAAATTCAAGTGAATCGGAACTCGTATGTGAAAGTTGGGTTTTGGGCCTCTTTTGTACATTGTATAATTTAGCGGTTTTCTGACCTATATTTTATGTACATATTTTCTTTATTAATAAAAATCCAAAAAAATTAGATTTAGATGTCTTTATTCATCTTTGATTTCTCCATATTTTTCTGGATTTTTATATTATTTAAAAATGAAAAAAAACAGAAAACCCAAAATCAAGGTATTCTACGTACATGGTATACCCCAAAAATTCACTTTTTACATATGACCAATTTTGGCTTTGATGTTTTCATGAAAGTTGTAGATCTCGTCGACATGAGCATTTTTCGTGAAGGAACTTTTTCGATCAGAGGTCATTTACTATTTTTTATCGATTTTACAAAGGTTTTATTCGCGGATTTTTCTGGTGCTGACACGTGGCAGCCCCAGAGGTCGCCACGTGTCATCGAGTTTTGGCCCTTTTAAATTTCATTTTTATTAAAAAAATTAAAACCGCCCGCACGTGCGACGCACGTGCCCCCAGGCACGTGCACCACACGTGCCGCTCGCCACTCTCTCACCCCCTCGCCACGTGGCGCATTCTCAACCGACCGATCTCGGCCGATCGCGCGGCTGAGGTGCGTCGTCTTCTACCTCCCAACAGACCCCCCGACTTCTCCGTCGCGCCACCCTTAACGGCCAACACCCCCCCGAGTCCTCCATTATCCTCGCCGTTCTTGCCAGCCGCCAACCACCGCCAACCTATTTAATGGCCTCGACACCCCGTTGCCAAAGCATCCGCCACTGGGTGCTTCTACATAGGTGACAGCTCCGCCGAGGCCTCGCCGGAGAGATCCGAGGGTGCCCACCGCCCCTCATCGCAGGTGCGGCCACGCCGCCTTTCTGCTCTGCTCCGAGCTTGAGCTCCGTCGAGCCTACGATCAACGACAGCAACCTCCATCTTCTTCTCCGCCAACTCCGCCTCCTTCGTCGAGCTTACGATCATCTTCTCCGACATCCACCGCTTCATCGACAACGCTACGCCATCAACCTCCATCTCCAGCAGCTACTTCTTCTCCGATGAACTTCACCGACCGACACCATCTCCGCCCCGAGCAACCCGTACTCCTCCGCCTTCGCAACCTCGCCACTGGGAGCTCCGCCTGCGCTTCATCTTCGCATGAGCCCCACCGCCTTCACCGCTCCACCATCTTCGACTCCACCTCGCCAGGAGTTTGGTGCTCCTCTTCCGACCTCATCGACACCCGCCAGGAGCTACGCCCACCTCCAGCTTCGTCCTCGACATCTACCAGCCTCATCGACCACCTGCGCACGCGCTACGTCGAGCCAACGCTTCTCCGTTCTTCATCGATCTTCTTCGCCGCGCGACACCGCCTTCAACGGCCTTCGTCTCCGACAATTCCCTGCTCCGCCTTGGGCTGCCTACACCAACGAGGCCCTCAATCTTCGACCGCCTTCATCCACGATATTGGCAGCTCTGCCAACCATCACCGCAGACACCGCTAGGAGCAGCCCCCTTCGACGTTCACCTCCGCCAGCCACAAGGCGTGAAGCCCGAGACCCCGCCACGCGCAGCGTGCGTGAGAGCGGGGGACGTCAGCCTTACGCCACCCCCAGGTCACGTGTGTTGCACGTAACCAAGGAGTAAATTGGAATCAGCCCCTCTATCCTCCTTATTGCGCCGCAGTCCAAGCTAGCCAGAGGTCACGTGCAGCGCACGTGACCCTCTGGCAAATTTGCAGAAGACCCCCTCCATTTTTAGGTAATTGCAATTAAGTCCTCACTTGCATTGTCTTTTCTATTTATTTATTGCATAGATACCCATGTCTTTCCCTTCAAATTTGAACCTCTACATGAGATCATTTTATTTATTTACAAATAGCATTGTGTTCCTCATGTAATTCTCTACATTTTGGCATGTAGTGGATATTTTGTGATCAGTGGTTAATTAATAATTATTTGTTCTGTGGAAATTTGCATATTTTGCCCATCTTGTGCTCTTAAAATTGTCATTGATTAACCGTTGCTCTAAAAATCCCTGAAAAATCACACACTGTAGAGATTTATATGCTTAACATTGTGCCCAAAAAGAAATGCATTTGCATGCATCATTTACCCTGAAAAAATCATTTTGCATATTTCACTATTTAATTTTTAATAGGTATTAGATCTCACATTTTTGAGGTTTAAGATTTTTTTGATGTAAATCACCTAGTGATAGATCTTAGATAGTTTTGGTCTTCGCAAATAAGTAGATTTAATATTTATTATAATTAAATATTGAAAATCATCCTATTTGCATTTAAAAATCCATAAAAAATTCATATTGTACCCAAAAATTCCAAAAACATTATAATGCATTTATTTCATCATCATTTACATTATGGCCAAATTTCATATTTTTCGGACATTGTTTGATCGAAATTTACATTTTAGTCCCTAAAATAGGCCAAAATTGCATCTCGCATCCATTATTTGCATTGAAAATAAAAAAAAAGACCGCCTTGAAAACCGAACTCAAAATTGGATAGACACAATTCTAGATTGTTCCTTTGCCTCCTTGTGATCGACCTTGGGACTTAACCAAGTAAAATAAACATAAAAACCACTTGATTAAAATTGATTAAAAATTTGTGGTTATTTCTTTATCGTTTCCGATCACCGCCTACAACGAACGACATTTTTTTCCTTAAAGCACTATCACATAAAAACAACTATTTAAAAGTGGTATTTACGTACTCGGTAGATGGCGCCGTTGCCGGGGAGGCAAACAGCTTAGTTTTGTATTTTGAAACTTTTTCCTCGGTTTTCCGCATTCGGGTATTCTGATCCCTGAATTGCTCATTGTAAATCCCGCTTTATTTCCTGCATTTATTTTTAGCATTTATTTCTGATTATTTTCTGAGTCACTCTCTTACATCTCTTCTCTTATTTTTCTTGCGAGGTACCCGGCGTACATGGAGCGGTTTTCAAGAAACAGATGCATCTTCACCGACATCCGAGAAAGCTGCAAATGAATTTAAGATCGAGTCGAGTCGTAAGAGAGCGTAGAGTCTAGGTTTTTAATTTCTGCAAATTTCCGTTTTTACTCATTTATAGGGTGTCCGTTTGGACTCTCGCGTGTGTAAAAAAAGACCTTGAACTTTTCTATTGTGTGTCGTGGCCTGTTTCACTCTCCGGTGAGGGTGGGGCCTCACTTGAGTGGCGAATAGGATAGTCCTGCACATACGACTCTTAGAGCATTAATATTTTTGCTTGTGCTCGTAGGATCTTAAGCCACACTGCACATTAATTGAGACGCACCTTAGATCGTTCAACTTAGCCAAAAATTTAAATCAATTCTTCCCGCTAATAAAACTTTCTGCTTAGGTGCTGTTTTCATGGGTTTGCACGCAGTTAGAATAATTTTTAAATTCTGTATTGCATCCCACATGGAGATTGCGAGGAGGCACTGTAGGTCTTCTAAATAAGCATACATCATTGTTTTCGCGTGCATCGGCTTTTCCCGAACTCCTCCCTCTTGTTTTATCATATAATTTTAAAAGGAAATTGGGACTGGACGGTAGACGTGTATTTGTGCTCATCTAATTTTTCAGTGATCACCTCACTAAAAATTGGGACTGCTAAATATAGCCAATCAAAATAACCCATAAAATCAAGAATTTCTACGGGAGAGCAACCTCGACCTTGGATGTTTCTATTTTTCTAAGTGAGCGAGAGACGACACTTAAGGCTAGAGCCCAAATCCGAAATATCAGCTCGCTAATTTTTTGCCAAGATTGATTTATCACCAACTAAATTTGAAAAGATAATAGCCGAACTCTTACGGCTTCATTGTGTGAGCTAGTGAATCTGGGGTTTGATTTGTGTTTGCATTGGTGTGCGAGAACCGATACCAAAGATCAAAAAGCTGCACATTTAAAAATTCACTTCCCGTGCGATCATCTCTCTCCTCTCTTGATTTAAACCTCATCATGGAACTCTTGTACAAAAACTCTTACAGACCCAACCCCTCATTCCTTTCAAGTCTTTCAGAAATGACTGAGAATCCATCAGAACTGTACTATGAAAACAGATTTGTATCGGTTAGACCCAAAACACCTCCTCCAACTTCAACAAGAGACTCTTAACCACCATCTCTTTTTACCAATCCGATCTGCTTAATGAATGACAATCCTTTGTTTTCGGATCTGACAAACCAACAACCGACTGAGATCTCCACTTCTTCGTACATCAATCCTCTCTACACCGATCATACAATTCATCCTTCTTATTCGGAAAATGTCAATCCCTCATTCATGGGAGATGATAACCACGTGATTGGAATCAACACTTTTTCGTATCTCTCGTCGTCCCCGCCAGTAAAAATACATGAACAATCATCATCTTGGATTGACCATCACAACCCCCTTTTCAGACATGACAATCATATAGAGGACTGGACTGAACACATAGAAACACAAGAACCCTATATGCTGACTACACCATATCAAGATCCGACCACTCATAAATCAAATCAACTCCACATGTCTGGATCATATGAGCAGTCGCATTCCATAATTATTGAGGAGATAGTTTCAGAAAATAATGATCATATATTGGACATTCCAAGAAACTCCTCTTCTATTACATATAGGAAAATGGAAGATGAAATTATTGAATCACAAGAACACACATCGACCGCTCCCATAAGTGATCATGAACAAATTTTTGAGGATGATATCTCGAGAATAAATAAACGATTCGAATCAATGGAGGATAGATGGCAAAAATTCACTGACCGATTAATCTCATTCTATGGTGGCTCGGACATAAAAATGAATGAGGAAATGATTGGATCTGATATTTAAAATTTTGAAGAGATTCAGGAACCGAGGGACAATTCTGACAATATCACTTCCACATATTATTCCCCTAGAGATGACTATGCCACTGACTCTTACTCTGAACACCTGAACCCCTGTTCATCTGAGGAACACACCACACTCCCACACCACACAGAAAATACCAAAAAATGGCAATATTTGAAAATCACAAAAAAATGAAAATTTTGAAAAATATATAAAAATTGAAATTGAAGAAGATCTGCAGAATTTAGATCCTGATGTACGGGAAGCACTAGGAAAGAAATTGATTTTGGAACTTCCCTTTCTACAGGACATTGAACATTTCCTCAATCTTAAAAGATTTGTAATTGATAAATTGACCATGAAAATGTCGGGCAGAATTAGAACCAAGATCGAGAGACATATCTTGTCAATGGCCTCCTCCTTGGTGATGATGAGAAAAACCAAGAGGCTCATAGTGAAGCGGTTGCCTAGATTTGACTGTGAAATCAAGGACACAACCTTCACCCATGCTCAGATTGATGACGACGCACCGATCAATATCCTTCCGACCTCTGTATTCCATGAACTCAAACTCGGACCGATCAGGAAGAAATGAGAGATTATTCAATTGGTGGACCGATCAATAAAACGGCCGAGAGGAATCATTTCTATCATCACGAAATTCCAAGGTGCTCCGCTCAGAGTAGAATTCACGATCATTGATATTGAGCATCAAGGAGAATTCACCCAATCTCCAATCATTCTGGAAAGCCATTCTTGGCATCGGCCAAGGCGAGTATTGATTGTGAGACTCGGGAAATCAATTTCACAGCACTGGAAGCACTTAGATATGACCATATCTTTGAGGAACTACGATCTTCTGAGGCAAGCCACGATGTCCCCGACAACCGTAACCATGAAACGGTAGAAGAGCCCTACATTGCAACCACACCTGAGATAGCGGTTGTTGATGAGACTATTGGTTAGAGAATCTCCCCCATGCTCCATTCCCCGCACGCTCTCACCATGGAGAATCATATATATGAATCATATGATCCGGAGACTTATGCATGGGCACACCCTGGGTCAACCTACTCTGACTACATGGATTACATCAACTAGACACAGGAATGCGCCAACATCGAATCAATTGAGAAAGAACATGCAGAGACTCTCCGCAGTATTTCAATTCTCGCGGATCTGAAAATAGACAAATCTTTCTACTACGATCCTGAGACATATGCATGGTCACACCCTGGAGCAACATTCTCTGAATATCTTGACCAAATCATCCCAAATCGAGAGTGCTCAAACATTAGGGAGACTAAGAACAAGCACGCAGACCGAGCACCGACCAAGGAGAATTCCAATGGCTATCCATCTGGATACTTAAGTGAACCGACACCTTCACGACGAAATAAAAAGAAAGTCACCTTTGACCTTTCGGAAGAGGTATCGTCTGATGGTCCCTCATCAGGTCCGGAAAAGGTAGTCTACATGAGTGAAGTCTGTTCGGCAGCACTAAAGCCATATCTTCGCAAGGATCCAAAACTCAATTCTCGTTGGACAACTCCCGTTCCTAACTACTACTCATCCACGACTGATTCTCCTGCCCTCTTCAAGTACACTGGAATTCATTCATATGAGCTGATCGAGACATGTGCTTCCGAGTATTCATCTGAGGACAAACCACTTGATCTCAAGATGGAGCGAATTCTGAGAAAACATTGAAGAAACAAAAAGATCAGAATATTTGGAGTATGTCCACTTTCAAATACTACTCCTCTGAGGATAATTCTGATGATGGATATCTTTCATCTGACTCAAATCCTTCATCCACTATCCATCATGATTTTTCTGAGGATGACATTGACAATAGTTGGGAATCATATGCTCCATCTTCACCTCATCATTATGATCTCCCACCGCAGGCTCACAAAAAGATCAGCCGAAAACCGCCTTAATCATTCGGCTACCCACCCTCCCTCCCGACCACATCGGTCCCCTTGTACAGCTTCTTCCTCTACTTAGGCCAAGGCCTAAGTATAGGGGGGACCGATGCCATCTGTACATCCCATTTCTCTCATCACACTCCTTCTCCCGACCGCTCCATTTCCACCCTTCTTCCATACTTAGGAACCGACACCCACCTGTATATACTCTCTTCATCCACATATCCCGACCTCTTCATTTTCCTGCTATTCTTATATATTTAGACTGTTCGCAGACTAAGTATGGGGGGGCGAACCATTGTATATAAATTCCTAACTCTCTTACGCTTAGCCCGAGCTATGTCTTCATTACGCTTTTTGTGCTCTGAGGACACATCACTCGCTAAGTATAGGGGGTCTGTATATATACTTTGTATATATTTTACCCATATCTCGTACTTTCGCGTGAGTCTATATGTATTTACGGGGTGGGTAATCTCTTTGAAAAAAACAAAAAAAACAACACAAAATACATAACAAAACAAAGGGAAAAAAAGGAGAGTTTTCTACTAACACTGACTTGCCCAAAATTTTTGTAAAAAAATGGCTTCTTATTTCATCTTTGCACACACACACACACAAAATGTCTGCATTTTACACACCTGCACTTCATCCAGCATCACATGCATCTGCATCTGTGAAAAGTCATTGGGTTATGAACCAAGTTGTGAGCCGAAACTGAGAGTGGTCTGGACTTGACCTTAATCAACCTAATTTTCAGAGGAACTTCACCGAGAATTAGGAGTTTACAAGCTTCAGGTCTTTTGACTTAATTCTTAAGTTCCACATGACAATGTACAACGTTTGACTCTTAGTGTCTAACCTGGTCTCTTCATTCTGGGTACAACTCTGGAATAGGGAATTAATTTTTACTCTCGCACTATGCACTTAGCTCAAGTCAGATGTGATGTTGGAAGACTATGTGAGTCTCTTTTCTGGTAGCGTGGAAATCTAAAGACCGGAGTACGGGTTGAAATAAAGCTTCGGAAAAGGGATGGACGACTGGGCACAATTTTTTGTAAGACCCCAAAAAATGTATGGAATAAAAAGATTCTATATCCGTAGGGGAACAACAAGATCCAAGCTGAACCACCAAAAATTCCAAATACAAAGAAGCCACTACCAAATAAATATATGACCAAAAAGATCCAAGCTTCGAGAAACCTGCAGATCTTGGTGAAGACTCGGCTACACTGGTCATCTTCACAAGGAGAGGTGACTACACTGGCCACCCTCCACTTCTTTTCCCTTTCTTCTAACTTCTCCCCCATTTCGATTGTGAACAAAGCATGACAGACCTTAGAAGGAAACACTTGACTCCCCGAGGACGAGTTACTGGAGAGGAGAGGAGCATTGTAGTCCGGCATTCTGGATGGGAAGAGTTAAAACCTTTCACACACATGAGTCGATTGTTCAATGTTCATAGGGTATACTTTGGGAAGAGGATTGATCTAAGATGACTTCTGAGCCGAAACTGTGACAATGATATGTAGAACTTGAGGGATGTTGATTTTAAAATTCTAAGTCACACAGAAGTTCCGACACACAAATAATCCAAAGGTCGAGTTTATTTCACTTTCACCTTCAGTTCATGGTCTTGGTATGGAACCCAATCTCATTTCACTTCATGGCATTCTTTTTTATGCTCAGGGACGAGCATGGTTTAAGTAGAGGGGGATGATGAATCTCGGATTCATCACTATAAATCTCATTTATTAAGCTCAATTCCAGCAAAATCAATAGCATATCTGCATCTATTCTGTATAATTAGCATTCATGCACATTTTCATAAGAATTGCATTTTAGCATTAATTTCTGCACCCAAAAAGAAGCCAAAAATTCAAGCCACAGTTGACCTGTAAATAGACTAACTTCCCCTATTTTTAACTCCTTCATGCTAACTCTTAATAACCCTAAACTACTTCCATTGTGTACATATCACTAACAAGAATAAATGAAAAATACAAAAAAAACACTAAAACAAGTGAACCAAAAACCCAAACCCTTAATTCAGGATTCTCGGACTAAAAGCCACATGTCTTCCCTATCCAGTGTCCGATTTGACCCTACTCACTTTTGAACTAATGCACATTCAATTATCTTCAAAACAAGACCATGTTCAAGTGAATCGGAGCTCGTATGTGAAAGTTGGGTTTTGGGTCTCTTTTGTACATTGTATAATTTAGCGGTTTTCTGACCTATATTTTATGTACATATTTTCTTTATCAATAAAAATCCAAAAAAAATAGATTTAGATGTCTTTATTCATCTTTGATTTCTCCGTATTTTTCCGGATTTTTATATTATTTAAAAATGAAAAAAAAAAGAAAACCCAAAAATCAAGGTATTCTATGTACATGGGATACCCCAAAAATTCACTTTTTACATTTGACCGATTTTGGCTTTGATGTCTTCATGAAAGTTGTAGATCTCGTCGAGACGAGTATTTTTTGTGAAGGAACTTTTTTGATCAGTTGTCATTTACTATTTTTTATCGATTTTACAAAGGTTTTATTCGCGGATTTTTCTGGTGCTGACACGTGGCAGCCCTAGAGGCCGCCACGTGTCATCGGATTTTGGCCCTTTTAAATTTCGTTTTTTATTAAAAAAATTTAAAACCGCCCACACGTGCGAGGCACGTGCCCCCAGGCACGTGCTCCGCACGTACCGCTCCCCACTCTCTCACCCCCCTCGCCACGTGGCGCATTCGCAGCCAACCGATCTCGGCCGATCGGGCGGCTGAGGTGCGTCGTCTTCTACCTCCCAACAGACCCCCCGACTTCTCCGTCGCGCCACCCTTAACGGCCAACGCCCCCCCGAGTCCTCCTCCGTTATCCTCGTCGTTCTCTCCAGCCGCCAACCACCTCCGACCTATTTAAGGGCCTCGACACCCCATTGCCAAAGCATCCGCCGTTGGATGCTTCTACGTAGGTGACAGCTCCATCGAGGCCTCGCCGGCGAGATCCGAGTGTGCCCACCGCCCCTCGTCGCAGGTGCGGCCACGCCGCCTTTCTGCTCCGCTCCGAGCTTGAGCTCCGTCGAGCCTATGATCAACGACAGCTACCTCCATCTTCTTCTCCGCCAACTCCGCCTCCTTCTTCGAGCTTACGATCATCTTCTCCAACATCCACCACTTCATCGACAATGCTACACCATCAACCTCCATCTCCAGCAGCTACTTCTTCTCCGACGAACTTCACCGACCGACACCATGTCCGCACCGAGCAACCCCGTACTCCTCCGCCTTCGCAACCTCGCAACCGGGAGCTCCGCCTGCGCTTCATCTTCGCCTGAGCCCCACCGCCTTCACCGCTCCAGCGTCTTTGACAACACCTAGACAGGAGCTTGGTGCTCCTCTTCCGACCTCGTCGACACCCTCCAGGAGCTACGCCCACCTCCAGCTTCGTCCTCGACAGCGACCAGCCTCATCGACCACCTGCGCACGCGCTACGTCGAGCCAACGCTTCTCTGTTCTTCATCGAGCTTCTCCGCCGCGCGCCTTCAACGGCCTTCGTCTCCGACAACTCCCCACTCCTCCTTGGGCTGTCTGCACCAATGAGGCCCCCAATATTCGACCGCCTTCATCCATGACATCGGCAGCTCTGCCAACCATCACCACCGACACCGCTAGGAGCAGCCCCCTTCGACGTTCACCTCCGCCAGCCACCAGCCACTGGGCGTGAAGCCCGAGATGCCGCCACGTGCAGCGTGCATGAGGGCGGGGGACGTCATCCTTACGCCACCCCCAGGTCACATGCGCCGCATGTGACCAAGGAGTAAATTGCAATCAACCCCTCTATCATCCTCCTTATTGCGTCGCAGTCCAAGCTAGCCAGAGGTCACGTGCAGCGCAAGTGACCCTCTGGCAAATTTGCAGAAGACCTCCTTCATTTTTAGGTAATTGCAATTAAGTCCTCCCTTGCATTGTCTTTGTCTATTTATTTATTGCATAGATACCCCTGTCTTTCCCTTCAAATTTGAACCTCTTCATGACATCATTTTATTTATTTAAAAATAGCACTGTGTTCCTCATGTAATTCTCTACATTTTGGCATGTAGTGGATATTTTTGTGATCAGTGGTTAATTAATAATTATTTGTTCTGTGGAAATTTGCATATTTTGCCCATCTTGTGCTCTTAAAATTGTCATTGATTAACCGTTGCTCTAAAAATCCCTGAAAAATCACATGTTGTAGAGATTATTATGCTTAACATTGTGCCCAAAAAAATTGCATTTCCATGCATCATTTGCCCTGAAAAAAATCATTTTGCATATTTCACTATTTAATTTTTAATAGGTATTAGATCTCACATTTTTGAGGTTTAAGATTTTTCTGAGATAAATCACCTAGTGATAGATCTTAGATAATTTTGGTTCTCGAAAATAAGTAGATTTACTAGTTATTCATATTAAATATTGAAAATCATCCTATTTGCATTTAAAAATCCATAAAAAATTCATATTGTATCCGAAAATTCCAAAAAAAATACAGTGCATTTATTTCATCATCATTTACATTATGGCCCAATTTCATATTTTTCGGACATTATTTGATCGAAATTTACATTTTAGTCCCTAAAATAGGCCAAAATTGCATCTCGCATCCATTATTTGCATTGAAAATAAAAAAAAAGACCGCCTTGAAAACCGAACTCGAAGTTGGATAGACACAATTCTAGGTTGTTCCTTTGCCTCCTTGTGATTGACCTTGGGACTTGCCCAAGTAAAATAAACATAAAAACCACTTGATTAAAATTGATTAAAAATTTGTGGTTATTTCTTTACCGTTTCCAATCGCCGCCTACAACGAACGACATTTTTTTTCCTTAAAGCACTATCACATAAACACAACTATTTAAAAGCGGCATTTACGGACTCGGAAGTGCACACCCCACTATACTTAGGACAAAGTACATCCTAAGTATAGAAATCTAATAAAAAGGGGTGACACCTTTTCTATAGAAAAAGAAAAATGAAAGTAAAAGAAGAAAAGAGGAAAAGAGGAAAAGACAAATATATACAGATATATGAAAAGATCGTAGAGGATGTATGCATCACTCCCCCTATACTTAGGGTAAAGGATCCCTAAGTATAAGCAACGATAGGAGTGATGAAACGGAATGTATAAAGAACAACACGGTGTGTGCCCCCTATACTTAGGACAAGGTACGTCCTAAGTATAGACACACATATATGGCAAAAGAACTGGGACACACAAGACATACGGAAGAAAGAAGGAATCAAATAAACAACACGTATATACATCAAGCAAAGAGTGTGATGTACAAGACGTTATCTGACAATCAAATATCGTGCTCTCATCATCGTATCCCTATAAGAATGAAGACGCATTCAGATAGTAAAAAGACACCCGGATATGCAATCAAGTGGGTGCCAGCTACCGGAGACAATAGATAGAAAACTAAACCAAGGACCGGTAGCAAAAGTAGAATATCGTCTCATAAGGAAGGAATGGGAGATCATAGCCGATACCGTAAGACGTGGAGAAAGAGTGAGTAGTAAAAAATCCTCCAAATCAATCATGGTCTCAGAGCAGTATAAAAGATGAAGAGTAGGAGACTCTCAATTTTGCGTGATATTTGGTGTCATAAAATCAGAAGATCACATGAATATACCGAACACCACAAGACGAGGCTCAACCCTGCGAGGGTCCTCAAGATGAGCAAAGTCAGATGAGTCAAAGATCTCAGAATAGTCAGAAGACTTGGTTCCATCTCCTAATAGATAGGAGACACAACTAGAGAGGAGACCAAGTACACAAAGTAGAAGACTCAGCTTCGTTCTCCACCAAATGGGAGACATCAGAAATGAAGCCGAGTACCAACAAAATAATGCATCCTCCAGCAGATAACCCTCATGGAATAATACATGCTAATCAATGAATAATCAGATAGAGTTCACCTTTGCGAGGGTCATCAAGGTGAGTGGACTCAAAGTAGTCGAATCCATCAGACAGATCAGTAGAAGTGTTCTCGGTAGGCGACAAATCGTCTACCAACTGAAGAGACCAACATATCAAAAAAAGGTGCCAGCGTACCACAGACAACTCTTGGGGAGCGTACTGCCAACTAAGTAAGGAATAATTAGAATAGTAAGTCTCATCATTGTGAGGACCGTCAAGGAGAGCATACTAAAAAGAGTCTAGTCAGATGGGTCCTGAGAATTGATATATCGAATACAAGAAGGAAGTGGGGACCAGAAATACATCGGACGACTTGCTCCTATGCTCCAACATATCAAAGACACAGTCAACTAGAGAACCGAGCGTAAAGAAAATGTCGCATTTTCCCGTAGATAGACCTCGGGGAACAATGCAAGCTAGCAGAGAATAGTCAGAACAGATATCGTCCTCACGAGGGTCATCAAGGCGAGCGGACTCAAAGGAGTCAATCAGAATGGTCTCAGTAACTGTCGGTCGTCTACCCAACAGAAGAGACCGCAGATCTAGCAAGGCATCATAGTCTCTCACAGTTAACCCTCGGAGAGACCTATGAACTAGGCAGTGACTGATCATGAAAGTGACACTCATCCTTGTGAGGACCGTTAAGGAGAGAAGACTCGAAGGAGTATGGGAAATTGGTCGTGCACCTACAGATCGGGCACACAATCGGATGAGAGGCCAAACAATAAAATCAAACGATGTAGTTTCAGGACTCGACAAGGTGGAGACATAGTCAGTGAATGAAACCGATGGTAGAGAATGTGTTGCATCCTCCCGCAGATAGTCCTCGGGAAGGTATGCAATCTATGTCAATCAAAACATGGGATTGCTGGCAGCACATCTTATGTCCTCAAAATCAATCAATCAATCCATTCGCAGGAGGGCATAAGATCATGTAAGGGAAGGCAAATAATCTGGTCAATCATAGTATGTCACTCAAGTCAATCAATCTAGCTGAGATGGCACAAAAGATAATCAGGAATCCTCGAGGTGCTATGGGTGGATGGATGAGTCAGGAGATTAAGGGTGGATCAAATTAGAAGATGAGGCAGATCATGTGGGTTCCGGTCATCATCACAGTGAAGTAAAAATTGAAATTAGTCAATCAAACCTCTGAATGAAGATTGAAGGAACCTCAAAAATTGATCGATCATTTACAACTCATGAAATCATACATCAAATCATCGAAATCTATCACATCCTCAATTCGGTGTGCGAGGTCAAAATCCTGAAATAATAATGACACCTAATAATTGTGCAAACATAAAAGTCCTCAATAAGCTCTTATACAAATATTGAAAGACAAATCCACCAAGAGTAGGATATCAATCTCAACATCCTTAAGACATGCCCAACTTACTCTAATAATCAATATAAGTCAAAATCCTTGACGCATGCCATATTTGTAAGCACAGCGATCCTGGGTAAGAGAAGTGATGATACAGAGGGGCATGAGGAGGGTGGGTGAGATGAAGGTGGATACAGTCAAAATTGTGGTTCGAGGAGAGGGTCTCCTTGAACCAGACCAGATGTGGGTGATATGGGCATGGAGAGAAGCTGCAAAATATGACTAAGAAGGTGAATCTCAAGACCCAATATCACGACTCAAACCAGATGAGGAAATATATGTATAAGAGAGATAGAGATACTCAAAGATGAAAAATAATGACTCACACAGGTGAAACAACAAAAATCAAATGGATGAAAATGTAAATGGACTTAAAGTTAGAGGTCATTTACACAAAGCAAACCCCCATTTCACCAACTCAACACAATGAAGACCAAGACAGGGTCTTTTATCTTTTCAATTTTAGAGTTAGGTGGTCATCGCAAAATTGTACACACTGAAGACATGATTGGGACTTGGGCACTACTCCTTAGAGTGTACATAAGAATAAAATGTGCATACAAGGAGGGGGTTTCTCTCCCCAATACAAGGAGCCGATTATATTTTTTTTAGAGATCGAGTAGAGTTAGCAGTCCCGTTTTTATTTTGGTTATCACTTTTCTGGTTATTTTTTCAATGCACGTGCTTAATGACTTTTCAATTCCATTAACATCCTAAGTGGTCAAAATCAAAGGGAGAAGATCGAAAAATCCATGGAAGACATAAATCAATGATGCATGCGAAGTCAGAAGACTTATAGTGCTTCGTAGCTCTCTCCATGCAGAATGCATAACAGAATTTGAAAACCTATGATATATGATATGCAAGCTGATGAAATCTCCCTAGGATAGTAACTTCTATTATCGTCAAGTACAAAATGTTGATTATCCAAAGTCAAACCCTAAAGTCCGATCTTGGAGACATATCGATCCTCACCACAACGGGTCCTGCCAACGCTGGATGACATCTCTCTTGACACTCGGGTTCGAATCTAATTAACCAACAATCATTATTTGACCAAGTCCAAAAGCGCATCTATAGGTACATGCAAATATATTAGGGGCTTTGGACTTTAATCTATCGAGCAAGCATTTTCTACACTAAGGCTCATTCACACAAAAATGATAAAAATAAAATAAAAAACTAAAAAGCATCAAAACCGTCAAGGCCCCAAGGGAACAATCACTCAGGCACTGGACCCTAGGAAGTCGAAGTGTGGAGAGTCTAAATTATTACAATTATAGAGTCACTCTCTCACATAAATATACATAATAAATAAATAATGCAAAATAAACTATACTAGTCTTCAAAAATCCATCTCCATCTGCCCTTGATGCACTCTCCTGTCAGTCAGGCAAGAAAGGCTGACTCCACCTTGCTTGAGTGCACCGGTCCTCCTAAGACATCATCCTTCATGTAGTGGTCCCTCATATCAAAGCCAAACATAGAGAGTGGTCAGAACAGTCAATCAATAATATCAAATGAGAAAAAAGAAATCATAAAGTAAATAAATAAATAAATCAATGAACAAGTGATAATAGACAAAATAAATAGTCTCCAACTATGTGGCGTTACTCCTCGACGTCATTTGATAGCAGAGGATCCAGGGAGGGTCTAGAAATCTCACAAGGTGAGAGATCCAGTCGATGTGTTGACCACTCAACAAACCTCAATCAATCAATAGATAACACACGATAATTAATTAAGAAATTAAATCTAAAAAAATGTGGAGTTAAAAATTATTATAACTCTACAACAATATGTATAGTGTGTAAGTATGTGTAGAGGTCGAACACTGGAAGCAAACAGTAGAAGGAGGTAAAAAGAATGCTCAAATATGTCTTTAGCTCTTGTCCAATTTATTGTTTTTTGGGGTTTTAAATTTTATGTATTATTTTTTTATTTTTGGTTTTATAATTTTGTATTTTCTTTTTCCATTTTCTAATTTTTATATTTCTTTTTCATTTAAATATAATATATGTACATAAATATATATGTATAAATATAATATAAGATATATGTAAATACTATATTTCTAAATATGTAATAATAGTTAAAATATATTAAATATTATATTTTTGTGATTTTTATATTTTTCTAGTTTTTCTTATTTTTATGGAATTTTTGCTAATTTTTATGTATTTTAAAAGTCAAAAATATCCCAAATAAGGGATTAACGAAATACTTGAATCTGATTTGGATATTAAAAATAGTAAATAGGTTCAAAAATTACCCAAATCTACTTTAATATATAACTATTTACATAATAAAATTATAGAACAGAAAAACATATTTGTATTTTTAAAGGATTTTTATTTTTTTAAAAATGATTTTGGGATTTTTCAAATTTTAGGTCTTATGTTTTTCAATTTTTATTGATTTTTGTTCTGAAATTAAAATAATGTAATATATACTATATATTTTTGGAATTTTTAGAGATGTTTTTATATTTTTTTGGTATTTTCTAAGTTAAACAGGTAATATGTAAGCTTCTTTTCATTTTTAATAAGTGTCTCAAATAAAAAAATGCCAATAAAAAATATGGGCATGAATCTACAATGCATGAAGCATTTAACCTTATTTTTGCGGATTTTTCGGAGCACATGAGGTATATTTAAAAAATAGCTAAATCACACAAAAATACAAGTCCTTGGAAAGGCATAAATGAAAATAAAATAAACATCAGGGGCATAGGTACAAATTTGCCAACATACTAAAACATTTATTTATTTTTTAAAAGTTATTTTACAATTACAAAACCTGCCAGGGTACACATGCAAAATTCCCATCACATTGGACTACACGTGACGTAGCTTGGGAAGGACCAAAATGCCAATATAATAAATTCCATGCTCCTTCCAGCGAATTTCACAAAAATATACAACATGCATTTCATTTTATTGGACTAAATATAAATACAAAAACTTGCAGGAGTGTCCCTACAATTTGCCCAGCTCACGTGGGACGATACATGAGTTGAGCTGGACTAGACCCAAATGCAATTTACAGAAATACAAGGGCATATTTGTAAAATATCGAAATTATTTATAATGTTAACTTTTATTTATAGGACTAAATAATAAAATACAAAAATGCAGGGCAATAATATGTAATTTACCTCATAAAAGGCTGGATGGATTTGTTGATGGGCCTCCACTTATATACGTGTCTCTCATCCAACGGCTGGTAACGTTTCGCTGATGGAAGGAGGAGAATAGATCGCATGAATGATCCAACGTGGCTTCATCCAATGGTTGGGATCTAATCTAGGGCACCTCTTGATGATCGAGAAAAATGAAGAGGGTCGCACGGTCTCAGAAGCCGAGACCGCAGTCGATGTGTTGACCGCTCTATAATTCTCAATTAATCAATAGATAACCCAAAATAAGAATCAAGCAATCAAGTATCAAAAATGTGGAGTTAAAATTTATTATAACTATACAACAAAGTGTATAGCATGTAAGCATGTGTAGAGGTCGAACATTGGGAGAAAACAGGAGAAGGAGGCAAATAAATGCACAAAATATTTGTCTTTTATCTCTTGTCAAATTTATTGTTTTTGTGGGTTTTTACTTTTTTATTTTTTACTTTAATTTTGGTTCTTTAATTTTGTATTTTTTTATAGTTTTTAAAAATTTTATATATCTTTTTCATTTAAATATAATATATATAAGTATATAAATGAATACAATATACGATATATATACTATGTACATATAAATTTGTAAAAAAGTCAAAATACAAGAAAAATGAATTTTTGTGATTCTAAGATTTTTCATTTTTTTTGATATTTTTTTGGAATTTTTATTATTTTTTTGCAATATTAAATTCAAAAATTATCCCAAATAAGGGATTAATAAATAATCTGAAATTGAATTGGGTGTTAAAAATAGTAAATAATTCCCAAAATTACCCAAATCAATTTGAATATATAAAAAGTAATATATAAATAATTATAAAACGGAAAAACAAATTTTTGGTATTTTTTTAGAATTTTTAAATTTTTTGTTGGATTTTGGAGCTTCATGATTTTTATCATTTTATTTTTCTATTTTATGGGGTTTTTTGTTTCTGAACTCAATATATAAATATATAAACAATATATTTTTTTGGAATTTTTTTCAAAACATTTTTACATTTTTTTGATATTTTATATTTTAATCAGGGAATATATTGGCTCTATTATATTTTTTGTAAAATATATTAAATGTAAAAAAATGCCAAATAAAATATATGTGTGAATATATGACATAAAGCATTTAACACTTTTTTTGCACATTTCTAGGAGCACATTAGCTTTATTAAATAAATAGATAAAACAACCAAAAATATGTGTCCTGGCAAGGGCATATTTGCAGTAAAAATAAAATCCATGGATTCTGATGAAATTTGCAAAAAATATACAATGTTACTTTCAATTTATGGAACTATTTAATAAATACAAAATTGCAATGGCTAAAAACACAATTTATCCATCACGTGGAACCACACGTGACGCAAGCTGGGAATGACCAAAATACAAAGATAAGAAAGTTCAGGGCCTACCCCATATGGTGCTCAATCGGACGACGGTGGAGGATTTCACTTATCCACGTGGCGCACATCCAACGGCTGGTACCGCTTCATGGATCAACGTCTCAGATTAGATCAGCTGGGCTAATCGGAAGGTAATGGCTTGATGTGATCTGACAGCTCTGCTGCAAACTGGAGTCTCCTTCTTCATCCGATGGCAATGGAGGAGTCTGGAAGAACAGAAGGAGACGCCCCTCAAATGGTTTGACGGTGGTGCTTGACCTAGACCGAGTTCCAAGCTGTTGACGCCCCTCATATGGAGACTTATGGACCTGCAAATGAGTGCAAAAGCATTGCAAGGAATAGGCGAAGGGTCTATGCTTTTATTGGTGGATCAACGAGGCGAGGTGGAGCAAGGTGGTACGTCTCCGACAAACGGTGGTGGAAGAAGATGGGTGGACCAGATCAACGATTAATCTGTGTGACAGAAGGGTGGATCGAAGTGGAGAAACATTAGGAAACGGAGTGGGATGGTCGACGGGTTAGTCAATAGGCGAGATGCAGCGGAATCGTTCGTCGGAGCGGAGCTCCGGCAAACTACGAAATCACTAAGCTATGCTAATCAGCTAATTAAAACATGAAATTAAAATTAGGAAATAAAAGGCAGGATTAAAAACTACCGAGAAGGCAACAAAAGTAGCACTTACACATGTTGGCGAAGGCAAGGAGTAGGGTCGTCAGAGTAGGTGGTCGTTGGTGCACCTCCGCCCTCCATTGACCGCGGTGTTCCTCAAGGATTCTCCCTCTATCACAGGAAAGCTCACTTTGGTTGAGGCTACGAGGCTTCAGGGGTTGAAGATGACCAAATTTGCAATGGAGGATCCAAGGTTTTATTTATGAACAATGATAGCATCCTTATTGACCAGGCGATAGCAAGGAATCGGCGATATGTACAAGAAATCTAAGGGTCGAGCGTGTATGTACAATGTTCTAGGAGTAGTTATTGTGAAAGCATGAAGGTCATTGATCGACAAATCACGTGGGAAAAATGGCAGAAAAATTGGTAGTGGACACGCTGCGTTAAATTAAGCGGCGTGGGGTCATGTTGACCAAGGTCAACTCACGAAGGGACCCGATTGGTCCAGCTCAGCCCGCTACAAGACAAAACAGGTTGATTTATTCAAAAATAATTAATTTAAAACAATAAATTCTTTTAATAATTTTTATATATAAAATGAAAATTTTTATTATGAAATTTTGTATTTTATTATGATTTTTATTTATTTTTGGCTTTATTTATTAGTAGTTAAATTTTAATAACGTATTTATAGGTATATTCATCTATACTTTGAACATTTTTATTTTTATTTTTATTTTGTATATTTTATTATTTTATTATTTTTATATTAAAAATTTATTTTTATGTGTCTAAATATATTTTTATTTTATTTTTAAGACATTATTTGTACACTTAAATAAATAGATATGTATATTCTATATGTATATTTATAGGTACTTTACCTCTGTATTATATACATTTTATTATTTTGATGTATTTTATTGATTTTTATTTTAGTTTTATAATTTAAATAGAATATAAATAATAAATACAATATTAAAAAATATAAAGAATAAAAAATAAAAGAATGTGTTTCCCCTTTTATTTATATACATGTATAACATAGGTATTTTATCTATGTTTTCACATAGATCTATTTCATTGTATATTTTGTTTTAGTTTTTATTGTAGTTTTAATACGCACATATGTTATAAATAATATTTACAAAATTATAAAAATATAAATTTGTCAAACAATAAATAATGAATAAATTTAATATTTAAATCAGTATAATGTACAATATGGGTCAAAAACCTAACTTTCACACAATAAATTCAAATAATGTAAAACCACCACCACTAAATAGCTTGTGGAAAGTTATATACAATTAGAGTGATTTTGATATGTTTTGAGTTTTTATTTGAAAGATATGTATATGTGAAGTTTGTTTTTTAGCTTTATTTATTAGTATAAAATGCACGCTGTGTATTATTTTTGTACAAACTCAATTTTGTATTTCTATTCACATTATTATCTACAACTTTCATGTACAAAATTTCTTTATTTGATGAATAAATAAAAAATAATAAAATAGGTATAAAAAATGCATAAATAATGAATGAATAAATGGTATTTTTTCTATTTTTGGCCCTTATCTCCCTTTACTTTATTCCTTGTCAACCAACTCAATTCTTGATTTGATCTAGGGGTTTAGGGTCACAAAATATTTTTAATATTTTATTCCTTCTTCTTTTCTTATCTTTATTCTATAATTTTGACATTAGAAACCATATTTTAGATACAAATAATACAATAAATAATGAATGCTATTAAGTAAATTAATGCTATTTACATGCATTGTCTAGGGTTTTTAAGACCAAAATGATAGAATAAAGGTTATGAAATGGAGATTCATCAACCCCCCTATACTTGCCTTTGTTAGTCCCTAGCAAACAATTGTGCAATAAGTATGAAAAAGAATTAAGAAGAAAAGAAAAAGAATGGATAAATGGAGTTGATCATGATTATTGAAATTGTCTTAATAAAATCAAAGTTGGGAGCTCATGTTAGACCTTGACGTGAGAATGCATGTGGAACCTGGTTGGGAACCAAATTTAAAACACAACAGCCTTCGAGATTCACAGAACTCAGTTCAAACACCCTCAATAGCCAGGTAAGAACTAGCCTACATCATAAGCAAACCCTTATGTCTATGAAGCTGACTCGTACAGTGTAAGTGATAGTGTCTCTCCCCAATTGAAATGACAAAAGAACTGACTTCTCCAGAATGACAACCCAATGATTCCCTAATCCAGCACTCCTAATCCAGCACTATGTCCTCGAGGAGTGGGGTATTCCCTTCTAAGTTCAATTGGCATCCAAATCAAGAGGATGAGGTGAAGAAAAGAATGGACGGTACCTAGTGTAGCTACCTATCATGGGATGCATGACAAGTGTAGTCAAGTCATCCATCTGCAGGCTTACATGGTATAACTTTGATGCTCAAGCTTGCTAATTTTCTATACAACATATATACATACTCAGGCATGCATTTTATTCTATTTGCATGCCTGTCCACTTTTTTGGGAGTTTTGAATTACTATTTACATCAACATTTACATAGGGAGTTTTTCCTCTAGAGTTATAAGACTATCCCTCTTTTGAAACTTTATTGCAACCCACACTCTCTTGTCTTTTGACTTCATTGTAACTGGACTAGGTTGGGGTGCACTTCCCTCCCCAGACGAGGACGAATGTTTCCACCTGTATGCGTCTCAGATCGGCAAATCAAACCCCCACCACTCCAATTGAGTTGAGCCAAGTCAAATGTGCAAGTTTCCAAGTTCAGTCACGGCTGACAAGAGTGATGTGTGTGTCTCGAACAGTTCTACTTAGTGAGTTGAGGTGACTTGAACCCAACCCAGAGTCAAAGAATTAAGTCTGAATAGACCTGAAGTACCTTAAACTTAGTTCCCATAAAATTCCATTGCAGTTAGGTGCAGTAAGGTCAAACCAAGCTCCAATCTTTGACTTTATTAGACTAGTTCAAAAATCAAGCTTAATTGAAATGAATATGAATGCTATGCAAATGCTATGTACAATACAAAATGAATGATGCAATTTTCCAAAAAGGATTTAAAAATAAAAGAATTTTTTACACAAATAATTTTGGTAAAAGAATATTTGGCACACAGAGTATAAAATAAATATAATATAACTATTTACACGACTATGCTTATTTTCTTTACTTACAAGACTTAATAATTAATGAATTTTCAAATTTTAAAAATTATTTTATAGGTGTATATACAATTAGTAATGGATTTTTATGTACATATTTTATATTTTATTTTAAATAATGCTTTTATTCCTCAAATTCATTTAAAAACAATTTTGAAAACTATAGTACAATTATTTTTGCAGATATTTACAAACATTTGCAAGCCATTTTGCAAAGATTTTTCAAACAGTACATATATATATATATATATATTTCAAAATATTTTTACAACCATTTTCAAAATCATTTACAAATAGTTTTTCAAATCTTTTATTTCACACAAAGAAAATAATTTTTGCAATTAAAATGTTTTATAAAGGTTGAAAACATTTCACAAAAAGTTTTCCAAACGGTTCACACCATTTTTCAAATCATTATACAAAATTTATTTAACCTGATTTATTAATCAGTGTATACAAAATTAATTTGAGGAAATAAAAACATTATTAATTGGTTTAAAGAACTTATATAGTATATATAGAATGTTAGCCATATTATTATTAATAATCCGAAATTACGAGTTATGGCTAAAGTATGTACAAAGTATATACGACCCCCTACACTTAGCATGAGCTATGTCCTCATAGATTGAAAAGAGAAAGAGATGACATAACTCGTACTGAGTATAGAGTAGCCTATACTACAATGATTGAAATAATAAGAAATTAAAGAATGAAGAGATAAATGAATAAGAAGGTGATCGTCCCCCTATATTTATGATCAAATAATCCTAAGTATAGCAGATTGTACACAACACAGGGAGGGTCAAAAGTGGGAATAAACAGATCACGACTCGGGCTATCGGCACCTGTACTTAGGGTGAGATATCCCTAGGTATAGTAGAGCAAATCAAAAAGAGAGGAGACAGTGGAGGGGATCAATGAATGAATGAATATGGGGTGTAACCCCCATACTTAGGACAAAATATGTCCTAAGTACAGAAAACTGATACAAAGGGGCGACACCTTTTATGTAGTAAAAGAAGAATTAGAAGGAAAAGAAGAAGAGAAGAAGAGAATAAAATATAGATATATACAGATATATGAAAAGATCGTAGAGAATGTACGCATTACTCCCCCTATACTTAGGGGGAAAGATCCCCAAGTATAAGCAACGACATGAGTGATGAAACAGGATGGAGAAAGAACAACGCGGTGTGTACCCCCCTATACTAAGGACAAAGTACATCCTAATTATAGACACAAAGATATGACAAAAGATCTACGGTGCACAAGACATACAGAAGAAAGAAGAATAGAATACACAACACATACATACAACAATCAAAGAGTGTGAAGTACATGACGGTATCTGGTAAGCGAATATCGTGCTCTCGTCATCATCTCCCTGTGAAAACGAGGACGTAGCTAGACAGTGAAAATACACCCGTATATGCAATCAAGTGGGTGTCAACAACTGATAATAAAAGATCGAAAACTAAACCAGAAGACACCTGTATATGCAATCAAGTAGGTGTCAGCAATCGGGAATAAAAGATCGAAAACTAAACCAGGGACCGGTAGCGAAAGCAGAATATCGACTCATCAAGAAGGAATGGAAGATCACAGCTGATACCGTAATACAAGGAGGAAGAGTGAACAATACAAAATCCTCCTAGTCAATCAATGTCTCCGAACGATTTTAAAAGTGAAGAACAAGAGACTCTCAATGCAGCGCGTGGTATTTGGTGATCATAAAGTTTGAAAGTCACAAGAATACACTGAATAACACAATACCTTGCTCAACCTTGCGAGGGTCCCTAAGGTGAGCAGAATTAGAGATTTCAGAATAATCATACCCACAGATAGGAGATACATCTAGAGAGGAGACTGAGTACAACAATCAGAAGTCTCAGCTTCATGCTCCAACAGAAAGGATACACAAGCAGTGAAGCCGAGTACCAAGAAAATGATGTACCCTCCTGCAGATAACCCTCGGGAAGTAATACATGCTAGTCAATGAATAATCATAATAGAAGATCACCCTTGCGAGGGTTGTCAAGGCGAGCAGACTCAAAGGAGTAAGATCCATCAGACGGATCAACAAAAGTGGTCTCAGTAGGCGACGAATCATTTACCAGCAGAAGAGACTGACAAATCAAGAAAATGTGGCATCGTCTCGTAGACAACCCTCAGAGAGCATCTTGCTAATTAAGCATCGAATAATCATAGAAAGATGGCTCATCCTTGCAAGGATCGTCAAGGAGAGCGGAATCAAAGGAGTCAATCAGAATGGTCTCAGTAGACAACAGATCATCTACCAGCGGAATAGACCGCATATCTAGTAAGGTGTCAAAGTCTCCCACAGATAACTCTCGGAGAGCACTATGAACTAGGCAATAAATAATTAGAAATGTGACACTCATCCTTGCGAGGAACGTCAAGGAGAGAATACTCAAACGGGTCTGGGACATTGACCTCGTGCACCTATAGATCGGGTGTACATTCAGCAGGGAGGCCAAGCAGTCTAATCATATGACTCGGTTTCGTGCTCCAATAGATGACAACACAATCAGTAAATGGAACCGATCATAGAGAATTTGTCGCATCCTCTGCAGATAGTCCTCAGGGAGGTATGCTAGATAGGTCAATCAAAACATAGGATTGTTAGCAGGACATCTCAAGTCCTCAAAAGCAATCAATCAATCAATAATCAGGAGGGTATAAGATCATGTGAGGGATATATATCCAGGTCAATCACAACATGTCCCTCAAACCAATCAATCAATATGAGATGGAACAAAAGATAATCAGAAATCCTTTAGGTGACTTGGGTGGATGAAATAATCAGGAGAGCGGGGATGGGTCAATCAAGGAGATGAGATACATCATGTGAGTTCCACACACCATCGCTCTGAAGTTCAAATCAAGATAGTCAATCAATCCTCAAAATTAAGATGGTTGGAACTGCAAAATAGATAGATCAATCATAACTCATGAAATCATCATCAAATCACCCACATATGTTGCATCCTCAATCTACTGTGCGATATTAAAATCATCAAATAATAATCACACCTAGTGATTGTGCATCATCAAAGTCCTCAATAAGCTCTTATGCACATATCGAAAGTCATATAGACCAAAAGAAGTAGCTCAGTCTCGGCATCCTCAAAATGTGCTCGACCTAAATTAATAATTAATGTAAGTCATAAACCTCTATGTGGGTTGTATTCATAAGTACAACAATCCAGGGTAATAGAAGGATGATATGGAGGGACATGGGAAGGGTGGGCGAGATAAAGGTGTATACAGTCAAATTATGGTTCAAGGAGAAGGTCTTCTCGAACCGAAGATGTGAGTGATATGGGCAAGGAGAGAAGCCACAAAATCTGGCTATGAAGGTGATGCTCAAGAGCCAATATCATGACTTGATGCAAATGAGAAGATGTATGTATAAGAGAGGTTGAGAGACTCAAAGATCAAAAAGGATGACTCACACGGATGGGACCATAAAACCCAAAGACATAAAATTGCGAATGGACTCAAAGCACAATTAATGCATCAATCAAACCCTCAGTTCACCTACTCAACATAGTGAATACTGGGATGTGATCTTTTTATCTTGTCGATTTTAGAGTTAGGTGATCATCACAAAGTTGTACACACCGAAAATAGGCTTGGGATTTTGGCACTAGTCCTTAGCGTGTACATGGGAATAAAATGTGCATGCAAGGAGAGGGTTGCTCTCCCTAGTACAAGGAGTCCATTACATTTTATTTAGAGATCAAGTAGAGTTAGCAGTCCCGCTTATATTTTAGTTATCACCTTTTTTGGTTCTTTTTCAATGCACATGCCTAACAGGGTTTCCAATTCCATTCACATCCTAAGTAGTCAAAATAAGAAGGAGAAGATTGGAAAATCCATGTAGTTTGTAAAACAGTGATGCATTCAAAGTCAGAAGACTTACATTGCTTCCCAGCTCTCTCCATGCGGGAAGCAAGACAGAATTGAAAATCTATGCTATATGAGATGCAAGTCGATGAAATCGCCCTATGATAGTAACGTCTACTATTGATAAACACAAAGTGTTAATTATTTAAAATCAAACCCTAAGGTTCGATCTTGGAGATGTCTTGGTGCCTGCCACAACGGGTCCTGCCAGTGTTGTACGACATCTCTCACGGTGCACAGGTTTGAATCTAAATAACCAACAATTATTATTTGACTAAGTCCAAAACTGCATCTAAAGGTACATGCAATATATTAGGGGCTTTGGACCTTAATCTATCAGTAAACAATTCCTAAGCTAGGGCTCATTCACAAAAATAATAAAAATAAAAAGCGAAAAGGCATCAAAACTGTTGAGACCGCGAGGAACAATCCCTAGGGCACTTGACCTCCGGAAGTCGAAGTATAGAGAGTCATGATTTATTACTAGCCAAGTGTAACACTCTCATATAAATATACATAATAAATGAATAAATAAATAAACTATTCTACAAAATTCTCCTCTGCTCATCCTTCGATGATCTCTCCTGTCAGCCAGATAAGAAAAGTTGACTCCTCCTTGCTTGGGAGCAACAGTCCTCCTAAGAGGTCCTCCTTCACCCAGTGGTCCCTCGCATCAATGTCAAACAAAGAAGATGGTCAAAATGGTTCACAATAATATCAAATAATAGAGAAAGATAAATAAATAAATAAATGAAAAAATAAAATAAATGAATGAACAAGAGATAATAGACAAAAATCAAATAATTCCCTACTACGCGACGGTGCTCCTCAGCAATGGCGTCATTTGATGATCGAGAAAAAATAAGAGGGTCGCACGGTCTCACAAGGCGAAACCGTTGTCTATGCGTTGACCGCTCAATAATCCTCAATCAACCAACAGATCTCCCACAATAAGAATCAAGCAATTAAGTATCAAAAATGTTGATTTAAAATTTATTATAACTCTACAACAAAGTGTATAACATGTAAGCATGTGTAGGGGTCAAACACTAGGAGAAAACGGAGGAGGAGGAGGCAAATAAATGCATAAAACTTTTGTCATTTATATCTTCTGTAATTTATTGTTTTTGTGGGTTTTTAATTTTTTTATATATTTTTTTTATTTTTGGTTTTATAATTTCATATTTTCTTTTTATATATTTATTTAATTTTATATTTCTTTCTCATTAAATAAATAAATAAATATAACTATATGAATGAATACAATATACGATATATATAGATTCTATGTATATGTAAATATCTAAAAATAGTTAAAATACAAGAAAATTAGTATTTTTATGATTTTTATTATTTTTATATTTTCTAATTTTTTTGTTATTTTTCTTGAATTTTTGCTAGTTTTTATATATTTTTAAAAGCAAAGTTATTCTAAATAAGGTATTAATAAATAATCTGAAATTTAATTGGGTGTTAAAAGTAGTAAATAATTCCCAAAATTATCCAAATTAATTTCAATATATAGATAATAATATATAGATAATTATAAAATAGAAAACATATTTTTGGTATTTTTATACAATTTTTATATTTTTTGTTGGATATTAGATATTTATTATTCTTATCATTTTCTTTTTCTATTTTAGGAGTTTTTTGGACTCAATTATAAATATATAAACTATATATATAATTGGATGTTTTTAAATTTTTTTAAATTTTTTTTGGTGTTTTATATTTTAAATAGGGAATATATTTTCTCTATTATATTTTTCATAAATATATTAAGTGAAGAAAATGCCAAATAAAATATTGACGTGAATATATTTGACATAAAGCATTTAACCCAATTTTTGCACATTTTTAAGAGCACAATAGCTATATTAAATAAATAGATACCTAAAATATTTGTCCTGACGGGGGCATTTTTGCAATAAACAGAAAGTCCAGGGATTTAGATGCAAATTTGCCAAAAATATACGACATTACTATGAATTTATGGAACTATTTAGTGAATACAAAATCACAGGGTTAAAAACACAATTTACCCATTACGTGGGACCACATGTGACACATGCTGGGAAGGACCAAAATGCAAAGACAAGAAAGTTCAGGGGCCTTCCCCATAAGACGCTCGATTAGACGATGGTGTAGGATTTCACTTATCTACGTGGCACTCATGCGATGGTCGGTACCTCCATGGATAAACGTCTGAGATTAGATCAGCTAGGATGATTGGATGGTGATGGATTGGTGTGATCCGATGGCTCTGCTACGAACTGGAGTCTCCTTCATCAAACGACAACGGAGGAGTCTGGAAGAACAGAAGAAGAACTCGCCCTGGGTGAGTTTTGATCTAGATTCACGAGAGCCTCTGAACTTCTCCGCCACCGCCGAGCATCTCCATTTGTTCCTGGGAGTCCTCCACATTGGCAGGTGGTTTTGGATGCAGCCCAGGTACTCCAGAATGGTCCGAGGATGTTGCTTGACTTGGACCAAGTTCCCAGCTATTGACACCCTTCAGATGGAACCTTCTGGACCTACAAATGAGTGAAAAAGAATCACAAGTAATAGGCAATGGGTTCAGTCTTTTATTGGTGGAGTAATGAGGCGAGGTGGAGCGAGGTGGTACGTCTCTGGCGAACGGTGGTGGAAGAAGACGGGTGGACCAGGTCAACAATTAATATGGGTGAAGGAAGAGTGGATCGAAGTGGAGAAATGTTGGTAAACAGAGTAGGGTGGTAGGTGGGTCAGTCAATAGGCGAGATACGGCAGAATCGTTCATTGGAGCGAAGCTCCGGCGAACTACGAAATCGCAAAGATATGCTAATCAACTAATTAAAACATGAAAGCAGGAAATAAAATGTGGTATTAAAATCTACGAAGAAAGCAACAAAAGCAACTCTTATACCTGCCAATGAAGGTAGGGACCAGGGCTGCCGGAGTTGGTGGCCGTGGGTGCACCTCCACCCTCCATCGACCACCACGGACCTCAGGGGTTCTCCCTCTATCAGAAGGAAGCTTACTTTGGCCGAGGCTACAGGGTTTCAAGGTTTGAAGATGATCAAATTTGCAATGGAGGATCAGAGGTTTTATTTGTGAACGTTGATAGTATCCATATTGACCAGGAGATAGCAAGGAATCAGCAATATGTGCAAGGTATCCAAGGGTCGGGTGTGTATGTACAATGATATGGGAGTATTTCTTGTGAAGGATGCAAAGGCAATTGATCGATAGATAATGCAAGAAAAATGTTGAGAAAATAGGGAGTGGACATGCCGCATCAAATCAAGAGGCGGGGGGTAAAGTTGACCAAGGTCAACTCGCGAAGGGACATGATTGGTCCAACTCAGCCCGCTACAAGACAAAACATGTTGATTTATTCAAAAATAATTAATTTAAAATAGTAAATGATTTTACTAATTTTTAATGTAAAATTAAAAATATTTATTAATATAATGTAGTATTTTATTATAATTTTTATTTTTTTGTCTTTATTTATTAGCAGTTAACTTTTAATAGCGCATTTATAGGTATATTCATTTATATTTTGTACATTTTTATTATTATTTTGTATATTTTATTTTATTATTTTATTCTTTGAATTTATATGTTTATAACTTATTTTTATGTGTCTAAATAAATTTTTATTTTATTTTTATGATGTTATTTGTACACTTAAATAAATAGATATGGATATTCTATATGTATATTTATAGGTACTTTACCTATGTACTATATTCATTTTATTATTTTCATTTATTTTTATTGATTTTTATTTTAGATTTATAATTTTAATGGAATGCGAATAATATTTACAATATTATAAAAATATAAATATTAAATAATAAAAGAATATGTTTCTGCTTTTATTTATATACATGTATAACATAGGTATTTTATCAGTGTTTTCACGTATATTTATTTTATTTTACATTTTCTTTTTGGTTTTATTCTAGTTTTAATATGCACATATATTAAAAATAATTATTTATAAAATTATAAAATAATAATTTTGTAAAAGAATAAATAATGAATAAATTGAATATTTAAATCTGTATAATGTACAATACGGATCAAAAACCTAACTTTCACACAGTAACTCCAAAAAATATAACCAACACCACTAAATTGCTTTAAAAAAGTTATATACAATTAGAGGTGATTTTGATATGTTTTGATTTTTTATTTGAAAGATATAGTCTGTGAAGTTTGATTTTTGACTTTATTTATTACTATAAAATGCACATTGTGTATTATTTTTATACAAATTCGATTTTGTATTTTTCGTCTCATTATTATCTACAAATTTCATGTACAAAGTTTCTTTTCTTTTTTGTTGAATAAATAATAAATAAAAAATAGGTGTCAAAAATGAATAAATAATGAATGAATAAATGATATTTTTATTCTATTTTTGGCCCTTATCTCCACCTACTTTATTCCTTGTGGACCAACTCAGTTCTTGACCTGGTCTCGGAGTTTAGGGTCAAAAATTATTTTCAATATTTTATTCCTTTTTATTTTCTTCTCTTTATTCTATAATTTTGGCATTAAAAACCATGCTTTAGATAGAAATAATACAATAAATAATGAATTCTATTATGTACAAATTAATGATATTTAGAAGCATTAGCCTGGGTTTTTAAGGCCAAAATGATATAATAATGTTTATGAAATGGAGATTCATTACGCCAGATCGGACGATGGCTGCTCCTTACAAAGAACATGGAAGAACAAAGCCTTCCTCGACCCTCGATCAAAAAATCATCCTTTTCTCAGCGGTCTCCTTCGATGGCGATGGTGTCACACCTCCGGGGAGGTCTTTCGCAGCATATGGTGGTTAAAAGAGTCTATAGGACCTAACGACATAGTCAGATGAGCTCCGAGAAAGAAGGGCATCCAGGTACCTGCAAGTTGAGTTAATTCGAGCCCAGCTGGGATCCATTGGCTTCGTGACCTGCATCGGAAGAAAGCACGGCTCGAGGCAGTTCTCCTTGATCGAAATTAAAGTTGTGAGCAAACAAAATGAGGTAGACAGAGATGCTTCCAGCGAGGTGGAGGAGGGAAGCATCGATTCATAGAACCAAAGAGGTTGTAGATGATCTAGGATGCCTGGAAGGTGGATAATGCGGTAGGGGTGAAATGCAGGCGGTCAACTTGCTGAGCATGATGGAAAAGTTCATCGGAGAGGAGCTTCGATGAACTACGAATCTCGATTTATACGCTAAGAAACTACACCAATGGCTAAGCTAATGACGGAGTTACAATGCTTAAATGAAAATCTAACTAAAGTAATTCAAAAACGCATCTCGAACCTAGCCAGAGCCAAGGAGCACGACGATCGCCTGATTTGGTAACCTGGGTGTACCTCCACCCTCTATCGACTGTCGCAAGCTCAGGGGATCCTCTCGTGTTACAAGGGTGCTCTGCTTTGATTCAGTCATGTGATTTAGGGGGATGAAGATGAACAAATTTCAGGAAGGAGGATGGATGTTTTATTTATAGACAAAGATATGCACCCTTATTGATCGGAAAAAAAATCAAAGAATCAATGATATGTAAAGGAGATCTCTAGGTGTGGCGTGGATCATGATGGTTCTGGGAGTGATTTTCGTGGAGCGATGGATGTTGATATATGGATGTGGTGGCCGGGAAAATGGCAAGAAAACGTGGATGAGAAAATTCTGGCACACCATCATTCAGATGGGAAAGTTGAGCAGAGGTCAACATTCCCCGCGATGGGATAGCTCCACGTCAGCCGAAGAAAGATAAAACATGTGTTTTATTAAGAATAATTAATTAAATTTAATAAAAATTTTTACTAATTCTTTAGTATAAAATATGAAATGTTTATTATTCAATGTAGTATTGTAATATGATTTTTATTTATTTATTTTGTGCATTTTATTACAAGTTAATTTTTAATAGTGTATTTATAGGTTTATTCATCTATGTTTTGTGCATTTTTATTTTATATTTTTTCATTTAATTATTTTATTTTATAAATTTATCTTATTATGCGTATTAATATATCTTTATTCTATTCTACAATGTTATTTTTACACTCAAATAAATAGATATGTATATCTTATAGATATATTTATAGGTATTTTACCTATGTTTTATATACATATTTTTACTTTAATGTATTTTATTATTCTTTATTTTGTTTTTGTATTTTTAATAGAATATAGATAGTATTTGCACTATCATAAAAATATGAAAGAATAAAGAATAAAAGAATATGATCCACTTTTATTTATATACATGTATAACATAGGTATTTTATCTATGTTTTTATAGACTTATTATTTTACATTTTCTTTTTAGTTTTATTCCAGTTTGAATATGTACATCTGTTATAAATAATATTCAAAAAATTATAAAAATATAAATTTCTAAAAATAATAAATAATGAATAAAATGAATATTTTAATTAGTATAATGTACAAAGGGGGTCAAAAACCTAAGTTTCACACACTAACTCCAAAACTTATAAAACCACCACCATTGAATAGCTTGTGTAAAGTTATATATTAGAGGTGATTTTGATAAGTTTTGAGTTTTTATTTGAGAGATATTGGTATATGAAGTTTGGTTTTTGGTTTTTTATTTTGTGTGTAAAATGAACATTGTGTATTATTTTTGTAAAAGCACAATTTTGTATTTTTATATACATTATTATCTACAACTTTTATGTACAAAGTTTCTTCATTTAGTGAATAAATAATAAAGAATAAAATAGGTGTAAAAAATGCATGAATAATGAATAAAAGAATTTGATTTTTATTCTATTTTTGGCCCTTATCTCCCCCCACTTTATTCTTGTCGATCAACTCAATTCTTGACTTGGTCTCGAGGTTTAGGGTCATAAAATATTTTCAATATTTTATCCTTTTTATGTTCTTTTCTTTATTCTATAATTTTAGCATTAAAAACCTTATTTTATATACTAATAATACAATAAATAATGAATGCTATTATGTACAAATTGATTCTATTTACACGCATTAGCTAGGGTTTTTAAGGCAAAAATGATAGAATAAAGGTGGTGAAATGGATATTCATCACTAATTAGAATTGAAACTTTCACTATAGGCAATGCAAGCTGATGAAATCGTCCTAGAGTAGATTATGCTATTATCATCAAGCACTAGATGGTGATTATTTAGATATGAAACCTTATTCTGGTCCTTAGAACCACTCTGTGCCCAGAAAAGTGGGTCCTGCAAGCTCTGTGTGAGGTTCCTCGTAGTGCACAGTCTCAAGTCCAAACAAATCAACAATTACGATTTGACTACGTCCATAAGCGGATCTCTACGTACATGCAAAAAAATTAGGTCTTTGAACCTTAATGTATCGACCAAGCAAATCCTAGAACTACGGTCCCAACCCACAAAATAAATAAAAATTAAATTCAAAAACAAATAAAAAAAGCGATGAAAACATGACAAAACTGATGAGGCCCCCAAGCGAACAATTGCTCGGGCTCGATCCTCGTGAAGTCCGAAAAATCTTGGAGAGTCAAAGTTATGACAATAAAATGTCTCTCTCACTTGAATTATACAATTAAATAAAACTAAATAAAAGACAAAAAAATTTTCCTCAAAATATCTCGAAGTCCTCCTTTGTTGCTTTGTCCTTCCAATTAGGTCTGAAAAAGACAACTCCGCATCACATGGGTGCGTAGAAACTTCTATTAGTAGCTCCCTCAATCTATGATCCCTCTCATCAATGTCAAACATAGAGATGGTTAGAGAATTTGAAAATAAAATCAAATAAAATAGAAAATAAATAAAAGGAAAATATAGACATAAGAGACAAGAAGTAACAAATAAAGATGGACATTCTATACATAGTTTCTCCCCCGACAATGATGCCATTTGAAAAGCTAAAAACTCTTATCGTTCTTGTGCTCCACACAAGGCTAGAACACAGTCATCGAGTTGATCGATAAGAACTTTAGACTAATTCAACAATTAAATCAGAATAAATAATTGAGCAAAGAAAAATAAGATGCAGATTTAAATTTTATTATAGCTCTACAACAAATGTGTGTATAGGTGTAACTATTGTTTAGAGGTCGAACAAAGGGAGCAAGTGGTAAATTGGAAAAATGAATTCCAAAAATTGTGTTCTTCTTGTCTAAGTGTCTTTGTGTGGGTTTATAACTTTGTATATTTTTATGTGTTTTAATTTTTATATTTTTTATTATCTTAATTTATAAATATAATTTTATTATTTTATTCTTAGTTTGCTTTTTCTCTTAAATAAGCTAATATATGAATCTATAACTATATATATAATATAAGGTAGTATAACTATAAATAAAAATAAATATAAATATAAATTAAAGAATAGAAAATTTTGGTTTTTATATTTTTCTACTATTTTTTTGAATTTTGGATAATTTGTTTTCTAATTTTTATATATTTTTAATGTTAAAATTATCTCAAAATAGGTATTAAATAAATAAGGTGAATTGATTTGAAGATAAAAGATAACAAAATGTGTCAAGATTTCTCCAAAATAATATAAGAAATTTTAGAGAAAAAAATAAATAGTTTTGGGTATTTTGTGGATTTTCTTTTTTTAATGGATTTTGGGGATTTTTTATTTTTAGTCTTTTTTTATTTTTCTATTTTTAGGATTTTTGATCCTGAGTTAGAAATTACAATAATAGGCAAAATGTATTTTTTTGGGAAATTTTAAAAATGTTTTTTTTATTTTTTAGTAATTTTTAAGTCAGACAAGGACAAAATGTGTTCTTTTAATTTTTTTATAAAAAGAGAAATGACCTAAATGCAAAAATAAATTTATAACATGATTGTAGATGCTAATAGGCACTAAATCCTATTTTTTGAGAATTTTTAAAGCATGGATGATAATTTTAATTAATATAAAATAACTACAAAAATAATGAACTAGCATGGAATATTTGTAGTTAAAAATAAAGTTATGGAATTTACTACAAAATACCAAAAATATTAAACTAATATTTAAGTTCCATGGCATAACACAAAATACAAAAGTCGTAGGGGCATTAATGCAAAATGGTCTCTTCACGTGGGACCACACGATGGGGCATAGAGAATCGGTAGGGGAAGAAGGTGAGGTGCTTGGCGGGTTTGAAAACAAGGTGGAGGCACAGTAGAGAGTTCACCAGAGTAGAACACCAACAAACAACGAATGTGGTTTTCTATGCTAATACAATCGATTAAAAGAAAAAAATAAAATGAAGAAATTAAATATACAACTTATGGCTATCTAAAAAGTAATAAAAAGAACCTCAAGCAGTTGTGAACCGCAAGATGGCGACCTTACGGCGGAGAACCGCTTGAGATGGTGGAAACCACATCTAACTTATTGCTTCGATCCAGCCAAATGCCAGGAGAACGACCTGTCACATCGCTCAAGCCCTGGAGTGTAAAAGGAGGATAAAATGGGGTAAAGGGGATTTAAAATTTCAATAATGGTGAAGCGATTGGTTATGTACAGTGAGTGAAGAGATTGGAATATCGAGGTAGTCAGCCTGTTGCATCAATGCAATACTCGAAAAAGTGATCTGGCGTCATAGATCAAAGATCGAGGAGAAAAGTGGATATGGAATCTCTCCAAAAGGATGCATGGTGAGAGCTACAAAAATCGGAAAAGAAAAGGTTCACACGAGGTCTAAGAGACCAATGCACCTAAGGAGAAGAGTTCACTGGGGTCAACTCTTGACTTCCTCTAGTTGGTCCACTTGGACCAACCAGAAAAAGGCAACAAGAAATTATTTGAAAAATCAATATTAAATAGTATGTGTCTTGATTAAATTAAAGTTATAAAATAAAAAATGTTTAATTTTCTGTAGTATTCTAATAAGATCTTAGTTTATTTTTATGGGAACTATTTACTACAAGTTAATTTTTAAGGTTTATTTAAAGGTATATTTACCTATGTTTTATATATTTTTATTTTTATTTTGTATTTTTATTTTATTTATATGATTTGTATAAGTATAACTTATTTTTATATACATAAATATATTTTTATATATTTTTCTGATATATTTTGTACACTTAAATAAATAATTGTATATATTATTATAAGCATTTCATATACGTAGTTTTGTATATTATTTTATTTTACTATTTTATTGTTTTATTCTATTCTATATATGTGCATACATTATAAATAATATTTACAAAATTATAAAAATTATAAAATTATAAAAATATAAAGAATAAATAAAATGAATATTTTATTCAGGTAAACTATACAATAGGGGTCAAAAACCTAACTTTTGCATATTAACTCCAAATTGGATGAAACCACCTTCATTAAATAACATATTAAAAGTTAAATATAATTAAAGGTGATTTTGTTCATTTAAAGTTCATTTGGAGAATATATGAGTATGGTAAATTTAGATTTTGGCTTTTTATTTTGATTATAAAATTTATATTTTATATTATTTTTGTATGAAATCAATTTTTATACTTGTAATTTTATCTATAACTTTCATGTACAAAATTTGTTTGTTTGATGTATGAATAAAGGAAAATAAAATAGGTCGCAAATATGACTTATTGATGAATAAAAGAATATGAATTTTATTAGATTTTTTGCACTTATCTCCCCCTACTTTATTCCTTGTTGACTCAGTCATCAAGATGCATAGATCTCAGGGTTTAGGGTCATAAAATACCTTTGGTATTTTAATCATTTTTTTATTTAATTTATTCTATAATTTTGGCATTAAAAACTATATTTTATATATAATAAATTATATAAATAATGAGTGTTAATTTATAGAAAATAATACTATTTGCATGCATCTAGCTAGGGTTTTTAAGGCTAAAATGATGGAATAAAGGTGATGAAAGGGAGATTCATCAGGAAGATAAATGGCAGTAATGTCATGGGCAATGGTGGATTATGCAAAATTGTTAAGATCAACTCCATGAAGATCATGATTCATGATGGAGTCATGAGGATGGTGACAGAAGTACGCCAAGTTCATGATATGAGGAAGAACCTGATATCCCATGGAATCTTGGACTCTAAAGGATATAGGTAAAACACTAGAGGAGGAGTCATGCAGATTGACAAAGGAGTGTTGGTTGTCATCAAGGGTAATTCAACATGAGGCAGATGCGTCCTAAGCCATGAGATTAGAGTCAAAATTGTGGTATATGCGGCTGAGACACATGAGTCAGATGGGGATGAATATCCTCACTCAGAAGGTCTGATCAGGGATCTCAATAGATCCAAAATGGAATTATGTGAACATTGCATGTTCGGGAGAATAAACACGAAGTAATTCAACAAAGTTATTCACATGACAAAGGCGACACTCTACTACATCCAAGCTGATTGTTGTGGCCCTTCACTAGTCCCGTCTTTGGGTGGTGATAGGTACATTCTATCTATTATTGATGATTACTCCAGGATGGTGTGGCAGTAGATGGTGAAGAACAAAAGAGATGCATTTCAAACCTTCATGTAGTGGAGGATCTTGGTGGATAACTGAGCGTCTATGAAGGTGAAGTGTCTTCGTACATATAATGGGTTTGGCTTATGTTTCTCAAAGTTCAAGGAGTTATGCAAGGAGAAGGGTGTTGCGAGAAACCTCATTGTTAGAGATATGCATAGTAAAATGGAGTTGAAGAATCAATGAACATCATGCTTTTCGAGAGAGCAATGTGCATGCCCTTTAAATTTGGTCTGGATAGATCATTCTAGTCTAAAGCTATGAATACAATGTATTACTTGGTGAATCAGAGTCCCCCATCTACTATCAAGCACAAAACAACATAGAGGCATGGTCTTGTAATGAATCTTATTATTATATTTTATGTGTCTTTCGTTGTCCTGCATACTATATCATGTTATTGAAGGGAAGTTGGAACCAAGGGCAAAGAAAGGGGTATTTAAAATATATGGCATATGTGTAAAGGAGTAAAGAATATGGTCCCCTTCTGAGCATAGAATTATTGTTAACATGAATATTGCATTTGATGAGAATTCCATACTGCACTCGAGTAGTGAGTCTATTTATGAAGGGACAGGTGATGATGCACACAAATAGGTAGAGTTCGAATGGATCAAGTAGTGATCACGTAGTTGATCACATCATTCCTAACCATGTTGTTGCAGAACAATCTTAAGCTTAACAACCAGAGAAAATGTAACAAAGTGTTGCTATTGATCGTTCCCATAGAGAGATATATGCATCGCATAGATACAAATTTTATGACATGGTTTTATTTGTACTAAAGGTTGTGGAGGAAACAGGGTCTTCATATCTGTCCACTTATAAGGAGTCTATCACATTCGCAAAATTGGGTAGTGTATTACTACAATGGATGAGGAGACGGAGTCTCTTCCCAATAATCAGATTTGGGAGCTTGTCAAGTTGCCAAAGGAGAGGAAGGTCGTTGGATGCAAATGTGTCTTCAAGAAAAAAACAGGAATCTTAGGCAGTGAAGGCTTTAGATACAAGGCACGCCTAGTTGTAAAGGGTTACAATTAGAAGTAGGGTGTAGATTACAATGAGATATTCTCTCCCATTGTAAGACATACATCCATCAGGGTGCTACTGGCTCTTGTAGCTTATCAAGACTTTGAGATGGAGCAGTTAAATGCAACAACTTTCTTACATGTTGAACGTCAAGAAGACATTCATATGAGCAAGCCAGAGGGATTCACATCTCAGGCCAAGAAAGACGATGTGTGCAGATTGAAGAAGTCCTTGTATGGGCTTGAGTTGTCTCCCATGCAGTGATATAAGAAGTTTAATAGCTTCATGACTGATCATAGTTCAACAGGAGACCATACGACTCTTGCTTTTACTACAACAAGGTGGAGGATGGCTCCTTCATCTATATGGTATTCTACATCGATGATATTTTGATTCTTGCCAAGCAGAATATTACCATAAATGATCTGAAGAAGTTCCTTAGGTCAGGGTTTAACACGAAGGACCTTGTTACAACAAAGAAGATTTTAGGAATAAAGATCATTAGAGATTGTGCAGAAGGGAAGCTTTTCTTTTCTCATAGGAACTACAACAAGAAAGTTCTAATGAGATTTGGGATGTCTACATCCAAGCCTCTAGGTACTCCATCCACTATGAATATTCATCTCTCAGTTTCTTTCGCACCTAAGTCAGACGCAGAGAAGAAACACATGTCATGTGTTCCATATACTAGTGCAATTGGGAGTCTTATGTATGTCATGGTATGCACATGACATAATATCGCTCATATTGTGAGAGTTGTTAACATATTCATGGGAAACCCAGGGAAGGAGGATTGATAGACTATCAAGAGTTTTTCTCTGCTATTTGAGAGGAACACCAGGCATTGGTACAGAATGGTTCATAGTGTTTGGTTGTTGTATATATGCATTCAGACTTAGATCTCGGTGGGAGGAGACCAATGACACGGTACATCTTTAACTTGGGGAATCCGGTCATTAGTTGGAAGGATACCGTACATCCATCAATTACTTTATCTAATACAGAGTCAGAGTATATGGAAGGCATCTGGATGAAGGGCTTAGTTGAAGATATCAGTCTACAACAAGATTAGGCTAGTATATTATGACAGTCTCAGTGCGATATGTCCAGCCAAGGATTAGATGCATCATGAGAGGGGCTAGCACAGATATGTTAGATATCACTTCATTCGTTCCGAGAAGTGGATCAAGGTGAAGATGCAGCACAACTGTAAATCTAGCCGATATGTTCACAAAGGCAATTCCTGGGAGTAAGTTCAAACACGATTTGGACTTGCTCAATGTCGGTAGTTGGCAGTAGTCCCAAGGAGGGAAGATGGTGGTACAATGAAACATGGCAAAGTTTCTCAGAATATTCAATTCAAGGGGGATATTGTTGATATGCATGAAATCCTAACCATCTGACCTAGGTTGAAGAACCATCATATGCACTCTAGGTTGTGTACAATACGCCAACAAGACAGGGATCTCGTGGTTCTATTTGTATTTGTTTGCATGAGGGATATGTGGATATGTTTTTATTAGCGATTCTATTCATATTTCGGGTATATGGATCTATTTTTATGATGGATCCATATGTAGTATATAAACTCTCTAAGGTTAGGACTCTTTGTATCCTTTTACTCTCTTCTTTTTTCACACAGTGAAAATCAATAGTCATCGTCCAAGGACGTAGCCCAATTACAGAAGAACCTTGTAAATCCGTGTGTTTGTGTCTTGCTTGATTGATCATATTTATGAATGTTTGCTTCTGTCATTCGCAACAATACCTATAAAATACATGTCTCGTATGGATTATTCTTTTTCCATCTTGAATAACACATCTTTGCTCAGAAGGCTCACATGAGTATCTTTCCCTTGGGTTGTGCCTTCAAATTTTCCACGACCTCTCGTTCAAGGGGAAAGCTCACGAAAATACAAAAGAAACGGTGTCGGTTGTAATGCCGTTCTGTTCTAGAATGGATTCTCACGTCGAGGCGGGTTCCATGCAATACACTGGAGTGAGAACGACGTGATAATCAAAGTGAGTCATTAGAGATCAGCATTGCGGCTTCTCCACTTTCTACGGCCAACAGGAAAGCACAAGGAACGATCCTATGGACAAAGTAACGCTCTTTTCTTCTTAATTATCACATCGAAACAAAGATATGTTTCTGGAAAGTCCACAATACTGACGCGGAAAAATGTTGGCTTTGCAACATGTGCTGTTGCCGACTACACCATTTCCACATTCACGATCTACTTTCGTCTCCAAGTATATAACTGATAGTGATCACGTATTAACAGTCCTAGATCATCACGTTTTGAAATTTAGACGACGTAAAATTCGATGCGAACATCATACCTCTCTTGGTTCGTCAATTGCCCATATGATCACGTAACATGATCTTACAAAACTTGAAGAAATCAGTGTAGTAGGGTCTTAGCTTCGCACTCTCAGATCTGGAAGGACCGTGTAAGGGATGCATGCTCAATTCATCCCGTTCTTATTACAACAACTACTCTTTGGTAATACTACACTGCTCTGGAAGGATTCCATACAGGGCCTTGAGCTGCTGAAAGAACCTTTCCGAGAAATTTGGACACTATCTCGAAACAAAAATTCTCCCGTCATGGATTTAGCCTGAGGATAGCCTGAGTTCTTGGAGGGCAAAAAATATTTGGTTCAAGCAGCCGTCTCTAGAAAACCAATAGGGCTCTGGACTCAGTTGAGTAATTTGAAAGCCTCATTCCACGGACTGGAGGCTCTTCTTGGTTCGAATGATTGTCATCGTTGTGTGCTACCTTCGATTGATAATGCAGTGAACCTTAATAAATTGATCTACGGCCTTTTGATAAAAAGGGGTATTAAATCTTCTTTTAATTCTAAGCTTTGGCTAAGCTCTTTGTTCCCAGGGTGTCCTATTTTCTATGGTTACCGACACATCCTAAAATTAACTTTTAGGATTTGCTCATCAAAATGAGAGTTAGTTGGGTAAATAAATGTTACCTTTGTGAAAATGCATCGGAAAATCATTAACACTTATTTGAACTATGCCCCGTCACTCAAGATTTATCTGGATTCGGGCTTTTCTCGTGTGATAATAGGATTCAAATGCTTCTTTGATTCGGTAGCTTCCTCTAAGAGTGCAAATGACTCTTGGCAAATGGTTTCAATGTGGGCATGTCTCTGGTGGTCGATCTAGAGAACTCGTCGCATATTGGCATTCGAGAGTATTCCTGTATCCCACTGAAAATCATTCAGAGTGCATCTCAAATTTGTGCATCTTGGATTATTGCTACCTTGGTCGAATGACTAAACATTGGATTCACCGCTTCTTTACTTATAATTGGATTTGGGTGTGTTTGGAGATTTATAGGCCTTTTTCACCCTTTATTTTCTCTTTTCTTCTTTAGAGAGCATGACTTGACAAGGGTTGATTTATAATCTGCGCATGTTCCCTTGTTTAGTCCTAGTAGGGGGGAGGGGGGGCATTTAAGAGTCTAGGTCAGGCGAGCTCTTTCAAGAATCAATCCTCCACCATCAATAAAGCAATCTTTTCAACCCTTAAGGAAACTCCGACTGCAGATTGTCATATGGCCGCAGAACAAACTGTTTTGACTATGCATGGTTTTTGTCCTTCCATTGGCTGTTCATGCGAGCTCTGAATTTTTTGGTGTGTTTTGGCATGTGTACTAAATGTTGGACCACTTTCTTTTGGTATCTTTTGATTTCTGATGTGGGCATCTGGCCTACTTGGTTTTTGCTTTTGGGATGCTAGAGTAAGTGTGCATGATGCCCTTTGCGCTTGTGTCGGGGCATCTCTTTGGATTTGCATCGGATGATGCTTTGTTTGGGGCTTTGAAACTTGAAAGATGAATGATTTGGTTTGATCATTTTCAGAAAAAAAAATCCAGATCTTGTCTCTTAAAATATTTATGACCATTTAGATATCTCACGTTGAGATGCCTTGAGTCATAATCCATCTGTTTGATGATTGTATAGATCGATTTTATAATCTTCCTGTCTCTTTGTTAGGTGATGTGTGGTCGTTGTAGTTTCAAGGAAGATTGCCACCACCGTGGAACAGTAGTTCAATTAGGAGCAAATCTTATACGTGTATGTTTCTTGCTGAGATATATGCCTTGAAGAAAAAAATTCATTATGGTCTGAATACATTTCGTACGAGCTGATGATGTTGAACCAACACTTCTATTGGTGGTCTCATATGAGACTTCACTGGTTGAAGAAGAGTGGCAGGAGGTTGTGATGTTGAATGAAGAGAAGGTATGGCTGGAGTTGCATGCTACCGAGCGTGTGGAGGGACCAACAGATGTGTGGTACCTTGACAATGATGCTAGTGACCACATGATTGGTGATGAAGATAAGTTCCAAGAGTTGGATAAAGCAATCACCAGAAGCGTCATATTCGGCGAAGGCTCGATGGTGCAGATCAAGGGGAAGGGATCAATTCTCTTTACATGCAATAATGGTGATCAATGGCTTCTTCAAGAGTTATTTTTTATCCCTAAACTTCACAGCAATCTAATAATCCTTGGTCAACTCACTGAGTCTGGACACCAAGTGCTTATGGAGGATACATTCAAAGTATCAGTCAAGAATACCTCTCGCTTGATCTTAAAAGTTAAGCGAACGCAAAACCATCTCTACCGCATCGAGCTTCAACTGGCAAGGCCAATTTCATTATTAGCAAGCCTCGATGATCCTGCATGGTTGTGGCATGCTCGCCTTTGCCGCATCAATTTTTAAGCATTAAAAATACTTGCGAACAAAGTATTGGCAACAGGTGTGACGTTGATTACACATCCTGACCAGGTGTGTCGGACGTGTCTGGTAGCAAAGCAGACAAGATTGACGTTCCCCACAGTAGGCAAGTACCAAGTGCATAAGCGGCTCAAACTTCTGCACATTGATTTGTGTGAACTGATCACGCCATCAACTCCATGTGGTAATCAATATTTTATGTTAATTATTGATGAAAATTCTCGATGGTGTTGGAAATGTGAGCCCACGGCGAGCCCTTATGCAATAAATATTATTGCATATATCATTCCCTGAACTGAAATGAAGAATGAATAATTTGCATAATAGGTCCCTTAGTACAATTAGGGTTATGTACCATGGCCATATTAATAATCATACAGCTATTGATTCAACTATTGAATCACAGAGACTGGTGCTTGGATGAATATCTAAAGAGTTAGATAGAGGACTCATCGAGCATCGTCAAATGATTGTTAAGAGATGATCTCCAGCATGAGTACGAGATGGCAATCCTTTCTCAATAAGGCTGATATCTGACCGACCTCTTGATGCAGGTCCTCTGCATAGGAATAGAGATTCAGAGGTGTCAGATTAGTTAGGTCAAAGTGTTGACTTAACGAGATCGAGATAACCAAAGTCCTATATTGTATGCTGTCATGATATAGGCACGCATCCTCTGACCGGAGACAGATGTGCTACTATATGTCTGAGTATGTACATTTGGCAGATCAATAGGTTGATGACCTAACCAAGGTCTATACACCGGCGCGCTGGTGTGCATATAAGGGCATATGAGTAATACGATCTCTCAAAGGGATCATACAGGTTCAGTTATTGAACCGGAAGGCATGAGCTCACTCATGAGATATTGGGAAGATTCAAATTCCATGCGCATGGTCGTCTCGCTTTGGAAGCTTGACTGAATTTGTAGGTTTGATATATATTTTTAGTATATGATCAAGACCTAGGTATGATATACGCTTTTGGAATGTGTATGATTGATACCAACTCCCAATGATCGAATGAGAAACATACTGATAAAACCATGAAGTAGACAGTATAAAGTTGATCCAATACTTTGGGTTTAATCTGAGTCTTCCAGTATGCAGGATGTACAGGTATTGGGAATACCTGAGGGTGATGTGATCATAAACGATTGTATAACCATGACGCTTCCATTCCTAGGGAGTGATGAAACGGTTATGGATTTTAGGGACTCCTCTCGGTAGAGAAGTGATTTGATCTTGGTCCAAGTGTTGGACATTGATCTGAATGTGATTCAGATACAATGAGAAGATCAGATTTACGGTCTTGATTTAATCAAGCATCTATGGGTGGCCCGCGATCTAGATTTGAGATATGATCTCAATATCCATGTCACTATACGTGGAACAATGCAATCGCCCTGTCCTTATCTCCAAGTATCTGAGGAGAGATCGCATTATTCTTGAAGGGTTCAAGAATAATTCCATAAGATCTAAGCAATGAAGAAATCATGATTAAATGTGATTTAATCATCTTGATGTATGAAGAAATTATCCATTATAATTAAATGTGATTTAATTAATGTGGATAAGAATAATGTGGACAGAAATATCCAATTATTCATGATATATTATAAATATGATTTATAATGTATTAGAGAGAGCTAATTATAATTTATATGTGTTGATTAATTATTATGTGTATTGGATACACATTGTGTAATTAATTGACAATGTAAAATTATATGTTGTTTTGGGTTGTGAATATGATTCACAATTTTTCCATGGCAAGATTGCAATATTCTCAAATATAATTGTGAATTATTTTTGAAGAATAAAACCCAACAAAAGTTGGTAGAAATAAATAAAGAGATTTCCATGGAGATATGCAATCTCATGACATGTCATGAGATTGCTCTCCTCATGGAAAGCTTGGGCGGCACCCAATTCCAAATAGGAATGGGTGGCCGTCCATATGGAATGTACATGGAGATGTAATCTCCATGTATATTCTCTCCTTATTTATTTGGTGTAATTTTGGATTAATTTGTATTTGATTTTGTCAAATATATTTTGATCTAAATTTGTTGGTTTTACCAACAACAATCTTAGCCATTGGATTGACATAAATCAATCTCATCCATTGATTTTGTATGTCCCGTGGATTGAGATCCATGGATCCCAAAACCCTATAAATAGAGAGGCATACCATGCTATCTATTTACATACAATATTGGAGCTCTCTCTCTCTCTTTCTTGGTACACGTCTACCCTCTCTCCCTCTAATTGGTGGCTGACCACCAAACCCTAGAGGAGAGGTTCGTTGACGCTCTCGCCACCGCGCCGCCGCCTCGACGTTCTTCGGTTCTCCGTCTTCTTGGTGTGCCACGCTCACGAAGGAGATGTTCGATCTCGTGTGACGAGATCAAGAGCAACCACGCTTGGATCAACTTCTTAGATTGCGAGGACAACACAGTTCATCCCCACACTCGCAAGCAGTCTCACCGACGATCGGACTTGAGACAGGAGGTCTCTTCTCTTAGAGACTCGATCAACCACGCTTCAAGAGGTATTGCATTATACTTGTTGTGGTTATAGATGAAATGATCTGAGAATCGTTCTCGGATCATGTGGTTTCATCGTATGAAAAATTTTAAATTCCGCTACAGCGAACAACTAGTACGACTAGTCGTTCTTCGTCGTATTCGATACAACGATCACGCTTCCGTGATGCGCTTAAGGATAATTCTATATCCTTCAGATGGATGTGGCTGCACTTGCTCAAAATGAAGGACCAAGCATATTCAACATTCATGAAGATGAAGTTGCTGGCAAAGAACACGAGTGATTGTTGTGTTAAGGCTATTTGATCTGATCAAGGAGGAGAGTTCTTATGAGGCGAGTTTGCAATGGGGCACGTGCAGATAGGAATCGAGCGCCACCTCAACGCACAATATTCACCACAGCAAAATGATGTGGTGGAGCGATGTAAACGTACAGTGGTGGACGTGGTGCACTCACTTCTCAAAAGCATGAGCATGCCGAACAGATTTTGGGGGGTGGTAGTGTGGCATGTCATTTATCTCCTCAATCGTCTCCTAACTAAAGTGATGGGCGATCTCACTCCGTTTGAGGCATGGACGGGAAAGAAGCCACATCTGACACATGTTCTTGTGTTCGGTTACATGGCACATGTTAAGGTGACCATGCCAAACCTCAAGAAGCGTGATGATTGTAGTCAATCGATGGTGTACATAGGTATCGAATATGGTTGCAAGGCTCATCGCTTACTGGACCCACAACAAAGAAAAATCCATGTAAGTCATGATGTTATATTTGAAGAAAATGTGGAGTGGAAATGGTCAGGTGATACGGAAAGTGACAATCACCCAATTTCGTGATTGAGGAGGACATCAATTTTGAGTAAGCTAAAGTCTCTTCTGTCCCATTCGTGGATAATTCAGGAAACGAACCGGTACAAGTGCCTGAAACTTCTACCCCGACCTCTTCATTAAGTGTCTTGGCAAGGTCGTCATCGACACCCACTGACCTTTTGAATACTTCGAAGGTCATGACGTCAACAACAGAAGGAGTTGATTAGGGTAGTCACTTGCCTATACTTCATTCATTATGTAGAGTCATCGAAGATGGTGCACTTTTTCGTTATAGGCCCATGGCTGACATCATGTGCCATGCTCTGCGCATCGATCTAACAGATGAGGGAGCAATGTTCGTAGAGAAGGAGGAACCATCTTCATTCTAGAAAGTCGTTGGTCATCCATCATGGGATAAAGATATGGCCCAAGAGATTGAATCCATATAGAAAAATGCAACGTGGTCACTCACCACGTTACCGGAGGGACATAAAGCCATAGGACTGAAGTGGGTGTATAAACTCAAAAAGAACTCAGAAGGTGAAGCTATCAAATATAAAATCCGCCTAGTTGCAAAAGGGTATGCTCAGCAACAAGGCATTGACTTTGAAGGAGTCTTTGCTCCTTTTGCTCGCCTAGACACAATACATGTCACTTTAGCCATCGCGGCCAACCGAGGATGGCAAGTTTATCTCCTCGATGTCAAATCAGCATTCTTGAATGGTGAATTTGAAGAAGAAGTTTATGTCACCCAACCCAACTAGTTCACAGTGAAAGGAAAAGAGCATATGGTGCTCAAGTTGAGCAAAGAGCTCTATGGGATACGACATGCACCACGTGCACGGCACATGCGCCCTGATAGAATCTTGCAACAGCTCGGCTTCACAAGATGTACATAGGAGAAAGCCGTATAGGAAAGGGGTGAGGCCGTGACATGTGTCATCGTCGGCATTTATGTCGATGACTTGATTGTCACATGAGAGGATCAAATGACAATTGCAAATTTCATGAAGCAGATGATGGGGGAGTTTGAGATGAGCGATCTCGGCTTACTCACATACTACCTTGGACTTGAGGTGCAACAAGGAGACAATGCCATTTCACTCAAGCAAACAACCTATGCTAAGAAGGTATTAAATGAATTTAACATGTTTGATTGTAATCCTTGTAAGATTCTCTTAGAGCCAATAGCCCATCTGCATAAGGATCTAGAAGGACAACCTATTAATGCCACCTTCTACTATTGACTCATCGGGTGTCTGTGCTACCTTCTTCACACCAGGCCGGATTTCTCCTACGTTGTTGGCGAAACGAGTCGATTCATGGAGAATGGCACAATGATGCATCACAAGGTTGTGAAGCAACTCATGTATCTCAATGTAATAACCAGCTATATCGATAACGATATGGCTGGTTATATGGATGATCGGAAGAGCACAGGTGGGATGGCATTCTACATCAACAACTATCTTGTGTCATGGAACTCGGAGAAATAAAAGACAGAAGCTCTTTCATCATGCGAGGCTGAGTTCATGGCCACAACTACGGCAGCATGCCAAGCGCTCTGGCTTAGAGCATTATTGGTTGAACTGGTCGGAAAAGAATTGAGGATGGTGAAGATGTTCGTTGCCAACAAGTATGCGATGGTCCTATGAAGAATTCGGTCTTCCATGGACGAAGTAAACATGCCAACAAAAATATCACTTCATTCGTGACTATGTCGAAAGAAGGTTGATTAGCGTTGAATTCGTTCGCACTGAAGACCAATGGGGCGATGCACTGACAAATGCACTACCCATAGAAAAATTGGCGACTATGCGTCATTTGCTTGGTGTCTGTGATCTCATTGTATGCCAAGACTAAGGAGGAGAATGTGAATACTATTCCTGGCATATGCATTGTTTTTTGAATAATCTACATCAACACTTTCAAATTTCATTTTTGAGTAAGGCTACGATGGAAGTCCTTTGAATAAGGCTATGGTTGAAGTCCTTTGCTTATTTTAGCATTTCTTGGTTAACAAGCCATCTATTTTTGGAATGAAACTTTGTATATATATGGTTCTCACCCACCCGTGAATCACATCACAACAAGAGAACTTTTATTCTCTCAACGTGTCGATTGTTATTCAACTTCTCTTAGTGCTTCTTCATTACTCTTCATCTCCCAAACATCCTCTGTTTTCTATCAAATAAGTCTTGACCAACCCGATTAAGGTACATGACTTTAGGATCCGATTAAGATATTTTACCGTTTACTCTCATATATATATACATATTTTAAAGTAAGGTGTGGGTAATCCGAGAATCTTGTTTCAAGAGAGCATTGTCTCCTAGATATTTTTATCATGTACTCCACTTTCCATCACAACGAGATCTCTTTTTGTCCACGATTTTTTCGCTACTTGACGACCGGATTTTCCAAGTAAATCGTGTGTTGCCTGTGGATGGTTTGGTTGATTACATGCATGGATCGTTCATCTACATTCCGTAGAGTGTCTTGTTTGCTTGCATGTTAGACTTGCTTCTTATACCAATTACGTTCAGCACTTCAGATTTAGACTTTAATAAACACTTAAAGATCACAATGCGAATCAAGAATAATGAATGTTTCCAAACACCATTTCCACATGATTTAAATATAATCGTGGAGGTAATTTCATTCATCATATTAAATTATATTCGATATAAGAAACTTGATCTCATACCAGAAAAGAAAGAAAAAGGTATATAAATCCATTAATATCTCAATCTGTGAAGGATCGTAAATTTGAGTACAAAGAAATTATCATATAATAACACATGATAGTGGAATCCACAAAAAGAAGTGACCCAACCCATACCAATCGATCGTTCTCTTTCCTTCCTCTTTTTCAAAGATCAAAATGAGGATAAGAAGTAGAAAAAGATGTCCATTATCAAATATCCTATTCTTCGATGAAAAGCAATAAAACATCCGAAGTAATTAACTCTCTCTGTCTCTCAATTACTAGATTCTGCCCAATCAAGAAAAACAAAATAAGAAAGTAATCTAAAGCTCATATTTAGTGTCTTGATCTCTCCAACTTCATCGTGTTTAATGTCTTGATCTCTCCAATTTCACCAAGGAAAACTCTGAAGAACCACAATCTATGAAATTAATTGGTGAGTGTTGGCACACAAATCGCACTCTATGGTGCGATAGCTCCATGAACTTCAAGGGAGTTGCCAATCCCGTTGTGCCTTTTTGAAGGTCCAGAAGGGGGAATCAAGGTGTATCTTGAAAGCATGCGTGATGCTCGTGAGAGCTGATTGACCATCATCTCAAAACCACCATGTGGTTGGCTCTCCATCGACACAGGGCCAAGTCGGGTTCCATTAACAATAGAGGGTACGCTGAAGAGAAGGAGAAGGAAGAACAAGTGACACTCAGATGCCATGGCATTTGCGAATGGGGGTGGAAGAGGGATTCGAAATTGCAACGCTACGAAGACAATATATATAGGAGGGGTGAATGGTCGCATGCGATAGAGATATAGGAAGGGTCCTTTTCTTTCTTGCTTGGAGATGAGAAGGAGAAGGAGACGGAGTTGGACTATAGAGGTTTTCATGCATACGGAAGATGGATTGATTGCTCCTTCTTTGAAATATCCACTGTGGGAAAGAGACATATAAAGGAAGGTAGCAAGAAAAGGTGTGAGGTGAGTGGAGTTGATGGTACCAACCATGCTTCTTTTCGTCTACGTTGACCTTTGAGCAATATCCCAACATCATGTCTCTTGTTTTTTTATATATGTGCAACCCATGGAACCAACCCTAATGCGGTTCAATTGGACTTTGGGAATCCAAGTAATAGTTCAACATAGGCACTGTTGATATCTCAAGGTTTGACTTCAACGTCGTAGGAAGGATCACATTAAGTTGGGCGCAACACTCAAGGCTCGGCAATAAAATTGATCTATAATATGATTATATTTGATATTGTTGCTCCGTTTTTTAGATGTTACGTATAATATCTGTAGTTCTTTAAATTCACATTGAATGAAATACTTATTCCTATATTACTAAAAGATGTTTACAGAATAATGGTTGTCTGTTACTCTAACATTTTAAATTACACAAGCTTTTGCTATTACAAGAAATATGATGTCTTACTAGTACATCATTGTGACCCCTGGTAGTGGGAATGTGATCGCAATGGCAATAGACCTTTCCCAGAACTACTGGAAAGTTGAGGTGGGCGATTTGGTGCCGCAATATGCGACCACAATGTGGTCCCATATTGTAATCGCATAACCAGCTAAACAAAACTATCATTCAGAATAGAAACTCATTCTCTACAAAACCCAAAAACCCTCCACGTGCCCCCAACCTCCTCCCTCTCTAAGCCCTCGCTACACCTGACATCCTGATAAATCTCCATTTCATCATCTTTATTCTACTATTTTGGCCTTTAAAACTATAGATAATACATGTAAATAGCATTAAATTGTATATATTAGCATTCATCATTTATTGCATTGATTATATAAATAATATTATTTTTAATGTCAAAATTACAGAATAAAGAAAAGAAAAAAGAATAAATATCAAAGATATTTTATTACCCTAAACCCCGGGACCAAGTCAAGAATTGAGTTGATCGACAAGAAATATAGTAGGGGAATAAGGACCAAAACTACAATAAAAATGCCATTTATTCATTCATAAATAAGTCATTTTTGGAACCTATTTTTTATTTATTGTTTATTCATCGAATAAAGAAACTTTGTACATGAAACTAGTAGTTAATAACGTAAATAAAAATACAAAATTCAGTTTGAAAAAAAAACAAGATACAAATTTCATTTTATATATAAAATATAAAGAAAAAAATCCCAAATGCACATACACATATCTTCCAAATAAAAACTCAAAATGCATCAAATCATCAATAATTGTATATAAGTTTTCATAAGCTGTTTAATTAAGGTGGTTTCATATATTTTTGGAGCTAAGGCGTGAAAGTTAGGTTTTGGACACCTATAGTACAACATACCTTAATAAAATATTCAATTTATTAAACCTTTGTTATTTTTATAATTATATATTTTTTATAATTGTGTAAATATTACCTATAACTCATGTAGATCTTAAAACCACAATAAAATCACTAATAAACATTAAAAAAAGATGCGTATATCAAATACATAGATGAGTTACCTATAACTATACATATACAATATATACTTATTTATATAAAATAAAAATGACATAAAAAATATAATAAATAAAAGACAAAATAAAAATAAAATAGTCAAAGCATAAAAAATATACCTATAAATATTTCCCTAAAAATTAACTACTAAAAATTGACCTCAAAAAATAAATAAAAATCATAATAAAATACATAATAAAATAATAAACATTGTATATATAATAGATAGAAATTAAAAAAATCATTTACTATTTTTAAATAATTAATTCCAAATAATTAGGCAGTCTTGTCCTATAGTGCCCTTACGTGGACAATGGGGCGCGACATTTGTTGACCACGGTCAACTCCCTCATCTATCAACTATGACTTCTATTAGAGCGTCGAGTCCCTCCTCTTCTCTGACTTTTCGATGCCCACCTGATGGTCCTTCCACCCCCATGCACTTCACGAAGACCATGCATCTCACATCTGTCTACCTTGCAGTATCATTCGTTCCTCTCAATCTATCTCGAGCATGCAAATAATCATCACCCAAGATCACCTGAACTCACTGTCTATAAATAAAATGCTTCCCTCCGCCTTACCTTTTTGGTCCCCCTTCGAGCATCGCCTAGCATCCTTGTAAGTGAGGTGAGGTCCAGGTGACAACTGCACACTTCCCCTATCTTGGAGTCGGTGTAGTGAGGACAGAGCGATGATCCACGGTGATGCTCCGACCACCCTGCTCCCTGAGCTCCCTCTCATGTAAAAAACTGACTTTTCTTGTTTTTTAAGTGGTATTTATCTATAGGTTTCAATTGCTATGCTTATTTTAGGTTTTTATTAGTTAAATTAGTGTAAAGATCCATCTTGTAGTTCGTTAGAGTTGAGCTCCAGCTAACTCCACTGCGTGTTATCTATCATTATCTGACGCTTTGATCACCTCCCCTCGATTCCCCTTCCGTTCCCTTCGTTTCACCCTCTCTCATTTACCCAGATCCATCATGGATCTAGAGATCAGATCTCCTCTATCGCAGCTCCGCCAAAGAGCTACGCCTACACAACCTCGCTTCCATTCCACCCCAATCCCCTTGGTTTTCTTCGTTGAATCTTCCTGCAAGTATTAGTGGGCCAAAGGGCATTGTTTGAGTCAATTTCACGCGTAAAGGTGCTACATGGAACCCCTGATCTGTTTTTCTGCTTCGCTAAGGCTCCGACGAACTTCTTGAGGACCCCATCGGATGCGGAGGAGCCCAAGCTCTATTTTTCCCTTGCACCGAGCCTTCCATACGATCGAAGGAACCCAAGAAAGTGGATCGATGCTCGTCGTCGGTGAGTCCTTCCCCTATTATTCTTGAGGTCATCTTGGTCGTTCGATTACACCATCGCTCCAGATCAAGTAGAAGTTGCCCGAAGCACTTCGTTGAGCACCATCAGATCACCATTGGGATCTAATCCCAAGCATCCATCATTGAAGCATCATCCGTCTTCCAGATGACAACACATGTTTAAGTGACGAAGCATAACTGTTCGATGGCGCGTACATTAATGGGTAAATTGCTAAATGCATCCACTGCATTTTTGTATTTATTGTTTAGTCTTGTAAATAAGTTGTAAATGTAAATAAAATAGGGGAAGATGCATGTCGACCCTTGTACTTGGTGTATATTACATTTAAGTCCATTCTAGGTCACCTCACGTGTTATTCCATGTGAGATGGCCATTTTGCAAATGCATCCCTGTTAGTTTTTGTATTTGATATTGGTCCAATAAATTTTCAAGCACGTTGTATATTTTAGGTTAAATTGCATAGAGCCCCTGGAATGTATTTTATTTACATGTATGCCCCTACCAACAATTGCATTTTGTGAGCTTGATGGAATTGTTTAATATATCTATTATGCTATAAAAGTCATGAAAAAAATACGTATAGGTTTCTCAATATTTATAGGATCACACCGAAATTTTAATTCACAATTTTGTACCTTTTCAATATGAAAAATCTATTTGAGCACAAAAACATTTCTCAAAATTCCCCAAAAAATATATGTTTTTACTATTGTATTTTTATCCTTTATAACAAAAATAAATAAAAATAGAAACACAAAACTCTTTAAAGTTGAAAAATCCAAAAACTTAGATAAAAATATATAAAATTCCTTTTAAAACCAAAAAATAGTGTTTTTTATTCTATAATTTTACTTAAATTATTATCTATATAATAAAATTGATTTGGAAAATTTTGATTAAATTTGCTATTTTTAGTTTCCTTTTTAAGTACAAATAATTATCAAATCCCTATTTTATGGTATTTATGAGTTTAAAATTATCTAAAAAATAGTAAAATTCACTAAAAGATCACAAAAATAGTAAAAACTAATTTAAAAACTATAAGTAATTATTTATGTAATTTTTTGATATTTTCAATTATATTTATATCTATATTATCCTTTAATATATATATTCTATTATATTAAATAGTAGTTATTATAAAGAAAAGAAAATGCAAAATAGAAAAATCCGAAAAATTAGTAAATATTTATAATCTATAAATATAAAATTTTAAAAAAAATATAAAAAATAAAAAAAAACTAGAAAAAATATATTTCTATACACATGATAAACGAGATGCTTGTACGTAGTGCTTCTGGGTTAAAACTAACTATAGGCTACCTTTTTTTCTCTATGTGGTTCGACCTCTACACACTTGCTTGTTATACATCTGATAGTAGAGAATAATAAATTTTAACTTACTTTTTATGCTATTCAATGACTTGGTTTATATTGTGGGTTATTTGTTGATTGATTGAGGTACATTGAATGGTCAACACACCGACTGTGATTTCACCATGTGAAACCGTGCGACTATCTATAGATCTCTCTCATCAGATGGCACAGTTGCCGGGGTACACTGAGCATAGCCTATTTCTGGCATTTATTTAAAATAGTTACATGTGCTTATTCATTGATCCATTGATGCAAATAATAATTTATTTTTTTTTGCACATAACCATTTAATTATTCTTGGTATATAGCTCGTTTTGATTTTATTTGATTATTTTTGCTAATATACATTTATTTTGTGACTTTGTTTCGAGGGCCCGCTACATGAGGATGATTTCTTAGGAGGCCGATGTGAGCAAGCTGGGTGGAGACTAGTCTTCACTCTTTGACCTGTTAGAGAGGATACAAAGGAAGCAAAGAGAGGAAACTTAACATAGAGATAGTTTAGCTTGATTTATGTATTTATTGGTGAGAGAGTCTTAGTGATTTGTAATAGTTAAACACTTGAACTCTACTCTTCACAACAAGGTCCAATGTCTGGGTGTCTGTTCACTTGGGGCCTCATCGTATATTTTTCGTGTTTTTATCACCTTCTTTCATTTTGTTTCCTGCAATTTTGAGTTTTCTTCCTTCTTTTTATTTGTTTTGTGTGCATCAGCCATTAGCTTATAGGATGCTTGACTTGGTAACTTGGTCCAAACACTAATAAGAATGCTTGTTCCTATAGTCTCTTATGTTTGGATATAATCAAATAAATAAGTGTTAGTTGTTTGGAGTCAAGCATGCTTGCCATGAGAGACATCATACAACGCTAGCAGGACCCTTCGTGGTAGGCACCGAGATGTCTCTAAGACCAGACTCTAGCATTTATTTCCAAATAACTAACATATGGTTCTTCACGATTGATAACAACTATTGTTTAGAGCGATTTTGTCAATTGCACAACTCCATGTAAATAGGTTTAAAAAGTTTGTTTTGCATACCGCATGGAGGGAGCTGAGAAGCACTATAAGTCCTCTAACTCAGCATGCATCATTAGACTCAATGATGGGATTCCCATCATAGAATAGACTTGCATGGCTTTTTCTCTACCTCCCTCTGATTTTGAGCACACAGGAATTAAATTAAAATCTAAAATGTTACACGCGTATATGTAAATAAATCCAAAAAAAGAGAAAACACTAAAATTAAAATAAGAGGACTACTAAATAAACTTTGACCTTAATTAAATTTGTAATGGACTTTCATAGTCTTGGGTGCATAAATTCCCTATTGATTTTTAGATACCTTAGGAGGGGACCAAAACCCCTCCCATGAATGAGGCACGACTTGCTAAGGATTATAGCCAAAAACCTAGTTGATGAATCCTTGATTCTCACTCTTTATTCTTTTATTTTAGCTCTTTTTCTTAGCAAAACATCATGTGAATACCTTTAAATATAGTAACTTACAAAATTGTGTGCTTTTGTTGATATTGCGTAATAAGCATTTTTTGGCTAAATAAAATAATAAAGGATAAAGAAAAAGGAATAATGTATTTAGAATTAATAAAAAGTGAACCAAACCAGAAGAGGAGGTCAAGCCTTGACCTGATCGCAACATAACATAAGTAGAGAGAGATAGGGTTCATTGTGTGATGTACATATTACCTATACTTGTACATATTATTTAAATATTTTTGACAAAATAAAATAAATTATTCTTTTTATACCCTTGTATATAATACTAGAAATAATATAAGAATAAAATAAAAATCAGAATCATAAAATAAAAATAAAATCATCACTTCTATAAAAGATACATGTATATATTATATTCATTGTTTATTATATACCCTTGATTAAAGTATAGAAATAAATAAAAATTATTTTACACTCTTAAAATTATGTTATAAATAAATAAAATATAAAACACGGGTAAAAATACTTGTACAAAATACATATGTATATTATACCTATACATAATACTATATATTGTATATATATTATTTGTTTTCATAAAAATAATTAAAAATCACAGGAAAAAACATTGAAAAATAATAAACACTATTTATTTGATACACTTTTTATTTTAAATTCATTTGCTATTTTTTATTGAATTTTTATTTATTTTATATATTCTGATTTTTTTGATTGGCCCAATTAGAACATTGACCTCGGTCAATGTCCCCTTCCAGCCCGGGTCGGGTCGAAGCCTTCTCGTCGAAACTCCTTCTCCGATTTTTCATTCTCGATTCTGAGCTCCTCTCTCCTCGAGATCGGAACTCGAGATTCCTCGTACAGTTTCGATACACACAATCCCCTTGTATCATCCGGATCCCCTTAGGGTTGCGTTCTTCTTACTGATCTTTCTAGAAATTTGGAATTCCCTATAAAGTATCTCTTCCATTCCATAGCTTGATAGATTGTGCCTTGCCTCTTCCTTCACCCCTTGGAGGAACTCTAGATGAGTGACAATAGCTTTGAGGAACTTAGGAGCGTATGTTGGTGGCTTAAAGGTCACAGTTCACCTATGTATGGAGACCTCCACCGCATGATGCCTCTCTCGCCCATCGCATCATAGCGAGGACAAGACCCGTCCACCCCCTTCGCCTGGAGTTAACACATCCGTTGTTAGTTTCAGGTATCACCTTTATCCTCCGCATTTCCATCTTCGATCCAATCCTTCCATTTCGCACCACTGCTGGTTCTGCTGCTCCGACCAACTGGTCGGAGCTTTGTTTCACCCATGTATCTGCTCTGATCGACATAACGACTCGCCCCGCATCTCTTTCCATGACCAGATCATCCTTAGACTTGCCCATTAGTGTAGAATTAAGGTCGATACCTCCCACTCTCACTATCTTCTGAGGTCGAGTACCATCCCTAGTCGCTTCTCTTCTTCATGCTCAAACAACCCCCAGCTGAAGCTTCGTCTTCGAGTGTAGATACCTTTGCAGGTACTGGTTCGTGTGAAGGAGCCCATTCGATCCTCCAGTTTCTTAGGTAGAGCAGCTCCAGGAGAGTCTCCACTAACATGGACATCCGGCCATTCTTGCCTCCATCGGAGTAGCCCACCTAATGCGTAGAGCATACCAAAGCTTACCGAAACCTTCAGATCCTTCATCGGGCCGATGGATTCCCTTCCTCATTTGGGGGTTATTCTTCCAACACCCTCCTCTACCGTTAGATGGGCCCCCTCTCTGCCATAATTCACCAGATCTGCCTGACACTCCCAACCTTTTGATTGTTGGATCAGCTTTGCAGCGCATCTAATATGTACGTAGCCGATGAGATCAGAGCCATGAGATCTGCAATTGGGAATGATCATAGCTGTATGATAGCGAAGCCCTCCAAGTGCACTATGTGTCCTACAAGGGTGTATTTCCTTTTATCCCCTACGTGTTTCTGCATTTAGCTTTTGTCCATAAAATAAATATTATAGTTGAGACACTTTACCATTTGACCTTGTGTTTTTGGATATCTGCATTTTAGTCCTCTCAGTTTGTAGCACAAGGATGTACATGTGACTTTTGGATTATTTGCATCGTTTGCCCTACACTTTTTATATGTTTTAAATTGAATGACAAGTTTATAGTATTTGTAACTATACCATTGCGAGTTTGGATCATGTGTTCTGTGTGTGAGTGAGTAGACTTTTTCCAACATCGGCCCTAGAATTTTTAACTGTGTTATTATTTGGCCCAAAAACTTAAGTTGTTTACAATAAGATCCTTGTAAATTGTGCCTAATTACTAGATGTATTTTGGACTTAATAATTAGCAAATTAATTCGGAAAATGACACACAAATTACTAGTAACTCCTATTGTTGTGTAGTATTTCATGTAATTTTCTTGAATCAATTTAGTGGCATTTAATAATTTTGAAAATTCAAAAACCCCCAAATATTGTCATGTCTATCTTTGAAAATACATAATAATTCGAAAATCATTAAAAATTCCATAAAAATTCTAGTGCTTGTACTTTGTGGTGTTTTCACATCACTGTCAATTAGGTCTGGAGAGACCTCACAAAAAATCTAAAAATTGCAAAATAGTGGAAACCTTATAAAAATCATATAAAATCAAAGAAACAAAATCCAAAAATCGTGTATTCAGATCTAGTTTGTAGCATTTTATATCTATTCTCATAAAATTGCTAACCAAGACCTTGGGGCATTTTAGAAACTTCTAATTTGCAATTTGGTCCTGGCTACGCACTGTTTGTCTTTTTAATCACTGTTTGATTTCATGAAATTATTAAAACGTTTGCAAACCCCAAAAATTTATGAAAAACATTTCAAAACTTTAAAAACCCAAAAATGTTTTTACCATAATTTTCTATGCATTTTTAGCATTGAAGAAAAATAGAAAAAGATTGATTTTGTTGCTTTGTTTTATATTTGTTGATTTTATTTCCTTATAAAAATTTTAAAAATTTGCAAAATTAAAAATAAAAAAAAGTTTTACTTTATTCCTGAGATTTGACTACTTCGTAGATTTTTCATGCTTCTTGTGTTCGACCCTGGTTGCAATACGAGGTAAAATAAATAGCAAATTCTTTACATATACTTTATTGATTGATATTTTTAAGTGGTTATTTTTCTTGACTGAGCATGACCGATTGATTGGGATTGCAATGACCTTGGATTTTACTTGATACTTAACCATAGTCGGCAGGTTTCTCATCAGAATGGCACAATTGCTGGGAAGCATGTCTTAGTAGTCATTTCTTGGCTTGTCCCTCTTTTTGTATCTCTTTGATATAACTGTTTCTAGCATCTTCTTTGTTTCACTTTTCGTGCGAGTAACCGCCCGAGGGATGCTTCAGCTTTCTGTCGCAAGTGACAACACCTGAGTAGCAGAGGAGCAGAAGGACTTAGTTTTATTAGATAGATAGTTCATTTCTCGTAGAACCATTATTGTTGTAATATTTGGACGTGGACACGCTTGTTGGACACTTAGACATTTTGGGCATGTTTTGCCAAGTGCTTGTGCACTATAGGCACCTTACAGTGCATTTTTTGAGTTTTGATTTCATTACCTTTCTTTCTATTTGATTCTCAATGATTTAGCCCCTAGACTTAGGATTTTTGTTAATTGTGACGTAATTAGTTAAGGCCCAACACCTAATTGCTTATCTGTTCATATAGATCGTAATTGGACCTAACTAAACATAAATTTAAAAGTTATCTTAATTGGATACGAGACCACATGCCATGAGGAGTCACATACTTCGCTAGCAGAACCCATTGTGGCAGGCATCGAGTGACTCCTAAGATCGAACCCCAGACTCTACTTAATTACCTAGCTATTGTTCTTCATGAACAATAGAAATTTCTCATCTGAGACCAATTTCCTCGTGCATCATATAGTTAGTTTAATTTTAGTAATTTATATGTGGATCCCCATGCATGTAGAGTGCTGGAGTTAGGTACGCATTTCTATCTCTGCATGCATCATTGTGTTTGATTGCACAACGACTTTTTCAACTTCCTCCACTTATTTTATTGCACTCAAAATAACCAAGGGAATCAAAAAATTCATTATGTGTTGTTTTTATCTTAAAAATACCTAAAAAGTGAAAACAAATAAAATTGGTACTGCTAATACAAACTTAACCCTAAAATACATTTCACCTAAAAATCTTTGTTTTGGGCAGAGTCACCCAATCATTGGTTGATTTATCGATAGTAAGAGAGTGTTCTACACACTAGGCAGATCCATACCTGAACTCCATTCAGACTACTGGTCTTGTGGTTGGTTATTCTCCACTGAGGACTTCACTGGGTAGCCAGTAATCTGTTCAGAACTTCTGTAGTAGAGTGGATAGATCGGGTAGCCAGTAAACGGTTCGTAATCCATATTGGTTGGGAAAAACTAACTGTGGGACTAGGCCAGTCTCCTGGGAGTGTCAGGTTCCCAATAACTCACTTAATCGCTCTGATAGACTGATCCCCTAAATAAATTTGACAACATTAATGAACGATCTCTCACAGTCATCAGCTCTAGCATTGAGTAAGCGAATTGGGGGTTTTATTTCTGATCTTGATTGCAGTCCATATCTCATCTTCATAAATCCCTACATCACGGTGTTGGGAAGGAAGTTCCGTAGGCTGCCTTTGACACGACCGCTTTCGAGTACTCCCTCCCATTCATCTAAGGCGGCTCTGGAGAGCCCAGCACCACTCTCTGAATCGGAGTTCGCTACCAGCATGTTCCCCCTCGACCACCCTTCTTCCAGTCCTAAGATGCCAGAGCAGAGACCTACACAACTATTTGTTCATTTGACGGCACCTGAGTTGGGATATTTTACCTTTGTAGAGACCCAATAGATGGCCAGCAATGAGGGATGCACCGATGAGTAGACCTTGGGTTCAACATATGTACTTTATTAGGACACCATCAACAACAAACTTCTTGCCTCCCTGGAGACCATGCGACCACAGATCAGAGATCGGGAGCGTTCATCGCCAAGGAACCACGGGTGATGGCACAGATGCGAGCAGAGAGTGTAGAGACACAGAGACGAGCCGGTGGAGAAATTCCATCAGTTGGAGGAGGAGACGAACGACCATAGGATCAGCCGGAGCTAGCTTGACCACCACACATGATGATGCAGTTGCACGACCCTGGCGCAACCCTCACCCATCGTTGGATCCAGCTTCTAGAGATTCTGGGCAACTTCGAGCTTCGCTCCCAAATGATTCAGCTACTGTCCAAGTTCTATGCACTAGACAACGAGGAGCCGTATCTACATCTCTAGGTATTTGAGTTGATATGCGGCACGGTCCACGACAGATTCGTAGACGAGGATACCATCAAGATGATCTCCTTCCCATTCTCCGTAGTCGATAGAGTAGCCTACTGGCTTAAGCATTTGCGTAGGTATGTCACCACTTGGGAGCAGCTCTGAACCGAGTAGTTGAACAAGTACTATCCACTTGGTCGGACCAACGCAAAATGAGCCATGATCAACAATTTCACCATGATCCCAAACAAGTAGTTACACAAGGCATGGGATCGATTTAAGAGCTCATTTATTGGTTTCCACATAATGAGATACCCAATACCAACTTAGTCCATAGCTTCTATTATGGGATGACACCGGACTGCAGTGTAGAGGGTCTTATTTTGCTATGGATAAGGACCAAGTATGGGCCATCTACGGGGAGATAGCAGAGAACTACATGGTGATGTCCCACACTAGGGTCTACACTCAAGGGAAGCCCCTCCCACCGGTTGTGTCCTATCATAGGATAGAACGGGTCGATGCAGGTCCATCTACTTCATCAACAACAGTAGCATAGGCCGAGTCCAGTACTGCTGACATGGGGATCATCAGCAAGAAGCTGGACTGCATCAAGATCATCAAGATGAAGCGGTGTCAGGGATTTATGAAGACTGATCTGTTGGCACAGACACTGAGTGACCTGAAGTCTCAGATCATGTATCTCGAGGAGGAATAGACGGCTCCACAACCCGGTCTTAGGTCACAGGATGATCCCAACAGCAACAGCTTTACCTAGCCTTCTGCGACATACTGCCAGGTTCACCACATTGAAGCAGAGCCGGTTCAACCATTACAACATTACTCCTATCCACCACAATCTCAGGACACTTAGATCGTGGTCTACCAGCTGGATCAACCCCTGACAGTTCTTCCCCCTCCACACTATGAGCAGGAGCCATTGATGGAAGTCAACAGGATTTGGTATGACTGGTACGAGCAGCAGCTCGGGATCTGTCGCGATCACCCTGTATTCAAATGGTCTACCGGAGGCACCTCATCCCAGCATCAGCCTCCATCTTAGGGCAGACAAAACAACTAGCAGCGGCAACAACCCTATACTCCAAAGCATCCCAACAGTACTAGCAGATTCCTCGTCCCTACAATCAGGGACAATAGTGGAGGCAACCATGGAAGCCTCAGTAGTTCTCTCAGCCTCCCCCTCACTATCAACAGTCCCATCCATATTTCCAACGAGACAACCTGTTTGGTTCTCATGGACTTTTCCATGAGAACCCAACCCTTGATGACCTCAGTCGCTTACTTTTAGATCAGCAAGTATCCTTTCGGTGAGAAATGGACCAATTCTGGCAAGAAATGAGGGAAATAATTAAGGGCAAGGCCTGATACCTACTCAGATTGAATCTGACCTAAATAATCTGAAGAGGAAGTTTGAGCAGGTACAATTTATAGAGACTGCCACTCCTAGTGATTCTTTGTGTGATATATCATCCTATGTGTTTGATGCTGATTTTGTGACACTCAGGAGTAGTAGGATGCCAGCCAACGATGCCTTGATGTCCCTCATGAAGTTGATGATGGTGGAGCTGAGGCCATTAAGGATGTTGATCTAGCCGGCGGTGAGATCATCATGATTCCAGATGCATTCGATGGTACTGATGCCACCATTCTTCCAGTTGTTGAGCCAGAGTGCGGTGCTCATGCCGAAAAGACAGATGTCGTGGGTGGTACTGATGCCACCATTTCTACTTTAGTTGTTTTACCCTTTGTTGTAATGCAAGACAGTGTTAGAAAAAACCAAAAACTAGAAAAAGTGAAAAGATCAAAAATATGAATAAAGGAAAGGTTTATGTATCTCCTTCAAGTCCATATGTATTGCTTCATGATATTGGTATGGGCTCTACTCCTTCATATCCACATGAGCTTATTCCGGATGCTCTCTCTGGATAAGGTCCATCAGTTCTCTTCCCTTAGGTACTCCGCATGACGAAGTGGAATAAAATACAAAATCCCTAAAAGAAACACCATCTTGAGTTCAGCATCAAATGGTTGATAGATTCCAGATTCAGCTGACTCCTTCAAGAGCCCCTTCAAGAAGAATTTGAGAGAAAAGGCCACCATCTTTAAGAATATGAGGAAACACAATGCATAGATCCATGTGCTCACTCGTGCCATGTACTTCACCATCCAGATCTGATTGCCAGCCAAGACCTGATGTAGGAGCTCCATATGTCAGATGCCATATACATGAGCAGTAGTTTAATCGTACTTTATTAGACAACTACTCTTCCATCAACCTTCTTCCAACAGCCTTACTCGATCAATTCGACTTTGTCCCTCTTCGACAGAGCAGGACGATCCTTCAGATTGCTTATAGATCTGTCAAGAGGCCGAAGGGGTTGCTGAATTTAGTGCTCGTCACAATTCAGTGCTTGAAATTACTCGTGGATTTTTTGTATTGGACATGGAGATCCCTGAGTCGATGACAGATACCCCCGTCATTCTATGATGCCCATTCTTGGCCACAACCAATGTGGTATTAATGGTAAGCGTGCACAAATAGAGACGATCGAGGTGACCAGAGCACAAGATTCAACCTGCTCCGATCAATAGAGCGACACAGAGCAGATGATAGATGCAGATCAAGACATCCACCAGGAGTGTGAATTTGTGATTACAATTGATGAAGTAGTTTGGTCTGATCCTGTATTACGAGCTTTTGTCATGCCTTCAGATACTACAGATTCACATATTTCTACAGATGAGAATTCGAAGAGCACCATCTTGACATAGGACACATTTGAGGCTAATGATCAAGGTATGGATAGCGAGGAAAACTATATTTAATGTGGTTCACATTCAAAGCCCTCAGATTCAGATATTGATTGGGATTATTTTGATGATTATATACTTTTTCTGATTCCCACATATCTGACAACTAAGGTGGAGAATGAGCCTGCATAGATTACAGAGACACAAGCAAGGCCATCTTTGCCAGATTTTCACATACAACAAGAGTTCTCTCCTACAGACCTGGTAGCATTCACTCAAACATTTCAGAAGCTATATTTTCCAGCTCCCGGTTGCCCACAATTGAAGACCTTGCTGTAGTCAATGAAGTACATATTACTTGTGGGTGAGCCAGAGATGGACCCAGTCATGATCTCAGCAGATTTGATCGGAGAGCAAGAATATCATTTGATGGAAGTTCTTGTAATAAACCATAAAGAGATTGGATGGGTTTTACCTGATCTTTAGAGGATAAGTCTGGCCTTCTGCTCCTACCATATTTATCTCAAAGAGAATACCAAGTCATAGTGTGAGTTCCAGTGACGGATCAACTCGAATCTTTGAGATGTGGTCATGAAAGAGATATCAAAATGATGGAGTGCAGATTTTATCTACCACATCTCCGAGTCCAAGTGGGTTAGTCCATTACATGTGGTACCCAAGAAGATGAGTATCACTATAGTTGTGAGCGAGTCTAGAGAGGAAATAGCCACTCGAGTTCCCTCTTGGAGGGTCTGTGTGGGACTACAGACGATTGAATCATGACACCAAGAAGGATCAATTCCCGTTGTCATTTATTGATTAGATTATCAAGAGGTTAGCCGTGAAGGGTCACTTTTGTTTCTCTTGACAGGTACTCTGGCTATAACCAAGTGTCGATAACACCCGAAGACTAAGAGAAAACAACATTCACTTGTCCGTTGGGACATATGCTTTCAGATGGATGCCCTTTGGTTTATATAATGCCCCAGCTTCATTCTAAAGGTGCATGTTGTCCATATTTTCGGACGTAGTGGGTGACTATTTAGAGGTCTTTATGGATGATTTCTCGATCTACGGCGATGGGTATGATGCTTCTCTTGACTTCCTAGACCGCGCACTTCTGCGTTGCATTGAGGTCCATCTTGTATTATCTTTTGAGAAGAGCCACTTCATGGTAACATAAGGGACATTACTCGGTCATATCATCTCCAACAGGGTCATGGAGGTCGATTCATCCAAGGTGGATATCATCAGGAAACTCAATCCACCGTTCCATTTGCAATAGTTGCGATCTTTTTTGGGGCATATCGGCTTCTACCGATGATTCATCCAAGATTTCAGTCATTGCCCAACTGCTTACTGATCTGTTGATGAAAGACACAGATTTCTTTGTAGATAAGTAGTATATAGCATCGTTCAAGACTCTCAAGGGATTATTTGTTGAGGCTCCTATCCTCCAGCCACCCGATTGGTCACTCCCATTCGACATCATCATGGACACTTCTTATTTTGCCATAGGGGTTGTGATAGGATAGAGGAGTGATGAATTTCCTTATGCCATTCACTATGCTAGCCGAACTTTGTATGCCTCTCAACAGAATTATACTATAACAGAGAAGGAGATGCTAGAAGTAGTCTTTACTTTGGATAAGTTTAAATCATATATTCTTGGATCCCAAGTGATGATATTTACAAATCACAATGTCATCCGGTACCTCATTGCAAAGAAGGATGCCAAAGCCAGATTGACCAGATGGATCCTTATACTCCAAGAGTTTGATATAGAGATTAAGGATAAGGCTGAAGTCAAGGTTGTGGTGGCATATCACCTCTCCTATTTTGAGAACCTTGATGATTTAGAGAAGATGGCACCTATTACAAAGACTTTCCCAGACGAGGCGATCCTTGCTAACACCTCTCCTATTTAGAGAACCTTAATGATTCAGAGCAGGTGACACCTATTACAGAGACTTTCCCAGATGAGGTGATCCTTGCTATCACCTCACTTCCATGGTACACCGACATTGTGAACTATATTATTGTTAAGAAAGTTCCCGAAGGTTGGCCCAGAAAGTGACTTTAGACTTTTCTATTGAAAACCAAGTCATACCATTGGGAGGATCACATCCTTTATCATGAATGGGGGGATAGTGTATGGCTTCGGTGCATACCTCTGGAGGAGCACCATAGCATCCTCACATACTACCACAAGCTTGAGGCAAGAGGACATCATTATGGGAGAAGGAAAGCACAGAATGTGCTCCAATTCGGCCTATGGTGGTCTAAACTCTTCAAGGATTCTGATAAATTCGTGAAGAGATCTACTGAATGTTAGAGTATGGGCACTTGTGGACAATGTGATATGATGTTGATGCAACCCATTCACTTCTGCGAGGTTTTTGATGCATGGGGCATTGATTTCATGGGTCCATTCCCCAAGAGTCAGTTATTTGAGTATATTTTGCTTGCTTTTGATTATGTCAGTTGTTGAGTTGAGGTCATCCCTACCCCAACCACAGATTCTAAGACTGTTTGCAAATTCTTGAGGAAGAATATCATTTCACGGTTCAGAGTACCTATAGTATTGATATCAGACAGGGGGACTCATTTTATCAACGACAAGGTACGGGCCCTTGCTAACGATCTCAGCATTGACTATCAACTTGCCACTCCATATCACCCTCAGACCAATGGTCTTGCTAAAGTATCGAGTAGGGAGATCAAGACTATCTTATAGAAGGTCGTCATCCTAGAGTGAAAGGATTGATCATAGCTTTTGGACTCGGTCTTGTGGGCCTATCGAACCTCCTTCAAGACACCATTGGGTACCTCTCCCTTTCATCTCGTTAATGCAAAGCCAAGACATTTGCCTGTGGAGATCAAGTACAAGTCACTATGGGCAGTCACAAAGTTATTATTGGATCCCAAAGAGCATAGGAGACCAAGGAAAGTAGAGTTGGCAGCCTTGGAGGAGCTGAGAGATACAACCTTTTTGAGTTGCCTATAATATAAGTAAAGAGTGATGATATGGCATAATTCTCATATCAGCCATAAGCGGTTTGAGTTGAACCAGAAAATATGGCTATTCGATGCCTGATTGAGATTATTTCTACGGAAATTACAGAGTAAATTGAAGGGACCATACTTGGTCCGAAAGGTGCACAACACAGAAGCATCGACATATCTGAGTTGTCATCTAATTCCACCTTTCCTGTGAACGGTCAACACCTAAAGCCATATCTTGATCATGATCTGATGATTGTTGATGTTGTCCCTATTAATTTTGCATGAGATGTGGTCTTTGACTCACATCATTCACATGTCATGCCTGATTATCACTTCTCTTCCGCAGTTGTATAGAGCCAGTTGTCCATATCACACATTCTTTTGCCTCACACCCCATCTTCATCTTATGATTATGTTATACTTAGGGTGTACTTTACCTTAAGTATGGGGGGTGTCAGATTTGTGATTATCTGTTTGATTCTTTTTACCTCTATTTTGTTACCTATACTTAGGGATATTTTTCCCTAAGTATGGTGGAGGTAAACCATGTACATCCTAACCCTCGGTTTCCCATTGTGTACGAACTTCTATACGTATGATTATTTGATGCTACGTATAGGGGGATCACCGACCTCTATTAATTACATTCTTTAATTCATCATTGTAGTATATCCTTTTTTCACTTCCCAATACTAAGAATGAGTTATGTCTTCCTTTCATCGCTCTTTGATCACTCTGAGGACATCCTTCGAGCTGAGTATAGGGGGGTGATGTATATATTGTATATATACTTTAGCCATAACTCGTACTTTGTGTGAGTGTGTTAATAGATAATATGGGTAAAAATCCAAAACCAAAAAATCACAAAATTTTCAAAAATTTTCTTGCATACAAAATTCTTTCTTGCACATACCTATTTGTAAAACCTTTTGTAAAAACTATTTTTGTACAAACTTCTGTAAAAATATTTTTATTGTAAAATGCTTGTAAATATTTTTCTATCAAAATTATCTATATAGTACAATTTTTTTTAAAAATGTTTGAAAAATAAAAGTTTGCAAAAATATGTTTGTAAATGCCTGTAAATATTTTGCAAAACTTTCCCTTCTTCCTTGCATTCAAACATTTATAATAAAATTTGCATATCTTTAAAATTGCACAGAAGAGTTTGGTACGTATTCCTTTGTATATTCTTCAAAATCATAGTTGACATTTAATCAAGTCTGAAATTAAATTGTAAAATGGAGCTTAGTTAAGACCTTAATCCACCTAACTTCAGAGGAACCTTTTAGGATTTGGGGTTAAAACTTATCAGGTCCATTAGTGACTTAATTCTTTGAGTCCACTAGGCTATGTTCACATGTCATATTGATGAGCTCAAGTAGAAAACTTAACATCACATGCATGACTCTCAGATACAATGGCTTGACTTGCACGAACACCTTACACATAGCTCCACACGGATGAGATGATGAGGTGGCAAAATCCTTTGTCTTAGGGTAGCATACGAGGGTAGTACTTCTAGGAGGAACCTCTTATCTTCCTTTAGGGAGGGATGTGCACCTCAACTTGGTCTAGCGGTGATGAAGTCTAAAGACAAGAGTTGTAGGTTGCAACAATGCTTCAGATGTGGTATAGTCTACTGGCTCAAGAAGAAAAACTCCTTATGTATAGGCTGCACCATGAAGATATGTTGTACATATGAACATTAAAAAAAGGTGCAAAACTAAGAAAAACTCCAAAAATGTGGGCCTGATGGAAAATAAAATGCATGCCGGAGTGTATATAGTCAATAAAGCAAAGCTAATGTATTACACCTTCTCATCTCGTGAATCTTGTAGCGGGAGACTTAGCTACACTGGTTGAACTCCCAGGGATACGCGGCTACACTGGTCACAGTCCATTTTCTTCTTTCCCCTCTTCTTGAGCTGGTTGAACTAGAACTTAGAATGGAATACCCCGCTCCTCGAGGAAAGAGTTGCTAGACTGAGTAGAGTTACCTTGTTGAGGGAGGCTATTACATTGTCATTTTTGCGATGGGGAGCTACATATCACTTATACAGTACAAGGAAAGATGCAGTCATTAGAGTTTGTGTATGTAGACTTGTTCTGACCAGGTTTATTGAGGTGTCTTGACTATAGCATTATGGAACTTAAAGGTTGTTAAGTCTTAAACCTATTTCCCATTAAGGTTCTGACAAACTAATAATCCAAAGTTTGACTGTGCTCCATACTTCGATTTAATGAAGATAGGCTTAATAATTAACCTTGATTCCTTTTTCTTTTCTTTTTTATTTTCACTTCTTTTTCAAATAAGTGTTTACTAAGGGACTAGTAAAGGTAAAGTATAGGGAGGTGATGAATCCTTGATTCTCACTCTTTATTCTTTTATTTTAGCTCTTTTTCTTGGCAAAACATCATATGAATACCTGTAAATATAATATCATAGCGAATTGCGTGCTTTTGTTAATATTGCATAATTAGCATGTTTTTGGTTAAATAAATGAATAAAGGAAAAAGTAAATGGAATGATGTATTTAGAATAAATACAAATTGACGCCAAAACCCCAAGAGAAGCTCAAGCCTTGACCTCATCGCAAAATAAATTAAGTAGAGAGAGATATCGATCACTGTTACATATAACCTATACTTGTACATATTATTTATATATTTTTACAAAATAAAAATAAAATATTCTTTTACACCCTTATATATAATGCTAGAAATAATATAAAAATAAAATAAAAATCAGACGAAAAGAATAAAAATAAAAATAAAATCATCACTTACATGTATAAAAGACACATGTATATATCACATTTACTATTTATTATATACCCCTAATTAATGTATACAAATAAAATAAAAATTATTTTACACTCCCAAAATTATGTTATAAATAAATAAAATATAAAATAAGGGTATTTGTGTAAAAATAATAAAATAAAATACTTGTATAAATACATAGGTATATTATACATGTATATAATATTATATATCGATACATTATTTTATTTTTCATGAAAATAACTAAAAATCACAAGAAAAATACTCTGGAAAATAATAAGCATTTTTTTATTTTATACACTTTTTATTTTAAATACAATAGCTATTTTTTATTGAATTTTTATTTATTTTGTACATTCTTATTTTCTGATTGGTCCAACACCAGTTGGGTCGGGTCAAAGCATTCTCGCCAGACCTCCTTATCCGATTTTTCTCACTTTATTCCGAGCTCCTCTTGCCTCATGATCCGAACCCGAGATTTCTCATATAACCGAGATCCTCAGAGATCCCTTGCATCATCAATATCCCCTTGGGGTTACGCATCTCTTACCGATCTTTTTAGACCCCGAAGTTCACTATAAAGTATCTCTTCTACTCCATAGCTTGATAGCTCATGCCTCACCTCTTCCTTCACCCCTAGACACCTCTAGCTACGTGACAACAACTTGGAGGAACCCTTGGAGTGTAGGTCGGTGGCTTAAAAGCCACAATTTACAAATGTGGTCAGAGACCTCCGCCGTGTACAACCACTCTCGCCCGTCGCAACATATCGAGGCCAAGACCCATCCACCCCTTCGCCTGGAGTTCGCGCGTCTGCTGGTAGCTTTGGGTATCACCTTTATCCTTCGTACTTCCATCTTCGATCCAATCCTTCCATTTCGCACCATTGTCGGTCCTGTTGATCTGACCAGCTGGTCGGAGCTTCGTTTCACCCACGTATCAGCTCTGATGGACACACTGACTCACCCCACATCTCTTTCCTTGATCTGATCATCCGTTGCCCATTCGGGTAGGATTAAGGCTGAGATCTCCCTCTTTACTATCATAGGAGGTAGAGTACCATCTCTAGTCGCTTTACTCATCTTTATGCTCAAATAACCCCCGTTTGAGCTTCACCTTCAAGTGTAAATACCTTTGCAAGTACTGGTTTGCGTAAAGGAGAACATTTGATTCTCTAGTTGCTCAAGCGGTGCAACTCCATGAGAGCCTCCACCGCCATGGCCATCCAGTGATTCTTGCCTCCATCGGAGTAGCCCACCTTACATGCAAAGCATCCCCAAGCTTACCGAACCCTTCTGAGGGTTGTTCTTCCAGCACCCTCCTCAACCATCAGATGGGCCCCCTCTTTGATAGATTTCATCAGAGCCGCCTAACACTTCAAGCCTTTCGACCATTGGATCAGCTTTAGAGCACATCTGACACACATTCTGCCAACTAGATCATAGTAGTCAGATCTGCAGCAGGGAATAATCAGAGTCGTTCGGTAGCAAAGCCCTCCACACGCACCATGTGTCCTGCAAGGGTATATTTCCTTTTAGCCCCTACGTGTTTCTACATTTAGCTTTAGTACATTAAATAAATATTCTAGGTGAGATGCTTTACAGTTTGGACCTTGTATTTTTGGATATCTTCATTTTAGTCCCTCTCAGATTGCAGTGCGAAGACGTATACATGACTTTGAGGTGCTTGTACTTTGAGGTGTTTTCACATTACTATCAATTAGGTCTGGAGAGACCTCACAAAAAACCTAAAAATTGGAAAATAGTGGAAACCTTATAAAAATCATATAAATCAAAGAAACAAATCCAAAATTTGTGTCTTCAGATCTAGTTTGTAGCATTTTATATCTGTTTCTCATAAAATTGCTAACCAGGACCTTGAGGCATTTTAGATACTTCTAATTTGCAATTTGGTCATGGCTATGCACTGTTTGTTTTTTAAACACTGTTTGATTTTATGAAATTATTAAAACATTTGCAAACCCCAAAAATTTATGAAAAACATTTCAAAACTTTAAAAACCCAAAAATGTTTTTACCATAATTTTCTAAGCATTTTTAGCATTGAAGAAAAATAGAAAAAGATTGATTGTGTTGCTTTGTTTTATATTTGTTGATTTTGTTTCCTTATAAAAAAATTAAAAATTTGCAAAATTAAAAATTAAAAAATGTTTTACTTTATTTCTGAGATTTGACTACTTCGTAGATTTTTTATGCTTCTTGTGTTCAACCCTGGCTGCTATACTTGGTAAAATAAATAGCAAATTATTTACATATACTTGATTGATTGATATTTTTAAGTGGTTATTTTTCTTGATTGAGCACGACCGATTGATTGGGGTTGCAATGACCTTGGATTTTACTTGATACTTAACCATAGTCGGCAGGTTTCTCATCAGAGTGGAACCATTGCTGGGAAGCATGTCTTAGTAGTCATTTCTTGGCTTGTCCCTATTTTTGTATCTATTTGATATAATTGTTTCTAGCATCTTCTTTGTTTCACTTTTCGTGCGAGTAACTGCCCGAGGGATGCTTCAGCTTTCTGTCGTAAGGGACAATACCTGAGTAGCAGAGGAGCAGAAGGACTTAGTTTTATTAGATAGATATTTAATTTCTCGTAGAACCATTATTGTTATAATATTTGGACGTAGACACTCTTGTTGGACACTTAGACATTTTAGGCATGTTTTGCCAAGTGCTTGTGCACTCTAGGCACGTTACAGTGCATTTTTTGTGTTTTGACTTCATTACCTCTCTTTATATTTGATTCTTAATGATTTAGTCCCTAGACCTAGGATTTTTGTTAATTATGACGTAATTAGTTAAGACCCAACAACACCTAATTGCCTATCTGTTCATATAGATCATAATTGGACCTAACTAAACATAAATTTAAAAGTTATCTTAATTGGATACGAGACCACAAGCCCTGAGGAGTCACATACTTCGCTAGTAGGACCCGTTGTAGCGGCACCGAGTGACTCCTAAGATCGAACCCCAGACTCTATTTGATTACCTAGCTATTGTTCTTCATGAACAATAGAAATTTCTCATCTGAGACCTATTTCCTCGTGAATCATATAGTTAGTTTAATTTCAGTCTTTAATTTATGTGTGGATCACCGTACATGTAGAGTGCTGGAGTTAGGTACGTATTTCTATCTCTACATACATCATTGTGTTTGATTGCACATCGACTTTTTCGACTTCCTCCACTTATTTTATTGCACTCAAAATAACCAAGGGAATAAAAAAAATTCATTATGTGTTATTTTTATCTTAAAAATACCTAAAAAGTGAAAACAAATAAAATTGGTATTGGTAATACAAACTTAACCCTAAAATACATTTCACCTAAAAATCTTTGTTTTAGGCAGAGTAACCCAATAATTGGTTGATTTATCGATAGTAAGAGAGTGTTCTGCACACTAGGTAGATCCATACCTGAACTCCTTTCAGACTACTGGTCTTGTGGTTGGTTGTTCTCCACTGAGGACTTCACTGGGTAGCCAGTAATCTGTTCAGAACTTCCGTAGTAGAGGGGATAGATCGGGTAGCCAGTAAACGGTTCGTAATCCATATTGGTTGGGAAAAACTAACTGTGGGACTAGGCCAGTCTCCTGGGAGTATCAGGTTCCCAATAACTCACCTTATCGCTCTGATAGACTGATCACCTAAATAAATTTGACAACATTAATGAACGATCTCTCATAGTCATCAGCTCTAGCATTGAGTAAGCGAATTGGGGTTTTTATTTATGATCTTGACTGCAGTCCATATCTCATCTTCATAAATCCCTACATCACGATGATGGGAAGGAAGTTCCATAGGCTGCCTTTGACACCACCGCTTTCGAGTACTCCTTCCCATTCATCTAAGGCAGCTTTGGAGAGCCCAGCACCACTCTCTAAACCAGAGTTCTCTACCACCATGTTCCGCCTCGACCACCCTTCTTCCAGTCCTAAGATGCCAGAGAAGAGACCAACACAACTATTTGTTCATTTGACGGCACATGAGTTGGGATATTTTTCCTTTGGAGAGACCCAAGAGATGGCCAGCAATGAGGGATGCACCGATTAGTAGATCTAGGGTTAAACATATGTACTTTATTAGGGCACCATCAACAACAAACTTCCTGCCTCCCTGGAGACCATGCGACCACAGATCATAGACCGGGGAGCGTTCATGGCCAAGGAACCACAGGTGATGGCACATATGCGAGCAGAGAGTGTAGAGAAATAGAGACGAGCCGGTGGAGAAATTCCTGCAGTTGGAGGAGGAGACGAACGACCATAGGATCAGCCGGAGCTAGCTTGACCACCACACATGATGAAGCAGTTGCACAACCTTGGCACAACCCTCACCCACCATTGGATCCAGCTTCTAGAGATTCTGGGCAACTTCGAGCTTCGCTCCCAAATGATTCAGCTACTTTCCAAGTTCCATGCACTAGACAACGAGGAGCCGTATCTACATCTCTAGGTGTTTGAGTTGATATGAAACACGGTCCACGACAGATTCGTAGACGAGGATACCATCAAGATGAACTCCTTCCCATTCTCCGTAGTCCATAGAGTAGCCTACTGGCTTAAGCATTTGCGGAGGTATGTCACCACTTGGGAACAACTCCAAACCGAGTAGTTGAACAAGTACTATTCGAGCCATGATCAACAATTTCACCATGATTCCAAACAATCAGTTACACAATGCTTGGAATCGATTTAAGAGCTCATTTATTGGTTTCCACATAATGAGATATCCAATACCAACTTAGTCCAGAGCTTCTATTATTGGCTGACACCGGACTGCAGTGTAGAGGGTCTTATTTTGCTATGGATAAGGACCAAGTATGGGCCATCTACGAGGAGATAGCAGAGAAATACATGGTGATGTCCCACACTAGGGTCTATACTCAAGGGAAGCCCCTCCCATCGGTCGTGTCCTATCATAGGATAGAACGGGTCGATGCAGGTTCATCTACTTCATCAGCAGTAGTAGCATAGGCCGAGTCCTGTACTGCTGACATGGGGTTCATCAGCAAGAAGCTGGACCGCATTGAGATCATCAAGAAGAAGCAATGTCAGGGCTTTATGAAGACTGATAAGTTGGAACAGACACTGAGTGACCTGAAGTCCGAGATCATGTATCTCGAGGAGGAATAGACGGCTCCACAACCCTGTCTTAGGTCACAGGATGATCCCAACAGCAACAACTTCACCCAGCCTCTGCGACATACTGCCAGGTTCACCACATTGAAGCAGATCCGGTTCAATCATTACAACATTACTCCTATCCACCACAATCTTAAGACACTTAGATCATGGTCTACCAGCCAGATCAACCCCTGACAGTTCTTCCCCCTCCACACTATGAGCAGGAGCCATTGATGGAAGTCAACAGGATTTGGTATGACTGGTACCAGCAGCAGCTCGGGATCTGTCGCGATCACCCCGTATTCAAATGGTCTACCGGAGGCACTTCATCCCAGCATCTACCTCCATCCTAGGGCAGACAAAACAACTAGCAGCGGCTACAACCCTATACTCCGAAGCATCCCAACAGTTTCAGCAGATTCCTCATCCCTACAATCAGGGACAATAGTAGAGGCAACCATGGAAGCCTCAGTAGTTCTCTCAGCCTCCCCCTCACTATCAACAGTCCCATCCATATTTCCAACGAGACAACCTGTTTTGTTCTCATGGACTTTTCCACGAGAACCCATCCCTTGATGACCTCACCCGCCTACTTTTAGATCATCAAGTATCCTTTCGGTGAGAAATGGACCAATTCTGGCAAGAAATGAGGGAAATAATTAAGGGCAAGGATGCCATACCTGCTCAGATTGAACCGAACCCAAATAATCTGAAGAGGAAGTCTGAGCAAGTAAAGTTTACAGAGACTGCCACTCCTAGTGATTCTTTATGTGATATATCTTCCTATGCGTTTGATGCTGATTTTGTGACACTCAGGAGTAGTAGGATGCTAGCCAATGATGCCTTGATGTCCCTCATGATGTTGATGATGGTGGAGCTGAGGCCACCAAGGATGTTTATCTAGCCTACGGTACTGAGATCATCATGATTCCAGATGCATTAGGAGGTACTGATGCCACCATTCTTCTAGTTGCTGAGCCAGAGTGCGGTGCTCATGCCGAAAAGACAGATGTCGTGGGTGGTACCGATGCCACCATTTCTACTTTAGTTGTTTTACCCTTTGTTGTATTGCAGGACAGTGTTAGAAAAAACAAAAAAGTAGAAAAAGTGAAAAGATCAAAATAATGAATAAAGGAAAGGTTTATGTATCTCCTTCAAGTCCATATGTATTACTTCATGATATTGGTATGGGCTCTACTCCTTCATATCCCCATGAGATTATTCCGGATGCTCTCTCTGGATGAGGTCCATCAATTCTCTTCCATTAGGTACTCCGCATGACGAAGGGGAAGAAAATACAAAATCCCTAAAAGAAACACCAGCTAGAGTTCAGCATCAAATGGTTGATAGATTCCAGATTCAGCTGACTCTACAGGAGGCACTATAGCACGTCCCCCCCCCCCCTTCAAGAAGAATTTGAGATAAAAGGCCACCATCTTTAAGAATATGAGGAAACACAATGCATAGATCCATGATCTCACTCATGCCATGTACTTCACCATCCAGATCTGATTGCCAGCCAAGACCTGATGTAGGAGCTCCATATGTCAGATGCCATATCCATGAGCAGTAGTTTAATCGTACTTTATTAGACAACTACTCTTCTATCAACCTTCTTCCAACAACCTTACTCGATCAATTCAACTTTGTCCCTCTTCGACAGAGCAGGACGATCCTTCAGATTGCTTATAGATCTGTCAAGAGGCCGAAGGGGTTGCTGAATTAAGTGCTCGTCACAATTCAGTGCTTGAAATTACTCGTGGATTTTTTTATTGGACATGGAGATCCCTGAGTCAATGACATATACCCCCATCATTCTGTGATGCCCATTCTTGGCCACAACCAATGTGGTATTAAAGGTAAGAGTGCACAAATAGAGACGATCGAGGAGACCAGAGCACAAGATTCAACCTGCTCCGAGCAAAAGAGCGACACAGAGAAGATGATAGATGCAGATCAAGACGTCCACCGGGAGTGTGAATTTGTGATTACAAATGATGAAGTAGTTTGGTCTGATCCCGTATTACGAGCTTTTGCCATGCCTGCATATACTACAGATTCACATATTTCGACAAATGAGAATTCGAAGAGCACAGTCTTGACAGAGGACACGTTTGAGGCTAATGATCAAGGTATGGATAGCGAGGAAAACTATATTTCATGTGGTTCATATTCAGAGCCTTGGATTCAGATATAGATTGGGATTATTTTGATGATTATATACCTTTTCTGATTCCCACAGATCTGACAACTAAGGTGGAGAATGAGCCTGCATAGATTACAGAGACACCGGCAAGGCCATCTTCGCCAGATTTTCACATACAACAAGAGTTCTCTCCTACAAACCTGGTAGCATTCACTCAAACATTTCAGAAGCTAGATTTTCCAGCTCCCCGTTGCCCACAATTGAAGACCTTGCTGTAGTCAATGAAGTACATATTACTTGTGGGTGAGCCAGAGATGGACCCAGTCATGATCTCAGCAGATTTGATCGGAGAGCAAGAACATCATTTGATGGAAGTTCTTGAAATAAACCATAAAGTGATTGGATGGGTTTTACCTGATCTTCAGTGGATAACTCTGGCCTTCTGCTCCTACCATATTTATCTCAATGAGAATACCAAGTCATAGTGTGAGTTCCAGCAACGGCTCAACTCGAATCTTTGAGATGTGGTCATGAAAGAGATATCAAAATGATGGAGTGCATATTTTATCTACCCCATCTCTGAGTCCAAGTGGGTTAGTCCATTACATGTGGTACCCAAGAAGATGAGTATCACTATAGTTGCGAGCGAGTCTAGAGAGGAAATAGCTACCCGAGTACCCACTTGGAGGGTCTGTGTGGACTACAGACGATTGAATCATGACACCAAGAAGGATCAATTCCCGTTGTCATTTATTGATTAGATTATCAAAGAGGTTAGCTGGGAAGTGTCACTATTGTTTCTCTTGACAGGTATTCTGGCTATAACCAAGTGTCGATAGCACCCGAAGACTAAGAGAAAACAACATTCCTTGTCCGTTGGGACATATGCTTTCAGACGGATGCCCTTTGGTTTATATAATGCCCCAACTTCATTCTAAAGGTGCATGTTGTCCATATTTTCGGACGTAGTAGGTGACATTTAAAGGTATTTATGGATGATTTCTCGGTCTACGACGATAGGTTTGATGCTTCTCTTGACTTCCTAGACCGTGTACTTCTGCGTTGCATTGAGGTCCATCTTGTATTATCTTTTGAGAAGAGCCACTTCATGGTAACATAAGGGACATTACTCGGTCATATCATCTCCAACCGGGTCATGGAGGTCGATCCAGCCAAGGTGGATATAATCAGGAAACTCAATACACCATTCAATTTGCGATAGCTGCGATCTTTTCTGGGGCATATCGTCTTCTACCAATGATTCATCCAAGATTTCAGTCGTTGCCCGATCGCTTACTGATCTGTTGATGAAAGACACGGAGTTCTTTGTAGATGAGTAGTGTCTAGCGTCGTTCGAGACTCTCAAGGGGTTATTTGTTGAGGCTCCTGTCCTCCAGCCACCCGATTGGTCACTCCCATTCGACATCATGATAGACACATCTACTTTTGCCATAGGGGTTGTGATAGGATAGAGAAGTGATGAATTGCCTTATGCCATTCACTATGCTAGCCAAACTTTGGATGCCTCTCAACAGAATTATACTATTACAAAGAAGGAGATGCTAGAAGTAGTCTTTACTTTGGATAAATTTAGATCATATATTCTTTGACCCCAAGTGATGATATTTACAGATCACATTGTCATCCGGTACCTCATGGCAAAGAAGGATGCCAAAGCCAGATTGACCAGATGGATCCTTATACTGCAAGAGTTTGATATAGAGATTAAGGATAAGGCTGAAGTCAAGGTTGTGGTGGTAGATCACCTCTCCTATTTTGAGAACCTTGATGATTCAGAGATGGCACCTATTTCGGAGACTTTCCCAGACGAGGCGATCCTTGCTATCACTTCTCCTATTTAGAGAACCTTAATGATTCAGAGCAAGTGACACCTATTATAGAGACTTTCCCAGATGAGGTGATCCTTGCTATCACCTCACTTCTGTGGTACACTAACATTGTGAACTATATTGTTGTTAAGAAAGTTCCAGAAGGTTGGCCCAGACAGTGACTTTAGACTTTTCTAGTGAAAACCAACTCGTACCAATGGGAGGATCACATCCTTTATCATGAATGGGGCGATAGTGTATGTCATCGGTGCAAACCTCTGGAGGAGCACCATAGCATCCTCACATACTACCACAAGCTTGAGGCAGGAGGACATCATTATGGGAGAAGGAAAGCACATAAAGTGCTCTAATCCGGCGTATGGTGGTCTAACCTCTTCAAGGATTCTGATAAATTCGTGAAGAGGTCTACTGAATGTTAGAGGATGGGCACTTGTGGACAACGTGATATGATGTTGATGCAACCCATTCACTTCTGTGAGGTTTTTGATGCATGGGGCATTGATTTCATGGGTCCATTCCCCTAGAGTCAGAGATTTGAGTACATTTTGCTTGCTTTTGATTATGTCAATCGTTGAGTTGAGGTCATCCCTACCCCAACCACAGATTCTAAGACTGTTTGCAAGTTCTTGAGGAAGAATATCATTTCACGGTTCAGAGTACCTAGAGTGTTGATATCATACAGGGGGACTCATTTTATCAATGACAAGGTACGAGCCCTTGCTAACGATCTCATCATTGACTATCAACTTGCTACTCCATATCACCCTCAGACCAATGGTCTTGCTGAAGTATCGAGTAGGAAGATCAAGACTATCTTATAGATGGTCGTCCTCCTAGAGTGAAAGGATTGGTCATAACTTTTGGACTCGTTCTTGTGGACCTATCGAACCTCCTTCAAGACACCTTTGGGTACGTCTCCCTTTCGTCTAGTTTATGGCAAGCCAAGACATTTGCCGGTGGAGATCAAGCATAAGTCACTAAGGGCAGTCACAGAGTTATTATTGGATCCCAAGAGCATAGGAGATCAAGGAAAGTAGAGTTGGCAGCCTTGGAGGAGCTGAGAGATACAATTTTTTTGAGAAGCCTATAATATAAGTAAAGAGTGAAGATATGGCATAATTCTCATATCATATATAAGCGGTTTGAGTTGAACCAGAAAATATGGCTATTCGATGCCAGATTGAGATTATTTCTACGGAAATTGCAGAGTAAATGGAAGGGACCATACTTGGTCCGAAAGGTGCACAACACAAAAGCATCGACATATCTGAGTTGTCATCTAATTCCACCTTTCCTGTTAACGAGCAACATCTGAAGCCATATATTGATCATGATCTCATGATTGTTTATGTTGTCCCTCTTAATTTTGCATGAGATGTGGTCTTTGACTCACATCATTCACATGTCATGCCTGATTATCACTTCTCTTTCGCAGTTGTATAGAGCCAGTTGTCCATATCACACATTCTTTTGCCTCACACCCCATCTTCATCTTATGATTATGTTATACTTATGGTGTACTTTACCTTAAGTATGGGGGTGTCAGATTTGTGATTATCTATTTGATTCTTTTTACCTCTATATTGTTGCCTATACTTAGGGATATTTTTCCCTATGTATGGTGGAGGTAAACCATGTACATCCTAACCCTCGGTTTTCCCATTGTGTACAAACTTCTATACTAATGATTATTTGATGCTACATATAGGGGGATCACCGACCTCTATTCATTACATTCTTTAATTCATCATTGTAGTATAGCCTTTTTTCACTTCCCAATACTAAGAATGAGTTATGTCTTCCTTTCATCGCTCTTTGATCACTCTGAGGACATCCTTCGAGCTGAGAATAGGGGGGTGATGTATATATTGTATATATACTTTAGCCATAACTCGTGCTTTGTGTGAGTGTGTTAATAGATAATATGGTTAAAAATCCAAAACCAAAAAATCACAAAATTTTCAAATTTTTTCTTGCATACATAATTCTTTCTTGCACATACCTATTTGTAGAACCTCTTGTAAAAACTATTTTGTACAAACTTCTGTAAAAATGTTTTTATTGTAAAATGCTTGTAAATGTTTTTCTATCAAAATTATGTATATAGTACAATTTTTTCTAAAAATGTTTGAAAAATAAAAGTTTGCGAAAATATGTTTGTAAATGCCTGAAAATATTTTGCAAAACTTTCCCTTCTTCCTTGCATTCAAACATTTATAATAAAATTTGCATATCTTTAAAATTGCACATAAGAGTTTGGTACGTATTCTGTTGTATATTCTTCTGAATCATAGTTGACATTTAAACTAGTCTGAAATTAAATTGGAAAATGGAGCTTAGTTAAGACCTTAATCCACCTAACTTCGGAGGAACCTTTTAGGATTTGGGGTTAAAACTTTTCAGGTACATTAGTGACTTAATTCTTTGAGTCCACTAGGCTATGTTCACATGTCATATTGATGACCTCAAGTAGAAAACTTAACAATACATGCATGACTCTCAGAGACAATGGCTTGACTTGCACGAACACCTTACACATAGCTCCACACGGATGAGGTGATGAGGTGGCAAAATCCTTTGGCTTGGGGTAGCATACGAGGGTAGTACTTCTAGGAGGAACCTCTTATCTTCCTATAGGGAGGGATGTGCAACTCAACTTGGTCTAGCGGTGATGAAGTCTAAAGACAAGAGTTGTAGGTTGCAACAATGCTTCAGATGAGGTATAATCTACTGGCTCAAGAAGAAAAACTCCTTATGTATAGGCTGCACCATGTAGATATGTTGTACATATGAGCATTAAAAAAAGTGTAAAACTAAGAAAAATCCAAAAAAGTGGGCCTGATAGAAAATAAAGTGCCTGCCGGAGTGTATATAGTCAATAAAGCAAAGCTAATGTATTACACATTCTCATCTCATGAAGCTCGCAACGGGAGACTTAGCTACACTGGTTGAACTTCCAGGGATACGCAGCTACAATGGTCACAGTCCATTTTCTTCTTTCCCCTCTTCTTGAGCTGGTTGAACTAGAACTTAGAATGGAATACCCCACTTCTCGAGGAAAGGGCTGCTAGACTGAGTAGAGTTACCTTGTTGAGGGAGGCTATTACTTTGTCATTTTTGCGATGGGGAGCTACATATCACTTATACAATACAAGGAAAGATGCAGTCATTAGAGTTTGTGTATGTAGATTTGTTCTGACCGGGTTTATTGAGGTGTCTTGACTATAGCATTATGGAACTTAAATGTTGTTAAGTATTAAACCTATTTCCCATTAAGGTTCTGACAAACTAATAATCCAAAGTTTGACTGTGCTTCATACTTCGATTTAATGAAGATAAGCTTAATAATCAACCTTGGTTCCTTTTTCTTTTCTTTTTGATTTTCACTTGTTTTTCAAATAAGTGTTTTCTAAGGGACTAGCAAAGGGAAAGTATAGGGAGGTGATGAATCCTTGATTCTCACACTTTATTCTTTTATTTTAGCTTTTTTGCTTGGTAAAACATCATATGAATACCTGTAAATATAATATCATAGCAAATTACGTGCTTTTGTCAATATTGCATAATTAGCATGTTTTTGGCTAAATAAAAGAATAAAGGAAAATTAAAAGGAATGAAGTATTTAGAATAAATACAAAGTGACCCAAAACCCCAAGAGAAGCTCAAGCCTTGACCTCATCGTAAAATGAAATAAGTAGAGAGAGATATGGTTCACTGTTACATATTACCTATACCTATACATATTATTTATATATTTTTACAAAATAAAAATAAATTTTTCTTTTACACCCTTATATATAATCCTAGAAATAATATAAAAATAAAAAAAAAATTAGAAAAAGGATAAAAATAAAAATAAAATCGTCAATTACATGTATAAAAGATACATGTATATATCACATTCACTATTTATTATATACCCTTAATTAATGTATACCAATAAAATAAAAATTATTTTACCCTCCTAAAATTTTGTTATAAATAAATAAAATATAAAGTAAGGGTATTTGTGTAAAAATAATAAAATAAAATACTTGTATAAATACATAGGATTATTATACATGTATATAATATTATATATTGATACATTATTTTACTTTTCATGAAAATAACTAAAAATCACAGAAAAATACCTTGGAAAATAATAAGCATTTTTTATTTTATACACTTTTTATTTTAAATTCATTTGCTATTTTTTAATGAATTTTTATTTATTTTGTACATTGTTATTTTCTGATTGGTCCAACTCCTGTTGGGTCGGGTTAAAGCCTTCTCGCCAGACCTCCTTATCCGATTTTTCTCACCTTATTCCGAGCTCCTCTTGCCTCATGATCCGAACCCGAGATTCCTCGTATAACCGAGATCCTCAGAGATCCCTTGCATCATCTGGATCCCCTTGGGGTTACGCGTCTCTTATCGATCTTTTTAGACCCCTGAAGTTCACTATAAAGTATCTCTTCTACTCCATATCTTGATAGCTCATGCCTTACCTCTTCCTTCACCCCTAGACCCCTCTAGCTGCATGACAACAACTTGGAGGAACCCTTGGAGTGCAGGTCGGTGGCTTAAAAGCCACAATTCACGTGGTCGGAGACCTCCATTGTGTACAACCTCTCTCGCCCATCGCAATAGATTGAGGCCAAGACCCATCCACCCCTTCGCCTGGAGTTCGCGCGTCTGCTGGTAGCTTCGGGTATCACCTTTATCCTCTGCACTTCCATCTTCGATCCAATCCTTCCATTTCACACCATTGTCAGTCCTGTTGATCTGACCAGCTGTCGGAGCTTCGTTTCACCCACGTATGAGCTCTGATGGACACACCGACTCACCCAACATCTCTTTCCTTGACCTGATAATCCGTTGCCCATTCGGGTAGGATTAAGGGTAAGATCTCCCTCTTTCACTATCGTTGGAGGTAGAGTACCATCTCTAGTCGCTTTACTCGTCTTTATGCTCAAATAACCCCCGTTTGAGCTTCACCTTCAAGTGTAAATACCTTTGCAAGTACTGGTTTGCGTGAAGGAGACCATTTGATTCTCCAGTTGCTCAAGAGGTGCAACTCCATGAGAGCCTCCACCGCCATGGCCATCCAGTGATTCTTGCCTCCATCGTAGTAGCCTACCTTACATGCAAAGCATCCCCAAGCTTACCGAACCCTTCTGGGGGTTGTTCTTCCAGCACCCTCCTCCACCATCGGATGGGACCCCTCTCCGATAGATTTCATCAGAGCCTCCTAACACTTCCAGCCTTTCGACCATTGGATCAACTTTAGAGTGCATCTGACACACATGCTGCTAACTAGATCATAGCTGTCAGATCTGCAGCAGGGAATAATCAGAGTCATTCGATAGCAAAGCCCTCCACACGCACCATGTGTCCTGCAAGAGTATATTTCCTTATAGCCCCTGCGTGTTTCTGCATTTAGCTTTAGTACATTAAATAAATATTCTAGGTGAGATGCTTTACAGTTTGGACCTTGTATTTTTGGATATCTTCATTTTAGTCCCTCTCAGGTTGCAGTGCGAAGACGTATACATGACTTTTGGATTATTTGCACAGTATTCCCTGCGTTTTTTATATGTTCTAAATTGAATGACAAGTTTTTAGTAATTAAAACTATACCCCTGTGAGTCTGGATCACATGTTTTGCGTATGAGTGAGTGGACTTTTTGCAACACCAACCCTATAATTTTAAATTGTGTTATTATTTGACCCAAAAACTTAAGTCATTTGCACAAAGGTCCCTTTAAACTATGCGTAAATACTTGATGTATTTTGGACTTAATAATTAGAATATTAATTCAGAAAATTACATATAAGTTACTCGTAACTCATGTTGTTGTGTAGTATTTCTTGTAATTTTCGTGAATCAACTTCGTGACATTTAATATTTTTGAAAAATAAAAACCCTAAATATTATCATGTATATATTTTAAAATACATAAAAATTCGAAAAACAATTAAGAATTCTATAAAAATTCCACTTCTTGTATTTTGAGGTGTTTTTACACCACTATCAATTTGGTTTGGAGATATATGATAAAAACCCTAAAAATTACAAAATAATGAAAACCTTATAAAAATCATATAAAATCAAAGAAAAATCCAAAAGTTGTGTCTTTAGTTCTTGTCTGTAGCATTTTATATGTATTTCTCATAAAATTGTTAACCAGGACCTTAGGGCATTTTAGATACTTCTAATTTGCAATTTGGTCCTCATTGTGCATTGTTTGTCTTATTAATCAATATTTGATTTTTATAAAATTATAAAAAATTTAAAACCCTCCAGAGAATCACCAAACATTTCAAAACCTCTAAAAACGCAAAAATATTTTTACCATAATTTTCTAAGCATTTTTAACATTAAAGAAAAATGCAAAAAATTGATTGTGTTGCTTTGTTTTATATTTGTTGATTTAGTTTCCTTATAAAAAAATTAAAAAAATGCAAAATTAAAAACAAAAAATAATTATTTTATTTATGAGCTTTGACTACTTTGTAAATTTGTTATGCTCCTTGTGTTCGACCCGGGTTGCTATACCAGGTAAAATAAATAGCAAACCGTTTATATATACTTGATTGATTGATATTTTTGAGTGGTTATTTTTCTTGATTGAGCACGAACGATTGGTTGGGGTCGCAACGACCTTGGATTTTACTTGATACTTAACCCTAGTCGGTAGGACCCTCATCACCAGTCTGTAACTGCCTTGTGTATCCTCTGGATTTCCGAAGTAATGGCACTTCTATCATACGTGATCGAGTAGGGCCTTGTCAATGATGGTGTTCCTGCCTTGTGTGTAACATTGACATGGTCTTAAGTACTGAGCTTAGGCCACACCTTCACGAGTGTGTCTGTCTCAGCGGTTTGCGTTCGAGTAGGTTCTTGCATGCTCACGGGTGATTTTGTTGCGAGCGAGGACTGAAGTAGCGGTATCTCCTATCGAATTCCTCTCTCTATTTCTTTGTCTGAGTAGGGATCCATGAAGTTTTTTTTAGTACCTCAAAACGTGAAGATTACATGTTGAAAAGGAGGAGGATAAGTACAAGATACTTTTCTGGCAGTACTCTCTCCTATAGAGTTAGCATGCTAAGGACTTGTTAAAAGATATGCCTGAAATAACAACTCTAAAACTAAAAAGATAATAAAAAGCAGATCCTTCAGGGCTTCACATGACGTCAGTTGATGAATCCAATTTTGTATTGTGTTTGTATGGATCTAGACTAAGGTTCAAAGATCATGTCCCATGCACTTGCACAAATTTTATCATATGTGTCTTCCTTTTGATCCTCTCTCAGTTCGAGCCTTTCTACAATTTTACACTCTGTTTTATTCCTCGTTAACCACCGTATCTTTCATATGCATCGATCTCCTTCTTACTTCACGTTGTTGATACTTGTATGTTTCGTTCGGGACTCCACCGACGCCCACATTGATTCCATGGAATTGACACCGTCAATAATTTGAGGTGATTCCCGAGAGCCTGGTCTATACTTTGCAGCTGATCCCTAGACTCCTTGTCTTCTTTTATCTGACCGCCTAAAATGGGATCAGTTTTATCCCACATTAGTCGTTGTGAATGAGAGTCGATTTCAGTCCACTTCTTTTTATTCACAACACTCTGAGATTGACCCAAATTCCATAATCATCTTGGCAGATGGGATTCAATTTCAATTGGTCTGATTTGGAATTTTTCACATTTCAATTAGGAGTCAGCCCCAGTCCTAGATCCCAACACAGAATTCATATCTTCAGATTCATACCTAGAGATGTCACCTTTGGGGAAAGGAAAGGGACAACAACCTCCACAGACAGAGTCGGGTCAGGTACCCAACCAAAACTAGGTCAACACTCAGTTGTTGGCCTCCATCCAAGCCATCCAGCAGTTGCTGATAGAGCATGCTCTTGTCCAAACTGCATTTTAGGACATGCTGAATGATCTAGGGAATAGACAAGCAGGAGTATGTGGAGGAGGAGACATACCCTGTAATGATCCATAAGAGGAAGAACCGAAACAAGGAATGTAAAAACCGACACTAAAATAAATATACAATCTTGGAGACAGCCTGATGACCGAGTGGATCCTCATTCCACCAGTACATTCTCACTCTGAGCTCAAGCGTTTGTTCCTGGGCCTTCCACCATCTTTTCATGGGAACACCAGTAAGGATCCTAACATTCACCTACAATAAATGTGACACATCTGTCGTACTGCCCACCATTTCAATGTTCCCTTAGACGTAGTGAAGATGATGGCTTTCCCCTTCAAATTGCAAGACAAGGCCCTATACTAGGTCAATAATTTAGGAAAGGTTTTGATGACATGGAAGGAACAAAAATCTACCTTTCTGCACAAATTCTATGCTCTCGGCCCGCTCAACTAGATGTGAGCCAAGATCAGTAACTTCTCCAAGGGTGCTCACGAAACCATCCATGAAGCTTGGGAGAGATTCACAAACCTATAGGAGAAGTGCCCCCATCACGAGATACTGAGGACCAGTTTGGCCCAACACTTTTTTGAGGGACTGAATAAAGATTTAAAGGCTACGCAACCTGTGGTTTATCTCATTTCAACAAGGATGAAGATATAGTACGACATATTTTTAAAGAAGTGGCCAAAGGAGACACCATCCTCTCTTCATCCCGTACCTATCAAAATCAACCCTAGATCCTCCAAAAGCAAGTACACATGGAAACATCTCGTGAGGCAGAGAAAGATGAGAGGTCCAACCTCAACATCATCAGGGGCCATCTCTCAAAGGTTGATATCATCGAGAAACAATTACAAGATCTCGAGAAGCTCTCTATGATCAAAAAGAGGATGCTAAACTTAGACATGCTAGACCAGATCACCTAGTAGTTGGAGTTGCTGGTGAGAACCATCAATTCGGTCCAGTCGGCAACACCATCTACACAGACTCCTACTGAGAAGAAGGATGAGCCACCACCACCATAGCAACCATAGCCAAGTCAGCAGTCACAAGCAGTCTAGCACGTCTATTACGTGCAGGCGCCTGATTAGGGTCTGCTGCAGCAACAGATGGTGGTCTTCTAGCCGGACATCCTTGCACCTTCCTATACGGCCTTCCCACTACCACCCTCGACTCAAGAAGTCATCAGTGTATGGAGAAATGATGTACAACTGACATGTCCTACCGAACATCCACATGGTCAACCACAAGACAAAATGGCCTACCACCAACTTCAGGGTGGTCATTTTGGGCAGTCCTCTTAACCTCCATCATAGTATCATCAGCCTCTACAGTACAAAAACTATTGGGCGTAGAATCAATATTATCAGCAGCCGTAGTACCGCCAAGCCACATTCATACTGCTAGTATGCGACTGCACCATGTCAACAGTATCAACATTACCCTCCTTCCTCCTATTGGCAATGCCAGCTTCCTCCACCTCCTCAACTGCATCAACAATCACAGCCTCGCCCCACCATAGTCAACAATAACATGGTCTGCATGCTGATCCTTCTGAGGCCAATCCTATAAACCCTACTCTTGATTGCTTAGCCCAACTTGTAAAAGGCCTAGCAGATATGATGAAGACGTTATATGACCTAACCACCACCATAATGTCCATTTCGACATAGGTCAAAGCTAATCACAATAGTTTCAAAAGAAAAGAATAGGTAGAATGTGATGTCTAGAGTGCATGTAGAGTAAGATAATTGTAGTATTTCTTTATCTAATGTTGTCTCTCTCACGAGTGATAGGACTTTTCCTCCATCTTACAAATGTTAGGGGAAGAATAAATCTTCAACAGGTGAACCGTCATCTTCTACATCAATCGTGCCAGCTACATGGATGGGTGAGGAAGAAGGAGGAGGAGGAAGCATGCCAGCTACCACTCATATCCACCACCTTCTACAAAAACAACAAAAAAATCAAAAATCTCAAAAAGACATAAAAGTTGTTCACAGTCGATGTGAAGCGGGACAACCACGGAGGAGCCACCAGTAGCAGCTGATCCTATGCCAGTCGATAGAGCTGAGAACACACCTTTTGTTTGTCCACCAGCACCAGCACATTCGTCTTTAGCATGAATCCTTTTTGAGAACCATATATACAGAATAGTTTAGATAAAGATTTTGTTGTAAATAAGAACTCTATTTTTGATTTCAATATTGTGAATATGGTTTTTTCTGAAGCAATAGTAAATTTCAAAACAAGTAAAAAAGAAAAAGTGCATTATCTGATCCTAGAGTTGTGGATATCATTAATAATTTGACTGTTGAGATTCCTTTCATGAAGGTCAGCTAATGCATGCCAACTGTGAAGAAAGGTTTGAAAGAGGCATGTAGAAACTAGTGTCATACAACATGTAACAACATGCGTCGACTGGAAGAAAAGGACATCCTTACAATGACCAATGTCACAACAATCAACAACCTTCCACAGAAGAAGCAAGACAAAGGAGCACCTTTTATTAGTTGCAAGTTTTTTGATCAAGTCTTCGAGCGAACCTTATTTGACCGCGGTTCTTCCATCAACCTCCTTCCCTCTTCATTGTTGCAATAATTTGGACTATATCCTCTTAGGCAGACACGAAATATCCTTCAGTTTGCTGATCGATCCATTAAATGACCTCAAAGTCTTTTGGAAGATGATGTGATAAAGGTGCGAGACATGTAGCAATTGGTTTTGTAGACCTTCATATGGACTCACCTGCATCCTTACTCTAGACTCCTATTATCCTAGCCGGCTAATCCAACGCATATTAAAATTTGTGGTTGATTATAGGTTTGGAAAGATCACGTTCAACTCGAACAACAACCAAATCACACTAGACATAATCGGTGAGCCTAAAGTCGTAACTGATGAAAGTCATACAACACCTCCGGAAGCAGACCGTGACATCATTGTAGAGATCTGAGACACACAACCCTCTTTGAATGACCTATGGACACATGAAATCTTCTCTCTTGAGGAGGACATGGAAAGAACAGTCAAAGCAAGCTCCACCGACATGTGGGAGGCAGAGTACAAATTGTTTATGCATCTTTTTGATTCTGAGGATTCAATCCAATCCGAACATAATGAGTTCATTGTAGATCCATTCAACACATTGTTAGAATATAAACAAGACACTAAGGTCAACATTCCTGCCAAAATTCAAGCAAGTCATCCTCCAACTAGAATAGTCTCCGAAGTAACCAAGAGAACAACCATATAAGAACCTGAACTAAAGCCACTTTCAGCAGGCCTGAAGTATGCTTTCCTTACGGGTGCATAAAACATGTATTCAATCATCATCAACAGCAAACTAACCACAGAGTAAGAATCTCGATTCCTTTAGCATATAGAAAAGAACCACAAGTCACTTGGTTGGCATGTTTCTGATCTCCATGTGATAAATCCTGATCTATTCTCACACCATATTTACCTAGAAGAAGTGCCGAGCAGTCTTGCGAGTTTCAGATAAGACTGAACCCAGATATGAGGGACGTCATAAAGGAAATAACAAAGTGATGTAACACAGGATTCATTTTTATCCCATCTCTGACTCCAAATGGGTAAGCCGACTGCACATAGTTCCAAAGAAATTGAGGCTTACATTGGTTACAATTGTTAGAGGAGAAGAGATATCTACTCGGGTAACAACATCCTGGAGTGTATGTGTTGAATATTGCTTCCTCAATGCAGCAACTAAGAAGGACCACTTCCCATTGCCATTCATTGATCAAGTATTGAAAAGATTGGCTGGCAAGGAGTTCTTTGGCTTTTTGGATGGGTACTCCAGGTACATCCAAGTGGCAATCATCCCTAAAGATCAAGAGAAGACAACCTTCACTTGCATGTTCGATGCCTATGCTTTCAAGAGGATGCCCTTTGGAATGTGCAAGGCTCCGACAACATTCCAGAGGTGCATGCTTGCAGTCTTTGTTAAGATGATAGGTATTTTTCTCGAGGTTTTTATGGATGATTTCTCCATCTATGATGACAACTTCGATTATTGTCTTGAGCACATGGACAGAGTACTTTAAAATGTCGTGAAGTCAATCTGGTATTATCATGGAAAAAAAGCCACTTCTTGGTCACAGAGGGGATTGTGCTGGGTCATGTCGTTTCCAAATGTGGCATGGACGTCGACTCGACAAAGGTAGATGTGATTGCCAATCTAGAGCCACCTCAGATAGTTAGGAATGTGAGGTCATTTCTTGGACATGTGGGATTCTACAAGTGATTTATTCATGATTTTAATCACATCGCCCGACCTCTCACAAATTTGCTCCGAAGGAGATCGAATTCAATGTCGATCAATAGGTTCTCCTTTCATTTAATCTGCTGAAGCAGCTAATCACTCTATCTCCAGTACTATAACCACCGGAATGGTCTCTTTGGGGCTGTTCTATGACAAAGGAATGATAAGGCACCCTATGCCATGGATTATGCCAACAAAACATTGGGTGAAGCCTAGAGAAACTACACTATGATAGAGAAAGAATTGCTGGTTGTGGTATTCACCCTTGAAAAGTTCAGATCCTATCTCCTTGGATCAAAAGTCACAATCTACACTGACCACTTTGCTATAAGATATTTACACTAGAAGAAGGATTCTAAGCCCAGACTGATCAGATGGATCCTTCTCCTCCAAGAGTTCGATTTGGAAATTAAATACAAGCCTAAAGTTCAGAATGTGGTAGCATATCACCTCTCTAGAATAGAGCCGCAAGATCCTCAACTGAGCAGTGTACCCATCATCAATACCTTTCTTGATGAGTCAATTCTGGCCGTGGATTCACTACCTTGGTAGGATGATATTGTCAACCTCCTTATCTCGTGTGTGATTCCATATGAATGGATAAAGATCCTGAAAGACAAATTCCTGTCAATGATCCATTTCTACCATTGGGAAGATCCTATCTTATTAAGTGAAGGAGTGGATTGTATTTGGTGCAGGTGCATTCCCCAGGTAGAGCAACATAGTGTGCTCGAGCATTGTCATTCGCTCAAATATGGTGGGCACCATTCTAGAGAAAGAATGATAGTAAAAGTTTTGCAGTATGGCCTTTGGCGGCCTACACTATTTAAGGATGCAATAGCTTTTGTCAGACAGTGCACTGACCATCATCGATTGAAAGGCACCCTTACAGCTAAAGATTCCACGCCCCTGAAGATCATTCATATAGGAGATGCATTCGATGCTTATGACATTAATTTCATGGGACCTTTCCCAAAAAATCAAGGATACAATCACATCCTTCTTGTCGTTGATTAGATGAGTCATTGGGTTAAAGCTATCCCCACTCAAGCTGTAGACAGCCGTATAATGTGCTGCTTTCTAAAAGAAAATAACATCTCATGGTTTTGCATACCAAAGATACTGATATCAGATGGAGGTAGTCACTTCATTAACCGAGAGGTCAAGAAATTAATGAGGGAGTATGACACATCAAGCATAGAATCACAACACTTTACCATACTTAGTCCAATGATATGGCATAACTATCTAATAGAGAGCAAGACGATACTCCAAACGTTTGTCAAGCTGGACAGGAAAAAATGGTCATGTCTATTGGACTCAATCCTTTGGGAATTTCAAACTACTTACATGTCTCCATTGGGAATGTCGCCCTATTACCTTGTATATGGAAAGCAATGCCACCTGCCAGTGGAGCCAATTCAAAAATCATTATGGGTATTTAACATTTGCAATTCGGACTCACAACAAGATGGTAAGAAAAGGAAATATGATCTTTACATACTCTTAGAATTTCTAGATTATGCATATAATAACACATTGATGTACAAGGAGAAGGTTAAACACTAGCTTGACCGGCTCATCGGGCGAAAGACCTTCAAGATTGGACAGAAAGTGTGGCTATTAGATGCAAAGTTAAATATCTTCCCAGGCAAATTAAAAATCAAATGGACAAGGTTGTTCAAAATTCGAGAAGTGCATGACAATGGCAACATTGTGATAGCATAATTGTCTCCCGACGCACAACCATTTGTCTTCAATGGTCAACTACTGAAGCCCTACATCGAACATGACACTTTCTTAAACGTTGTTGATTCTACCCAAGTAATGTGCTCTAACGATGCACCCACAACACTAGCATCATCCCATTATTTATATAATGCCACTAAAAACCACTAACTTTAAGTCTTTTTATTTTCTTATTTTCTTCTTTTTACGTTTTTAGTTCTAGTTATTAAAAATATGTGTGTATCACCCCTTTTTGTTTGTATTATACAGTAAGGGTATATTTTATCCGAAGTATAGGTGGTTGTACATAACGAGTTATTTCATTCTCTGATCCTCTCCCTTGTCTCTTCTTCTTGTCTATACTTAGGGATATCTTACCGTAAGTATAGGGGGAGACAATCTGAATATGATATGTTCATTCCCACGCTTGATCCTCCCTACTTGGTATACAATTTGATATACTTAAGATTATCTGATCCCAAATATAGGGGGGACGGTCGACATCTCATTTGTATATTCCTTCCTTCATTAGTTATTCTTTAGACTTTCCTATACTCAATACGAGTTTTGTCTTCTCTTTTTCTATCTTATCTATGAGGACATAGCTCACGCTAAGTATAGAGTGGTTGTATATAATGCATATATATTTTAACCATAACTCATACTTTCGTATTTTAAAAAAGTATGGCTAAAAATATTGTATAATATATTAAAACATTAAATTCATTGAAATCACATAATAAAAGGACACATATTCCTTATTTTTTATATACTGATTAATAAATCAGGCAAAAATGCTTTTGAAAATGTTTGGAAAATAGTTTGAAATTCCTCGTGAAAAATCTTTTGAAAGCTATTTGAAAAGTATTTTGTAAATTTTTTTCAAAATTTGAAAAAAATGTTTTGTTTATAAAATTTAATTTCTTTGTGTGAGATAAGATTGCTTGAAAAACTATTTGCTAATGGTTTGGAAAATGTTTGCAAAATATTTTGAAATATATATATATATATATATATATTTATATTCTCTATAAAACGATTTTCAAATGTATGTAAACGTCTGCAAAAAGTATTTGTAAGAAAATTAATTTGGACTAAATCTTACAAAATCACAATTCAAATAAGTTTGAGGAATATATACATCACACTAAAATTCTTTATATGTGCATATCTATAAAAATGATCACTTTCTCGTTGTAAATTCTTAAAAACCTAACTCTTATAAATATAAGATGTATCCCCATGTAAATATTTGTATTTAGTTTTTTTATCAAAAATATTTTTGTTTTTAAAAATCACAAAAACATTTGCAAAATCTTTTTGAAAAATATCAAAAAAATTACATTTGCATCATCTTTTTAAAAATTCAAAATTAAAAATTAAATCACGAAAATATTTTCTCCATTGCACATAGCATTTGCATAACATTCACATTCTTCGGATTGAGTTTGATAGTTGAAAATTTCTAGGTAAAATACGAAGATTGGATCTTGGTTGGTCCTTAAATCCACCTAATAACATGAACCAAATAGGAGATGGAATTGAGGTACTTTTGGTCTAGTTGACTTATTTCTTTGAGAATTGTGAGACTTTGATCAATGGATTCTTGACTGTTTAAGTGGAGTATTTCAGAGCACACACTTGTCTCTAGTCGATTATGAGCTAACTTGGACACCTGCACATTTTACTTGGCTTAACTTAGTTGGAGAGGTGAGGGGATTGGATTTGCTGGTATGAGACACACATAAGGGGAAACATTTGTCCTCGTCTAGGGAGGGAAGTGCACCCCAACCCTTCCAGTAACAATAGCATCTAAAGATACGAAAGTGTGGGTTGCAATAATGCTTCAAAAGAGGGATAGTCTGCTGGATCAAGAGGAAAAACTCCTTATGTAAATGCTGATGTATATAGTATTTCAAAAAAAAATGCAAATGCAAAAACTCCAAAAAGTGGACAATCTTGACTGAAAATAAAATGCCTGCCAGAGTGTATATATTTGTATAGTCAATAAACAAGCTTGTGCTTTAATGTCAAGATATGAGAGCCTGCATTTGGATGACTTGGCTACACTGGTCAAGCTTCCAAGGATAGGTAGCTACACTGGCTACCGTCCATTCTTGTCTTCATCCCCTCCTCTTGAGATGGTTTCCACTTGAATTTAGAAGGGAATACCCTGTTCTCGGAGGAAATAATTGCTAGATTGGGGAATCATTAGGTTGTCATGCTGGAGAAGTCAGTCTCTTTGTTATTTCAGTTGGGGAGAGCTACTAATACATACACTGTACAAGTAAGATTCATAGTCATAAGGGTATGCGTATGGGTTGAAGTATTCTGACTTGGCCAATGAGGTGACTTCAGCAGAGTTTTGGGAATCTCGAAGGCTTTGTGTTTTAAATTCGATTCCCAAGAAGGTCTGCCCGCACTAAAATTCCAAAGGTCTGACTTGAGTTTCAAACACTGACTTTGTAAAGACAAGTCTGATCATTAAAATTAATCCACTTTCTTTCTTTTTCTTTTCTTTGTTTTTTCCATTTTGCACTTATTGCAAAAGTGTTTGCGAGGTACTTGAAAAGGCAAGTATAGAGGGGTGATCAAACTCCATTTCATAACCTCTATTCTATATTTTTGGCCTTAAAAACCCAAGCTAATACATGTAAATAACATAAAATTGTACATATTGGCATTCATCTTTTATTACAATGGTTATATAAATAATATTGTTTTTAATGCAAAAATAGAGAATAAATAAAAGAAAAGTAAAAAAGAATAAAATATCAAAGATGTTTTATAACCCTAAACCCCAAGACTAGGTCAAGAATTGAGTTAATCGATAAGGAATAAAGTAGGGGGATAAGGACCAAAACTACAAAAAAATGTCATTTATTTATTCACTATTAAGTCATTTTTGGGACATATTTTATTCTTTATTATTAGTTCATCAAATAAAGAAACTTTGTACATGAACGTTGTAGTTAATAATGCAAATAAAAATACAAAATTGAGTTTGAACAAAAATAGTATAAAATATTCATTTTATACATAAAATAAATAGACAAAATCCCAAGTTCACATACCCATATCTTACAAATAAAAAGCCATAATGTACCAAAATCACCTCTAATTGTATATAACTTTTCATAAGCTATTTAGTGAAGGTAGTTCATATTTTTTGGAGCTAAGGTGTGAAAGTTAGGTTTTGGACACCTATTATACAACATACCTGAATAGAATATTCAATTTATTAAACCTTTAGTAATTTTTTACAAATATTACATACAACTCATACATCTTAAAATCACAATAAAATCACTAATAAAACATTAAAATAAAATGTGTATATAAAATACATAGATGAGATACCTATAAGTATACCTATACAATTTATATACCTATTTATTGAAAGATACAAATAACATCAGAAAAATATAATAAAAATATATTTATACACATAAAAATAAGTTATAAATATATAAAATAAAAGAGTAAAATAATATATGTAAAAAAAATTAATAGTCAAAACATAGATTAACATACTTACAAATAAACCCCAAAAATTAACTACTTACAATTAACCTCAAAAAATAAATAAAAATCATAATAAAATAATATATAAAATAATAAATTCTTTTGTTTATATTAAAAATTAATAAAACCATTTACTATTTATAAATAATTAATTTTGAATAATTGGGTAATTTTGTCATGTAGTGCCCTTACGTGGACAAATGGGGACGCAACATTCGTTGACCCTGGTGAACTCCCCGTATTTCAACTCTTACTTCTATCAAAGCCTTGAGTACCTCCTTTTCTCTGATTTTTCGATGCCTCCATGATGGTCCTTCCTCCTCGAGTGTTTCACGAAGATCATGCATCTCACACCTGTCTAACTCACCGGATCAATAGATCCTCCCAATCTCCTCATGCATGCCAATAATCACTGCCCAAGATCACCCAAACCCATTGTCTATAAATAACCCCCCCATTAGCCTTCCCTTTGTGTAAAGATCCATCTCATAGTTCTCCGAAGTTGAGATATAGTGAATTCCTATGTGTGTTATGTGTCGTTATCCATCACTATGATCACCTACCCTCGGTTCCCCTTCCGCTGCTCTCCGCTTCAACCCCTCTCATTCACGCAGATCCATTGTGGATACGAAGATCAAATCTTTTCCACTGCAGCTCCGTTAGTGACATCCGCCCACAACATCTCTTCCATTTCACCTCCCAGTCCCCTTGGTTGTCTTCTTTGAATCTTCCTGCAGGTACTGGTGCGCTAAAGGACGATGTTCGAGTCGATTTTGCACGCAAAGGAGCTACCTGGAGCCCCAGATCTGCTTCGACCCTATTCTGCTTCACTAGGTCTTCGAAATACTTCCTGAAGACCCTATCGAGTGTGGAGGAGCCCAGGCTCCAATTTGGTCATGCACAGAGGCTTCGCGGAGACTCGAGGAGCCCAAGATGGCATATCGAAGCTCGTCGTCGGCTAATTCTTCCACTGTTGTTTCTAAGGCCCTGTCCATTAGATCACACCACAACTATGTATCAAGAAGCAACCATCCGATGCACTTTGTTGAGCACCATTAGGTCATGCTTGGGATCCAATCCCAAACGTCCATCGTCGTAGAATCATTCGTTGTCCAGATGATGACCCATGTTTATGTGAAGATGTAAAACTGTCCGATGGTGCGTACATTAAGGGGTAAATTGCTGAATCTATCCCCCTCCTTTTCGTATTTATTAATTTATCTTGCAAATAAATTGTAACTTGTAAATAAAATAGGTGAAATTACACGGTGTCCCATGTACTTGTTGTATATTACATTTAAGTCCATGCCAGGTCACCTCACGTGTTGTCCCACGTGAGGTGGCCATTTTGCAAATACACCCTTGTTAGTTTTTGTATTTGTTTTTAGTCTAATAAATGTTCAAGCACGTTGTACACTTTTGGTTAAATAGAACAGAGGTTCTTGGAGTTTATTTTATTTACATGTATGCCACTGTGATCCAATTACATTTTTGTGTGCTTGATGGATTTACTTAACATACCTACTGTGATCCAAAAATCATGTAAAAATAGTTGTTGGTTCTTTATTGCTAGTAGGTTCATGCCAAAATTTTAATTCACAATTTTGGAATTTGATATTTATTAGAAATCATTGTGAGCACAAACAATCTTTGTTTAGCGTATAAAATTACTAAAAATAGAAAAAACATTTCTAAAAAATCCCCCAAAATTATATGTTGTTTATTTATGTATTTTTATCCTTTAGACCAAATTCACTAAAAATAAAAAAACAAATCTCATAAAAATTGTAAAAAACCTAAAAACCTTGATAAATATATATAGAATTCCTCATCACATTGAAAATAGTTTTTTGTATTATATAATTTTACTGAAATTATTATCTATATACTAAAAATGATTTGGAATTTCTGGATTAAATTTGCTTTTTTTAGTTTCCATTTCAACTATGAATATTCATTAAAACACTATTTTAGGGTATTTTTGACTTTAAAAAATAGAAAAACTATCTAAAAAATAATAAAAATAGTAAAAAATGGTTAAAACCTAAAAATATGTATTTTGTAATTTTTTTGTACTTTTAGTTATATTTATATCTATATTATCCATATGTATATTATAACCTATATAACTTATTCTAAAGAAAAGTAAATACAAAATATACAAATCCAGAAAAGTAATAAATATTTATAATAAAAAATATATATAATTCAAAACAAAAATAAAAAATTATAAAAAAACTTAAAATCCATTAAATATATATGTATATACATGATAAATGGCGTGCTTGTACATAGTGCTCTTGGGTTAAAAATAACCATGGGCTACCTTTTTTGCTCTCTGTTGTTCGACCTCTATATTCTTGCTTGTTATATATCTGATTGTAGAGAATAATAAATTTGAACTAAGTTTTTGTGTTATTCATTGACTTGGTTTATATTGTGAGTTATTTGTTGATTGATTAAGGTCCATGGAATGGTCAACACACCAACTGCGATTTCTCCTTGTGAAACCGTATCACCCTCTCCAGATCTCTCTCATCACATCCTCGCTCTCTGACACCCACTCTTCCTCCCTCCACCCCCATCCTACCCTATTTATGAATAGACATTCATCTATCTTTATTATTCCATTTTGTATTTAAATTCCTATTAAAATGCATGAAAATATCAGTAACTAGTACATATTAACATGTATTATTTATCTATAAATGATACATTATTTTCTATTATTAAATCCAAAATAAAAGAATAAATAAAATAAAAATAAGTGAAGTATCAAAGATACCAAATGACTCTAAAACCTATGATCAAGTTAATATTGATTTGATTGATAAGGAACAAAGTAGGGGGATATAAGGGCCAAATACTATACATAAAACCTTAATTATTTATTGTGAAAATAGTCAATTTTGCCCTATTTTATTCATTATTTTACACGTCTTAATTAACAAAATGTTTTACATGAAACTTGTACATATTATTATATAGGAAATTACAAAAATAGTCGTCAATAAAATAATATACAATGCAATAGAGACACCGATGAGAAAGCCACAAGTCGATTTTCATAGATCAATATCATATCCATATGAACTCAAAATTAACCAAACTCACTCCATTATATTTTAAATTAAATCAACTATTTAATGAAAATATTTACAAAAAATGTAGTTATAATGCAAAAGCCACCATTCTAGGGCACCATTATAATGTGTTTTGTATATAATATTTATACATTTTATTCTTTGAATTTTTTACTCTCCATATATTTGTAAATAATTTTATATATTATTTAAAATGTATAAAAATATAAACACAAAATAAAACCATTAAAGTACACTTTAAATAAATGGCATATTAATATATATAGGTATACTCTAGTTATATTGTATATACATACAATTATTTATGTATGCAAATAAATTGGATAAATAAAATAAAAATATGTAAATATGTACCCAATAATGCTAAAAATATAAAAAAATTACATAAATAGGTTGATAAGTATCGAAAATATGAAATAAAAAATATACTAAATACATGTAAATATACCTATATTTATACATGTAAAACCTAACACCAAATATATTAAGTTGAAAATAAATAAAATAATGATAAACAAGTTTGAAAAATAAGAAATATTTTTCATGTTTTGAGTTTTTATTAATAAGATCACTTATTAATTATTAATGAATTAATGAGTGTTTTCTATCATTATTTTGTATGGCCTAACGCAGACCAATATGATCCTTTCTTTTGTTGACCACCTGGTCAACTATCCTGCACATCATCTCAAATTTTCTACTCCTTCTTACTCCCTTCTTCCTCGAGCAACTCACCTCATTACAACCACCCTCTCCTTCTTCCATACCCTACTCATAGACATCACAAACTCCAAACCGATCACATGCCATCTCTTTCCAAAAGTCACATGTCACCATGTTTATAAATAAACTCTGCCCCTTTTTGCTTTTGATCCTTCTTAGGAGTCGTGACCCCAAAAACCCACCACAGATGTGTAGCCCCAGGTGACAGGAGGGACTCCATTGGCATTTTAGCATAGATAATGCACCTAAGGATTGATCCACCATCGTCGAGGTCATGCTCCAGGTGGTTCTTTGCTCCTCAGTCCTTCGACCAATTCAAGATGATTTCAATCCCTTTTTATGTTATCTTGAATTATTGCTTTTTATTTCTGTATTTTATTTGGCACATTTACTTTATGTTTTAGCGCATAGTTCAAATTAGTGTACACTGGAGCTAAGAGCTCCGGCCTCTGTTCCGTTCATCTAAACCATCATAACAACCCCTTGCTCACCTCATCTTGTTTGCTATACATTGCTCCATCTCCATATCGCCCCCTGTTGAATAAAAAATGTTCAAGCCAATAAGGTATTCTATGCAAGGAGAGAACATAATCATGATGATCGTACGCAAAAAACTAATTCGGGCAACAGTTAACCCACAGATGATATATAAAACAATGTAGTATGGAGTTAGCTAAAATTTATTATAACACGTATAAAATGTATATAGTGCGTAAGTATTTTGAGTGTCGAACCATTGAGAGCTACATGGAAAGGAAAATTATCATTATATACAACGTACAAATAAAAACTATTTTTTATGTATTTTTAGTTTTAGTTATTTTTTGTTGGTTTTATATTATATTATATTTTTATGGAATTTTAATTTTATATTTTAATTTCCTTTTAATTTCTGATTTGAAATTTATTTTTATTTATAATATGCAATAAGTTTATTGTTATGTATATATCGATAATAGATATATTATAAGTAATGTATATATATTATATAAAAATTTAGTAAATATAATTTGGAATATATTTTTAAAAGTATTAATAATATTTATAGCTATCTATAATAATAACAATAGTAATAAGTATTTACTTGCATATAAATATATAAGTTATGGAGGGTTTTATATTTATAAATATGAATATATAAAAAATATATAAAATAAATTGTTTTTGACATTTTATAATTTTTCTATTTATCTGAATTTTTGGTATTTTTCTTATTTTTTGGTAGTTTAAGTCAAAAATATTGCAAAATAAGGAGTCAATAAGTAGGCTGAATATTTTGAGTTTTATAGATAAAAAAGTCTGAGATTTCTCAAAATAATTTTTAATATGTACTATATTGTATAAAAATATATAACGAAGAAAACTAAATTTTGGATTTTATAAAAATTTTTTCTAATTGGAGGGTTTTTTCAAATTTAAAGTTTTCTTTTATTATTTTTTTATTCTTGGTCTGTAGCAATATTATATGGTAATATATAACATATAATTTCTTTCGAATATTTAAATGTTTCCCTATTTTTTTGTATTTTTAGTTTTAAATAGAGACTAAAAAATATCTAATGATTTTTAACAAATGAATAAGTGTGAAAATGTTAAAATAAAATGGCAACGTGAACAAGAATAATATGGAGAAAATACAATCTTTTTTCCATAATTTCCCAACTATATGAACTATTTAACCTAAAATAAAAAGCCAAAATTAATTATAAGGCCTATTGAGGTATAAATGCAATAATTATAAAAGTGAAGGAGTTACATACAAAATACAAAAAATTTTGAATGTATATTACTACTGGTTTTAATAATAAAAGTAAATAAAATAAATCAGAGGGGGTTTGATGCAAATTTTCAACTCACTTGCGGTGCCACATTAGCTGACCTACCACTGGACCTCGTTGCAATTTAGAGTGCAAGTATGAGTCTAGTTGCAATTTTTACAAAAAATTTTTTAATATGATTTAATATTTACACGACAAAATATTAATCTACAAAAGATGGGGGCGTTCTAATAAATTGCCCATTTAAACACATGCGATTAGAAAGTTGCTTATGCACCACGTGGAGTGATGGACGGCTTGGGACAATGTCAGTTCGCTTTTGAATGAACGACTAAGATTAGATATGGGTCATGGTCTTCATCAGACAGCTCTCATGTGTCCTGGAAAAACACCCAAAGAACTGAGGTCATGTGAGATTTATTGATTACTCCTTTTTACGGCCTCCTCCTCTTAGATTGAGTAGCTCCTATCCTTCCTGGGACTCTTACATGTCAGCAGGTGTCTTACAAGATGTCTGGGGCTCGTCAGAGGAGTCCTAGATCTTGAAGCAACTCGAGAATTTATTCTGGTGTTGGGATGGGGATGCAAGTGCCTTTTGCACTCACAAACCAGCACCAAAAGGTTATGGGCTCGAGCTGACATGCTTGAGCCTAGAATGAAGCTGATAGCACACGAGGGAGGTGAGTTGATGGGACTCTGATGAAGGCAGTGGAGGTGTCGTCCGACAGCCCGATTCCATGCTGGAATCGAGATGTAAATAGATAGATTTGGTTGAGAAGCGATCAAAGAAGTAAATGAGGTGAAAAAGAGGGATGGAGACGGTAAAAGCACGATGGATTTTAGGCCGAATCCTAGTGCTTCAGTGATTTTGATTTTTTTAAATTAAGCTAAGGTTGTGAATAAATGATGAAATTTAACCTAAATCTAAACTACTAGAGTAAAGTACAAGCAAAGATAAAGTACCTATAAGCTTAATGAGTGTGGGAGCTTGAAGTAGGAAGATGCCACCGGAGCTGGTCTGTCAACACCTTGATCAGGCCCACCATCGCTTTCTCCACGCCAAGAAGGTGTGAAGCTAGTCCTACTATCACTAGGAGCTCAACAGGGTTGTCTAAGTAGGGTTTTGTTGGCACAAGGGGGATCAAAAACAAAAGGAATGCCTAAGGGGGTGATGTCAAGGCTTTTACGAGGGTTTAAAATACAATGTTGCTTAGGCGACTGCTCAGGAAATAAAGTGATCAACAATTAACGAACAAATGCATATATCAACATAAAATAAAATTTAGATATAAAATTTATTATACTCTATCAAATATGTGTATAAGGCAAGTAATATATAATGTCAAACACAGGGAGAACAGGAATAAACAAGAAGAATTGGCAACACAACAATTGATTTTGGGTTTTTATGGAGTTCTTAAATTTTTTAGAGTGATTTTAGTTGTTTATTTTTTTGGAATTTTTGTTGTATATTTTTTATGTATTTTAAATTTTATGATTTTTATATTTCTTTTTGTATTTTCTAAATTTTAATTTACTTTTTCTTTTTATTTATTTATAGTATAAGTAAATATAGTATATATGTATATTATAACTAATAGAGATAATAAGTATACGAAATAAAAATAAAATCTGGAAAATGCCTTAAAGTGCGGTCTTTTTATTTTTTAAGGATGCTAAAATTTTTTTTGGTATTTTTAATAATTTTATTAATATTAATAATCTTCTAAATAAATATAGATATATAAGCATATTAGGGCTTTATATTATAAAATATTGCTACAAATTCCCAAAAATCACAAGGAAGATGTTTTTATCTTTTCTTATTTTTATTTTTTTGATATTTTTCTAAGAATTATTACTTTTTTGTACTTTAATTGGATAAAAATGCCATTACAATCACTTATGATAATTGGCCGATTTGTTTTGGATTTCAAAAATAGCTAAAAAGAATAAAAATTTCCAAAACTAATTTGGATTTATAGGAAATATTATAAAGAAAAATCAAAAATAAAAAAAAGGCAATTTTTGGATTTTAATAATTTTTTATAATTTTTTATAGCTAGAGTTTTCTATTTTTTGTATTTTTTAAATTTTTTTAGTGATTTTTGGTCTATGTGTGCAAAATATAATAATAAATAACTTAATGTTAATATAATTTTTCAAAACATATTCCTAATGTTTATGTATTTTTTAATATAAACAGGGAATAAATGCAATATTTTTAGATTTTTAAAAATAGGAAGTTGATGTTAAATGCCCTCCAAAAATATATGTGAAGAAATATAACATTGAACATTTATAATAAAATTAATTACATTTTTAGATGTAAAATGATATTTTTAATGCAAATAATACACAAAATCAGAATACAATACTGGCAGGGACTAATATGCAAATAAAAGTAATTAAAAATGCAACCCAGAAAACTTTTTATAATATAGGGGCCTCTGCTTAAATTGCCCACAAATATTTAATTTGCTACGTATTTACTATGGTATAAATGTAATTTCCAAGACCCAGCATAGCATATATGTGAAATTCCAAGAAAGATTAAACTGGATATAAAGTTTATGGTCTAGACAATAACACACAAATAGGGGGTGGGGGTCCTTGCAGAAAACCCTCCACCTCATGTGTATAAGCACATGAGGTGACATGGCAGAGGACCCAAGTGCAAAAATAATAGGTAAAGAGGCTACGTACAAAATAATTAAAACTTTTACACTAGAGACAAGTTTCTGGATTAGAATTATAATACAAAAATGGAGGGGTCTAGGGAAAAATTACACCCTACGAGTGCGGGCAGATAGCATGGATGCTCTCACTTGGACACACATCACTCTCTCCTTCCGCGATAACAGATACTGGAGATTAGAAGGAGGCTGATGATGTGAAGGCTGAAGGTATAAGCATCTAATGAAGATCCTCACGGCTTTTAGACTTGATCATACGATAGGGAGGGGACTTGGAAGAATAGAGAAGAACTCTTCGTGTTGCGAGTTACGATCAAATGCAACTCTGTCCTTTAAAGATCTCAGGCGTTGCTTTGATGCTCGACACACTCCTTATAGTGGTCTGTAACTTATGGAGGCTTTAGATGGAGTCGAGAGTCACCAGAGGGAGCCCTGAGGGTTGAGGGACGGTACCATCTCCAGATACCTGTCCTTGGGTAAAATCCAACCTAGAAGGGGTCCTCAAGGGCTCAAACATACATATTTAGCTTAGGGACACAAAGGCAAAGGCCTGGTACTCGATTTTTGGCGAAAATGGGTGCGAGATGAGTAGAGGCAGAGCTCTCCGGCAAATGATCGAAATGAGAGAGATAATCTCCTGATGCTTGGGGAAAAGAGTAGGTGGAGAGGAGCGATATGGAGTTGCCGGCGAGGTCGAACAATATTATAAGAATAGTTGAGAAGGTCACTGGAGCTGAACTTCGATTTTTTATTTTTATTAAATAAAAGGCAAGATCAATGAGAAATAAAATCTATACTTACCTATTCTACGTCCAAGTAATAGAAAACGCAAAAATCAAGAGCTCGCCTAACTGGGAGGCATGGAGCCATAGCTCTCTACGGAGGAGGCGACGGTGCTTAGATCAACCACGATTTGTGCCATTTCTTCGCTCGTTGAACTGATGGAGAGTCTTATGCTCTCACCAAGAGATTCAATCTGGTGTTGGGTTATGGTTTGGATGGCATAAGAGGGATCAAATTCAAATGGGACCGAGGGGAAGGTATATGTAAAAGTTAAGGTTGGTGAGTTGATTCTACCTGATTTGGTGATCATGCGATTGAGTAATGCATTCGTGTAAAAGAACAAGGATTGAGGGTCAACTTTCAAGGAGAAATCGAGATTCATTGGGCACTGTAGTAATGGGAAAAAGTCGAGGAAGTCAACGGTGTAAGCCTGCCAGATGCAGATCTAGGGAGGGGTGGAGAGTTGACTTGGGATAACTTAGGTCGCCCTTCTATTGGTCCACATAAGTGGGCTATACGATAAAATAGATGAAAATCCTTATTAATATAAAATAAAATATTAAATTATTTTATTTATTTTAGGTAAATATAAAAAAAATATTTATTGGTTTATGGTGTTTTTATTTATTTTTATGGATTGATTTGTTGTATGTTTATTTTTATAAGTATAGATATATGTATACTTATATATATAAATTATATTTATATTTATTTTGGATTTTAGATTTCATTATTTTATATACATAAGTTATATATTTACAACTTGATTGAATATACAAAAAATATATTTTTATTTTGTTTTTTTAAAGTAATATATACACTTAATAAAATATATGTATTTATTAAATATGTATAAGTATAATTTTTCATATATTATATTATTGATGGTTTTATTTTAATCTAATTATATGAATAAATTATAAATAATATTTACAAGAATGTAGAAATACAAAATCATGAAAATATAAATAATTAATAAAATGAATATTTTATTCATGTATAATGTACAATAGGGATCCAAAACCTAAGTTTGGCATCTTAGCTCCAAATTGAATGAATCCACCTTCATTAAGTATATAATTATAAGTTATATACAGTTAAAGGTGATTTTGATGAATTTTGAGTTCACATGGAGAAGATATGGATCTGGGAATTTGGAATTTTGGATTTTTATTGCGAGTGCCTAAAGCACAATATGCATTTTTTTTGTGAAATAAAATTTGTTTTTTTCTATATATTTTTATATATAACTTTAATGTAGATTTTTTATCGATTTGTGGTATAAATAATAAAAATAAGATTCATCCCAATTAGGCTTATTAATAAATTAAAAATTATGGTTTCTTGTATTTATTGGCCCTCTTATCCCCCTATTTTATTCTTTGTCGACTCAGTCATCATCATGCCTATGTCTCGAGGTTTAGGTTATTTAATACATATGGTATTTCATTTCTTTTTCTTTTCTTTATTCTTTTATTTTGGCTTTAGATACCGTCTTTTAGACCATATTTACACAGTCAAGAACATATGTTATTTTATGCAAAATAATGATATAAACATGAATTTATCTAGCGTTTAAAGGATAAAATGGAAGAATAAATGCGATGAAATAGAGATTCATCACCCCCATACTTTCCTTTGATAGTCCCCGGCAAACACTTATGCATATAAGTGTAGAAAAGAAAATAAAGAAAAGTAAAAAAAGAACTTGGATTGATTTTAACCTTCAAACTTGTCTTCATAAAATCAAAGTTTGGAGCTCAGTCAGACCTTTGGAGATTAAGTTTTGTTGGAACCTTATTGGGAAGCAAATTTGAAAGGCAACAACCTCTAAGACCCACGAGACTTTGACCAAATCTCATCAAAAGCGAAGTCAGAATAAGTCGATGTTATACTCAGTCCCTTATGACTATAATTCTATCTTGTATGGTGTCAGTAATATATAACTCCTCTTAGCTAAAGCAGTAAAATTCAGTCTTCTCCAACATACTGACCTTAATTCCCCAATTCAGTGATTCTTTCCACAAGTAGCGGAGTATTCCCTTCTAAGTTCAAGTGCAACCGTCTCAAGAAGAGGAGGCGGAGAAGATAATGGGTGGGAGCCAATGTAGCTACCTATCCAAAGATGCTTGACCAGTGTTACCAAGTCATCCAGCTGCAGGTTCACAAATATCTGACTTTTAATCTTATGCTTGCTTATTGACTATATACATAATCCAACGGGGATTGATTTTTCCATAACTTTTGCCAGTATATTTTTTTTTAATTTTAATTTTAAAACTTTAATACTATTTACAACAACATTTACGTAAGAACTTTTTCTCTTGAGCCAGTAGACTATCCCTCTTTTGAAGCATTATTGTAACCCATAGACTTTTATCTTTATACCTCATCAGTACTATATTTGGTTGGGATACAATGGCCATAAATGTATGACTTCTGATGTTTCCATTGGCTTGTGTCTAATGTCGGCAAATTCATCCTTCTATCACTTCAACTGAGTTGGCAAAGTGCAAGGTGTTAGTGTGCAAGTTAGGTCACTATCGATAAAAATCATGTGTGTGTTCTGAAATAGCCTACATAGGCATTCACGATAACAATGAACCCAATCTCGTGGTCTCAAAGAATTAGGTCTAGCAGACCTGAAGCGTCTCAATTCTAATTCCTCTAAAGTTTCTTTGATTAGATGAATTAAGGTCCTACAAAACTCCAATCTTCATATTTTACTTAGACTAGTTCAATTATCAACATCAATATGGAAAATGCAAATGCTATGTACAATGCAAGGAAAATATTTTTGTGATGCAAGTTTCTTATTTTGAACTTTTTATTTATTTTTAAATGTTTTGCAAATTTTTATACAGGTTTCTAAAAAGATTAGGAAATGCTTTTGGAGTTTTGAATTTTGCAAATTTTAGGGATTTTTTAATAGAGGTTAATAGAAGGAATTTTTACAACTAATTACACAAAATTGTATATATAATTACATTGGATTTTTACAGGTTGGGAATTACTGAGCATTAATGTATGGGTTTTATATCGACCTCTTTATATAATCTTGTCCACTAGCTTCGAGCTTGTGGTAGTGATCTAGGTCACCCATAATCTCCTCCTGAGGTATACACCTCCTCCAAATGCAGTTTGCATCCTCTTTGAATAGGTGTAGTTCTTCCCACTAGTAAAAATGATTGTCACCCAAGAACTTGTCAAGTTTAATATTCATTTAGTCTAGTGGAGTCTTCTTGAAGACAAGAGAGTTCATGATATTTCTATAATAGGGGAGAGAGGATATTGACAAGACTACTTCATCTGGGAAGGTGTCTGTGATTGGAATTGAATTTTACTCAGGAGACTCCACATTAACAATCTTGGAAAGATCATCTACCACAACATTCTTAATGCTTGGTTTGTCATGATTTTTCAAGTCGAATTCATGGATTAGAAGAATCCAATGAATTAGACATGGTGTAACATCTTTCTTACTCTGAAATTATTGGATGATAAAGTGGTCAATGTAAATTATTGTCCTTGATATGAAGAGATGTGATCTGAACTTTTCCAGTGCAAACACTACACATAGAAGCCCTTTTTCCGTTACCGTGCAATTCCTCTGGGATTCATCTAGTGTTCTGCTAGCGTAATGAATAGCAAATGAAATCCCATCTCATCTTTTCACTAGTACTTACTGTGAAATCTTATGCATACATCATGATCTCTAAAGGAAGAGACCAATTCAGTGGCTGCAGGAGAAGAGAATGTGTGTCTAGGTCTTTCAACTGATAGAAATCTTGGAGAATACGATCATTCACAATAAAATATGTCTACTTGCCCAACAGTTCTATCAATGATCATGCGAGCTTGTTTAAGTCTTTGATAAATCGTTAGTGTAAACCTATGTGCCCTATCAATGATCGGACCTATTTCAGATTGGTAGATGGCTTCTGAAATCAATTTCACCTTGACTGGGTCCACTTCCATGCCACATTTCGATACCATGTGACCCAACACGATCCCTTTAGTCACCGTGAAATTGCTCTTCTCCAACAAGAATGCTAGATTCACATAACATTACCTCCTCATAACTTAATTAGTCTAAAAAGTTTAGATATTGATCAAATAAATCGCCGTAGATTGCTAAATCATCCACAGAAACTCAAGAAAACTTCATGCCATGTCTGTAGGGTGTTACACATCCTGAACGACATCTGTCTGAAAGCATATGTCCTAAACGATAGGGGAACATTGTCTTTGCTTGATCTTCAAGTGCGATCACAACATGATTGTATGCAGAGTAACCATCCAAGAAGCAAAAATATTCCATTGTGGCCAATCTCTTGAGAATCTGGTCGATGAAGGTTAATGGGAAATAGTCTTTCTTGGTGGCGAGGTTTACATGTCTCTAATCGACAAATACATGCTAGGATGTCAGTACTCTAGTCAGAATCTCCTCTTCTTTGTCATTGGTCACAATGGTGATCCCAAACTTATTTAGCACTATGTATAGGGGACTCACCCACTTGGAGTCAAAGGTGGGATAGCTAAATCCGGCATCACACCATTTCTGAATTTCTTTAATCACAACCTCCTGAAGGTTCAGAATTAGTCTGCACTAGAATTTGCAGGATGTCTTGTTGTATTCTTCCATGTAAATGTGATGCGAGCACAATGATGAATTGATCCCATGGTGATATGATATCCTCCATCTTATTGCCATGCATTTTCATTCCAGAACCTCTATGAGACAAGATTATTTCTCTTTGGTGAAATGAGCATTGATAATGATTGGATACATGTTTGGTTCATCAATAAGGAAGCCATACTTCATATTGGAGGGCAAAGGTTTAAGCTCTGGTGGCATGGGAGTTGATTCAATGGTGACCTCAACGACAAATACATGTGTTAGTTCTTTCATCTATCAGATTTCCACATCTGACAATTCAATTTCTTCATTCATAATATCACAAAGATCCATACTAAAATCCTCATGCTCAAATTTGGGGTATTGTTTAAAATTCTCCATTGGCACATTGACAAATATCTCATCCTCAAAGACTTTGGTTAATTTGATGGTGCTTTCTCGGTTGTTGGACAAGGATTTTTCGCGGGTTTGATATGTCCTCATAAGATGAAGACAAAGTCGTTGTGGTGACCCACAAGAAATCCTAGTTCAAACAATAATTAACCCACAATATTGTTCATGAAATGTAAAAGATAAAGTTTGGAGTCAAAATTTAGTATACACTATAATAAATGAGTATAATGGCAAGCAGGTAGGGGTCGAACATAGGGAGACAAGTCAGTGTAGCAGGTATATTATCTATAAATAATAAATAAATAATATAATTCTATTTTGTACAATTATTTCTCAAAGAAGTAATGAATTATTGTGTGTGTAAAAATAAATAAAATAGTTCCTTTTTTATATTTTTTATGTATATATTTAATTTCTATTCTATATTTTTAAATTCCTTTCATTATTTTCTGATTTATTCTTTCTTTTTGTTTTTAATATATAATATATATAATTATATATATATATAGTATAGTGCAATCTCTGCTCTCTCAAATTGTTTCTCATTATTAAGAAAAGGTAACAAAGATAAAATACGCGCTTGTTTTATAGCAATAGTAATTAATCGTTGTTGTTTCAAGGTCAATCTATTTACTCGTCTAGATAATATTTTTCCTTGTTCACTAATAAATCGACTAATTAAACTCATGTTTCTATAATCAATTCGATCCCCAAAACTAGAAATAACAAAAATTATAGAAATATTTTTATTTATTTTTATAAATGTATAATCTTATGCCATTATCAGTAATTTTAGTTATTTTTAAATTCCAAAAAACATAAAATCGGGGACTTGTAAATTAGGCCAAATTATTTTCGAATTTATAATTACTAAAGAGAGTAAAAAATTTTCAAAAATAATTTTAACATATAATATATAATGTAAAGTAAAATTAGAGATAGAAATAAATATTTTTGGAATTTAAATTGAGTTTTTATAATTTTATTGATGATTTTAGTGTTTTTTTATTTCTATTTTATGGATTTTAGGCATGGAGGTAAAAAATATAATAATAATAAATATATTTTCTTGTAATTTTTCAAAAAGGTTTTATATTTACAATATTTTAAAAATCAAATAGTACAAAAATTGTTTTTTTATTTGTTATAAATAGGAAGAATACCTAAATGCAAAACTAAAAATATAGCATGGAAGAGTATACAAGAGGCACTTAACCCTATTTTTCATAACTTTTGGAACACATATGATATTTATAAAAAGTAATGACTAAGTACAACCATTATTGAACTAGCTAAAATAGAATTGCAATTAATAGTCTGGGGTAACTCTAAAAATAACATAGAAGTTTTCAACAAATATTTAAAGTTTAATACTAAAAACATAAAATTGTGAGGGCATCTCTAAATACCCACCTTATGTGGGATGGTACATGAGATGAGCTGGAATGAACCTAACAGTAATATCAAGAAACTTCAGGGTTCTTCTTATAAATATTACAAAACTATTAAATGGTCTAAATAATTTACGAGACTAAATAAAATGAATAAAAAGTGGGGTCAAAGATGCAAAATACCCCCTATGGTGCCTAATTAAGCGGGTGAGATCCACCCACTTATCCCGTATTGGCTCTAGATGGCATGATGGTAGTTTTTTAGCAACATCCAGGATTAGATTCCATAGGGTAAAATGTATCAATTTTGTGAAAATGAAAACTTCTCAAACACCTATCTTCTCCATGTGAACTCAAAATGTATCAAAACCATCATTGTATATAACTTTCAATGAGCTATTTAATGAAGGTGGTTTCATTCAATTTGGATTTATGTTTCAAAAGTTAGGTTTTGGACCCCTATTGTATAGTATACCTGAATAAAATATTCATTTTATTTATTCTTTATTATTTTTATTATTTATATTTTTATAAATTTGTAAATATTATTTATAGTATATTTACATATTCTGAACAGAATAAAATAACAAATAAAACACTAAAAGAAAATAAAATACAAAAATACATAGATGAATATACCTACATAACTATTTATTTTAATGTACAAACTATATTAGAAAGATGCAATAGAAATATATTTACGTATAAAAATAAGTTATAAATATATAAAATAAGAAAATAAAATAATAAAATACAAAATACAAAATAAAAAATGTAAAACATAGGTAAATATAACTAAAAATAAACAATAAAAAGTAACTTGCAATAAAACAACATCTAAAAATAAATAAAAATCATATTAAAATACTACAGAAGATAATAAATATTTTTTATTCTATAACTAAAATTAGTTAGTTCATTTATTTCTTATTATTTAGTTTATAAATAATTTTAGGATGCCTTTTTTTCTAGTTGGTCCCTATGGATTAACTAGGGGAGTAAAGAGTTAACCCCAGCCTAATCTTCTCCTCAAGTCCTAGCCCTGACAGACTTATATTTTTTGACACGACTTCTAGTTTTTTTATTGATTAATGTATTCATCAATTTGGGTTGCATCCTTCACCAATTTTTGCCTTGTTCAGCTAGCTTTCATGTGCCATTGATTCCTCGGGGGTTGATCATCTGAATCTGCCACACCACCTCATTATTTGTTGCTTGACCACCATCCAATTCATATACCTAAGATCCTCCATTTTTCGAATTTGAATCTCTTACACCAAATTTCTTCCTCATATTTTGTGTTATTGGTCTCTATACAGGTGAGAGCAAGCTCACCCTACAGTTTGGAGAGGAGAGGTTAAGCATGAAGATTGATTTCACCACCTCTAGTGAGCTCCGACGACTTCAGGGTATCATCTCATGGATCCGACCATTTGAGGTATGTTCCACTTGCTTTTAGCTAAATTTTACTTTCTACTTTCATTTCCTACAAGTAGTTTTTGGTGCCATTGCTCGATTTAGAGTAAAATCACAAATTCATAGTTCAAAGGAGTTCTTCTCTAGCGAACCTTCGATCGTGACTCACTCTGTTTCTTACTCTCCTATCTTCGTCGCCTTCTTCCCATGTTTATTCTCTACGCTCCATGCACCTCCAACTGAACTGATCTCCTCGAGATCAGAACTTAGGTGCTCCACCACTACCACCACCTCGCCAGAGAACCTTCGCCCCCTACCATTCCAACTCCATTCCACCCTTTAACGAGTCGACGCAATTTACTCTCCACCCGTCATTCTTTTGTGCAGGTGCAAGGAGCTTGAAGTCCAACATAAGGAACTTTGGGATTCAGAGGAAGGTCTTAGGTATCCTGAGCTTCTTTGACCTCCCGGGACTCCTCCAATGAGTCTCGAGGCTTTTTGAGATCTTTGTAGATGAAGATCACCTTGAGGAACATTTTGAGCACTTGTGCAACCATGGAGGTGGTTGGTGCAGCTCGGAATCAATGATCTAAGCTCGAAGAAGGCAACCTTCTTCCCCGTCCTTCATGCGAAGCAACAACAGTCCGATCACGCCTTCACTCCAATTTTGATCATGGTCGCTTGATCTCCAATCATCTCGCCCATCCGATCGAGCTCGAGATCAGATCTCCATCGTGCCTCCTAGGCATGCCACGTGTATAAGTGGATGCATGCGCACTTTTGGATACATGCCTTCAGGGGGAAATTTAAACTTTATACCCCTAACTTTTGTAGATTTATTTTTTAGCCTAATAATTTATTTTCGTAGTTTAAAACTTTTGGTAAATTTGCATTGAAACCCTCATACTTCGTTGTATTTGATTTTAGGTCTAGTCCATGTCACCTTACATGCTATCGCTACGAGGTGGCGATTTTGCATTGAAGCCCGTAAGGCTATTGCATTTTGCGTTTAGTACAGAAATCTTAAATTTTAGTTACATATTTTTGGGTATTTTGTTGAAAGGACGTCAGACTTTCTAAATTACAAAAATTCCCTTGTTAGTTCAGTAATTTTTGTTCTTGTTCTTTATTTATTTAGAATGTCATCCATGTTCCAAAAATTAAGGCTAGATGTTTGATTACTTGTATATTGAAACTATATTTTTAGATTTACATTTTAGGCATTAATTGTTTTCTAAAACTCAAAAGAGCACATTTTGTACTCATTTTATATATAAAATACCAAAAAATAAAAAATCATTTTGAAAAATTCCCCAAAAAATGTACTTTGTCTTTTATTGTATTTCTTAACTCTAGACCAAAATTTCCCTAAAAGTAGAAAGATAAAAAGAAAAAAAATTAAAAAGCTTAAAGATCCTTAAAATCTTCAAAATCTTTTATAAAAATATAAAAAATCCCTCAAAACTCCAAAAATATTCATTTCATAATTTGAATTTTCTTTATATTATTTATTTTATATTAAAATTTATTTGGAAAATTTTGGAAACCTTTTGTTATTTGTCATCTCCAAATCAATTTAATCTATTTATTTAAACCATATTTTGGGATATTTAAATTTTAAAAATCTATAAAAATTAGCAAAAACAACCAGAAAATAAAAAATAGTAAAAAATTATATAAAATACAAAATTATTTTATTGCATATATTTTGATTATTTTTAGTAGTATTTCTATTTTTTTATATTGTCTTGTATATATGGGCTTATATATCTCTCTATATTATCTATTTTAAAAGAAAAGAAATATAAAAAAATATTAAAATATAATTATAACTTATAATATAATAAAATAATAAAAATATAAAATTAAAAAAATAAAATTATAAAACCCACTCAAAGACACATAGACAAGAAGAACATAAATTTTGGATTCCAGTTCCCGATCTATCTAATTTTCTCCCAATATTTGGCACTCTACACATACTTAAACCTATACATACATTTGTAGAGTTATAATAAATTCATCTCCACATTTATTTTTTTTATTACTATATCTTTTGTAGGTTAATTGTTGATTAACAGGGTTTCAGGAGTGGTCGCCTCGGCGACATTTTTCTCTTCACTTTTTAGTGAGGATACTTTTTAGACCCTCATATAAACCTCATTCATCAAATGGGTCTATTGCCGGGGAGCAACACCACATAGATTAGATTGCCTTGTTTGTGTCATATTGTATATATTTTTCCTTTATTTTTTTCTATTTTATTTTATACTATTTGTGACGTGTCTAATCACCCTCATTGTTTGACTTTGTTGCGAAGGACTACGGATCGAGGGAGGTACTCCTAGTGAAGCAGGCTCAGTTTTTTACCCTAGCCGACAAGAGAAAGTGACAAATGACTTATAAGATTTTTGAAGACAATGAACTTTGTTTTGTATTTTATTTTATTTGTAATTTATGTGAGAGAGAGACACACATTATGTTTTTTAGAACTTATACTCTCCAGGACTTTTGCACTTCACGAGGTCTATTGCTTGAGTGATTGTTCTTGAGGGCATCATCATTTTTGTCATGTTTTCATCTTCTTTATTTTTCTTTATTTTTTGCTTATTTTTATTTGTTTTGTGTGATTGAGACCTATCTTAGGATATTCTTGCTCGATAGATTAAGGTCCAAAGCCATAATATATTTACATGCACCAATAGATTCACTTTTGGACTTAATCAAAACTAATTGTTGAGTATTTAGACACAAGACCATGTGTCGAGAGAAGCTCTATACAACACTTACATGATCCGTTGTGGCAGACACCAATGGGCTTTCGAGATCGGACTTTGGTCTCATATTTAGATAGATAGCATATAGTGCTTCACGCTAATAGCAATTACTACCCTAGGGCGATTTCATTGGATTGCATTTGCATATGAATAGGTTCAATTCTGCTTAGCATCTATGCATGAAGAAAGATGTAGGCAAGGTGAGCATTTCTACTTAGCATTAATCATTGATTTCACTTATGATGCTTTTCTGATTCTCTCCCTCTGATTTTAACCACTTAGGATCTAAGAGGAATTGACTCCTCATTAAGATTCGTGCATTCTTATTAAAAATACAAAAAATGTGATAACCAATAAAATTGGGACTGCTAAGTTTACTCAAACATAAAATAAAAAAGACTTGTCTTAGGAGAGTAGTCACCTCATTGTACATGCATTTTATTCATACATATACACTAAGGATTACTGCCCCCATCCAGGACTTCCTATGTGCTTACACAACTTTGAATTGCTCACTTATTCTAAAATTAAAAAGATAAGAGATCGAACTTTCATGGTCATTATTGTGTTGAGTAGGTGAATTGAGGAGTTTATTCTGTGTATATTTTTTATGTTTGTGCAAATACTTGATCTCTTCTACGCGTTTATACCTTTTTCTTTCATATCATGATTTGAACTTCATGTCTCCCAATCATTTTCTTTTGTTTCAGAGATGGTCGACCGGAGTGATTATTTATTCGAACATTGTGTATCCCATGTACCCTCCAGATGGTCTGCCTCCATTTTTATCAAGAGGACTTTGCTCCTGATTTTTATTTTTGTACATATCCGCCTCAGCCACAATTTCAGGCATTAGACTTTTACCCATTACCACCATCAGAGTACCCGTAATATCACCCACCCAAGACTGAGCTATTGGAGTCACCTCTCATAGAGCCCACTCTTGAGCACATGACCTAAATGATGGACTAGATGAAGAAGAGGATTGATGACCTTACTAGTATAAATAAGAGCCACAATTCCGCTTCATCGTTTATTATTATGGGTTCCTTCAAGGATGCCTATGAGAGCTTGCAATCACTTAAAATAGACAAGAGGAGAAAAATCTAAAAACACAAAAAGATTTCGGGAGATACATAGCAAAGTAATTTTGTGAAGAGAGGGCACAACTACCAGGCCCTTTTACCGCACACACTCACACCATAGATCCCACCTTTGACTCTGCGCATGACACTATACAAACTGCTCTTAGTCATCCTTATGTAGATGATGATTCAGATCTCCACCCTTGTATGGAGGAAATCCAAAATCTTAAAATAATTTTGACTGAACCTGATGTGGCGATAGCTATTCATGAGATTATCGAGGCCCCACTTCGCCAGGCCATGACCCGAATATGTGTTCCTAAACCCAGGTAGAGAAAGAAAAGGAGCATATCAGAGCAGCACATTTTGACCATGGCCATTGCCTGCTCCATTATTCACTACCCACACATTAGGTAAGGGAACACTACCACTCCTTTTGTGAGATGCACCATCTACGGCCATTCTTGTGATCATACACTCATTGATGGTGGTGCTTCAATTAGTATAATACTCTTCTCACTGGTACAACCTCTTCACTTAGGTCCTCTCAATAAAACCATGATGATTTTTCAATTTGCTTATGGATCAATAAAGAGGCCTAGGGGTATTCTAGAGAACACTGTCATATAGATTCAGGGCATGAGACACTATTGATTTTATCATATTGCACATGGAGACCTCAACTCCTGTGGATCATAATCCAATCATCCTGGATGGCCTTTCCTCGCCTCTACGAGAGTCACTATTGATTATGGATCTGGAGAGATTCACTTGTGGTATGATGTTGGGAGCGATATGTTGATCATTGTACCTACTGTTGACCAGAGAAATGCATCCCAAGAGAGCATGCTCGTATTAGCCGACACCGATGACTAGGATCTCGATGATGATATCAGAGAGTTTTGTTGTATGTTTGATTATCATGAGACTCGAGAATTCCTTTCCACGGAGGAAGACTTAGATAGTATATAACTTGGAAGTCTCCCTTCTGGTGAGTGACGATGCATTGATGACATCCATGGTATTTACATTGTAGACACTTTAGAGCAGAGGGTAGATTTGTAGAGACTCGAGAGACCGACTTTTTCCTTATTCTTTGATCAAGGAATCCAGGCCTTTTGATGACGACCCAACGGAGACTTCACAGGCCGAACACGATTACACTACTTCTACCGAATAGTTCGTGCCTTTCCACTTTGAGATTGCTGGCATATTTACCAAGTTGATCTTGATCGGTTTGTATTTGCTAATGACCCCAAAAACAAACTACATATTGTCAGATACATTCCTCAGCAATCACACAAGAAGGTTCACTTTCTACCTTCTTGATCTCTGTCTATCCACCTCTTTGTATATCCCTGATGAACCCGTGAATCCCTTTTAGTTTAATCAAATTAATGATTAAATTTGTGGTTGTTAGTTGTAGTCAGTAAAAATGAAATTGATCAAAAACCACTTAATTAGTTTCTCAATTAAACGTAAGCGGTCATTTTTTTACTTGGGCAAGTCCAAGGTCGAATTGAGGGAGACCACTGTCTCCTTAGGTTGATTTAAAGTTTATCTAGAGGCAAGGTTTTCAGAGAAGTATTTTTTTGATATTTTTAAATGCAATTAAAAATGCCATGCAAATTTGGCAAAGTTTAGGGACTAAATGCAAATTACATTCAAACAATGCCTAAAACTTTGCAAACTTGGCCAGAATGTGAAATACGATGAAATTTGACTACTGTATTTACTTGTAATTTTTGAATGAAAAATGAATTTATTATGAATAAAGCATGTGGATTAGGTGATTTTGAGTTAATTAAATTTAATAAATACCAAACATTAATATTTCAAGAAATTAAATTATCTTAGATAGTTCTATATGAGTGGTATACAGAACAAATTTTAGATCCTAAAAATAAAGAGAGGAATTAACTAAAAATCAATTATTAAAATCTCCATTTCATATATTTTGACCTATATATGCATGCAAATGTAATGAATATTGGGTGTACTTTAAAACCACGTGAACTCTAGCTACTTTGAATTTTTGAGATTTTTCGGAGAAATGATTAATTTAATATTCTATAAATATCTTTTAGTGGGTAAAATATGCTATTTTCTAATAAATAATTGTATTAAATCAACCACAACTCACAAAATATCACTGTTTTTCATAATGGTGAGAACACGTTTTTCTACAATGAGCAATTTTTAGAAAAAAATATGATGCAAAATAAAAGTTCGAATTAAAGTCCGAACAAGGGGGCCTAGATACAATATTAATAAATAAAATTGGTAAAAAAAATGCTTACGAGACTGAGATGCAATTACTTAGACTTGAGAGAACTTGAATGCACTTTTCACACTCATTACGTGCACGGCATGTGCTGCTTGTCTAAACGGGGCTTTGGTGTGAATGAAATATCTTTAGGGGATGAAACCGTAATTTACCTTCTCCTCATGTGCCACTCACGTGAGAGAAGGGTCTGGAGTGGCACGCTACCCAAGGTTGACGCTAGAGGGTGGTGTGGAGGATGCGACCATGCAAGCGGTTGGAAGTAGTGGGCAGAGGCACCGATGTCAGGGCTTGTGGAGCTAAGACAACTATGACAACTCCTGAGCAATAGGTCAGCATCGTTGGATCTACTTTGTGCTGGTTGCGAAGGCTCAACGGAGGTGGAGTCGACTATCTGCAGGCGATGGTGCTAGGCCGCAAGCAGTAATGTGTCGTTGACGACGTGACTTGAAGTCCATGGCAGAGTAATAGTTGTGAAGTAGATGGAAAACAATTACGGTCAACTCGCTGGTGAAGGTATTAGAGATGGAAGGTGGAGCATCCCTTGTGCGAGTTGAGGCAATGGCTGTTGTTGAGATGTGGGTCTTGATGCGACGGTCGTTGGTGAGCAGGGGTTATCGATGGTATAATAAGGACATGATCAAGGTATTGTGGTTGCAAAAGAAGAAAAGAAGGAAGCAGAAGCAAGAGACAAGAGGATGAGAAGAAAGAGGGTGATTTACTGGAAGGAGTCTTACGATCTCGAAGGATCTCTCCTATGTTGTCGCCTCAATCAGTGTTCTGATGGGGCACTGAGAAGATCTATAGTTTTCTTGAGGAATAACTACAACAAGGAAGGGGATCACCCTTGGATCGCACCAAATCGAAGAAGACAAGGGTCATCATCGCTCGAGGCCATCATCTTCGAGTTGTCACCCAGAAGACAAGCAAAGTGTCTGGATGGTTGTTGTTACTTTCTCTGAAGGCGGTTGACTATGCGAGGAGGCGATGACGCCCAATTTATAAGTGGTTGGAAGAGAGATCGTAGGAAGAGAAGAAGATGGAGAGGGAAAAGCGGAAGGGTTGAATACTATCATGTGAGGCAGAGGTTGTGGCACGTAGGGGATTGAGTGGAGCGAGGGGAGGGAGTTGGATGCAGATCGGGTCACGTAGAGGAAACGGGTGGAGGGAGGTGGTGTACTCCGCATGAAAGGGGGGAATAAGATGGTGCCACGTGACGTGCGGGGGCGTGACTATGTGACGAGTAGTTTTTTTTATTTAATAAATAGCAATAAGATATATAACAATAAAATACTGATATAATAAAAATAATATGATGATAATAATTAGCAAATGATTAAAAAAGGTAAAGTAAGTATTTAAATAAATAACAACAACAAAAAACAACAAATCCTTTTCCCATAATTAAGTAGGGTCGGCTACATGGATTCTTTGCCTCCATTCAGATCTATCTTGTGTCAATCCTGGGATTATATCCATAAAATTAAGATCCCTTTGTATAGTCTCTTTCCAACACTTCTTGGGTCATCCTTACCCTCTCTTAGCTGGCTCAACATCCCAATACTCGCATCTCCTAACGGGTGCATCAGCTGATCTTATTTGCAAAATCACCAAACCATCTTCAGCGGTTTTCTTGCATTTTATCCTCAATCAGAGCTACACCAACTTTCTTTCCGATTGCATCATTTCGAATCGGATCTTTATGTGTGTGTCCACACATCCACCTTAGCATTTTTATTTCTGCTACAACCATTCTATTCACATGTCTATGCTTCACATGCCAACATTTAGATCTATAGAGCTGTAGCAAGTCTCAAGACTACTTTGCAAAACTTTACTTTAATTTTTAAAGGAATTTTCTTATCGCAGAGAACAATAGAGGCTCCTCTCCTCTTCAGCCAGCCTGCATTTATTCTATACGAACATCTCCCTCAATTTCACAATCATGTTGCAAAATAGATCCCATATATCTTAAAGAATCTCTCTTCCTAATTATCATTACCAATCTTCACATCAATTCCTTCGCCATTGCTCCCATCAAAGATGCACTCCATATATTCCGTCTTAGCCGTACTTATACGAAATCCTTTAGTCTCCAACTCATGTCTCCAGACTTCGAGCTTCTCATTTACTCCATCTTTAGTCTCATCAATCAACACAATATCATCAGCAAATAACAAGCACCAAAGTAACTAATCCTGGATGTGACTTGTCAACTCGTCCATAATTAAAGTAAAAAGAAATGGAATCAAAGCTGAACCGTGATGTAAACCAATGTTGATGTCAAAATTGTCAGTCCTCCCAGACGGGGTCAAAGTAATTAAAATAAAAAATAAAAATAAAATAATTAATTAAAGTAATAAATAAAGATAAAGAATTGATAATTAAAATAATGAATAAAATAAAAGAAATGGAGGTGACATGTGACGGCTCGAAGATCTGCCACGTATTACTCCTAAAAAATTTCAAATTAAATAAAAAGAAAAATAAAAAAGAAATAACAAAAGGGATCAAATCAAAAAGTGGTCAACAAAAAAGTTGTTCGCTTCAATGAGATCTCCAACTTTTATGAAGCATAAAATTAAAATAAAATCATATGGACAAAAAGTATTTTCAGATTATATCTTATAGGATACAAGGTATATATGATGACCCTATACTTAGATTGAGCTTTGCACTCGTAGGTTAGAGGGAAAGGAAGACATAACTCATGTTGAGTATAGAAACACCTATACTACATTGACTAAAATAAAGAATGAGGAGTCGGCCACAACTAAACTTAAGTATATCATATTGTATACAAAATGGGGATGATCGAGGATCCAAAATGTACGAGTATACTCTGCTTGATCCCCCTATACTTAGTGTAAAATATACCAAAGTATAGACAAAAGGATAAAAATTCAGGGACAAGAGAGAGAATGAATAACCCGAGGGCACTCATCCCCTGTACTTCAAATGAAGAATATCCTAGGGCAACACAGAAAAAAGAATTAAAAGAATGAAAATGAAAAGAAGAAAGTAAGAAAAGAAGAAAATAAGAAAATCAAATCAAATATATTTATGGGAGCATTGTCTGGCTCCACTAAAGGGGTTGCAGCGATGAAATCATCATAAAAAAAATCACCTGTACAAAGTTGACAACGACCATGAATGTAACATGCTCAATTTAAGGCTTTAGCAACTAAGCATTGACTATTAACGATTGTACATCATCTGAAAATTTTGATATTAGAACACTTCCATTATCATGCACAATCCTTACTTTGTACTACCCTATCCATTTGCTCTTTAATGTCCCTAAGAAAATCTTCAATTTTACATCCAAAAGACATACTTTCTCTCCATATTTGAAGGTCCTTCTTTTGATGTGCTTGTCATGTGAGTGTTTTACCTTTTGCTTGTACATCAAGATGTTGTCGTACACGTAATCTCTGAATTCAAAAGTCTGTTCAGACCCATTTTTCTTCTTGGTCGCCTTTTTGTGAGTCGAGGTTGTAGATATTAACTACCTCAAGTGTCTTGTGAGACACTTACACGGACAGGTGGCATGGTTTTCCATAGATAAGACGATAGGGCGACATGCCCAAGGGAGAATTATAGGTTGTTCTGTATGCCCAGAAAGTAAAGTCTAAAAGTTGTGACTGTTTATTTTTGTCTAGCTTCATAAACTTCTGTATGATTACCTTGATTTCTCTTTTTGATAGTTTTGTCAAGCCATTTGATAGCAGATGATAAGGAAATGCGACTTAGTGATCGATGTCGTACTCCTTCATTAATTTCTTAACATTCTTATTGAGGAAGTGGATGCCTCTTTATAAAATCAGAATTTTTAGAAATTTGAACTGCGAAATGATGTTATCTTGCAGGAATCTGGAGGTTGTTCTACTATCTACTGCTCGAGCGAGAATGGCTTCTACCCATCGACTCACATAATGTACTACAAGAAGGATATATTCGAAGTCTTGACTATTAGGAAACAGACCCATGAAGTAGATGCCTGATGAATCTGCGATTCTCATTCTTTATTCATTTATTTTAGCTATATATTTTAGTAAAACTATCTATAATTATATGTAAATATAATAAATTAATTTTGTACATGTCTTTGTATATATTGAATAATTAGCATTTATTTTCACAAAATAAAAGAATAAAGAAAAAGAAAAAGAAAATGCATTTAGAATAAATAAAGATTGGCCTAAACCCTGAGAGAAGGTCAAATCTTGACCTGATTAACAAGAAATATATAGAGAGATATAAATATAATTATTTATATTTTATGAAAACCATATTATTTTTTAACACTTGTATATAGCCTTAATATTAAACAACAACAACAACAAAGCCTTTTACCATAATTAACTAGGAAAGGCTACATGGATTCTTCGCCTCCATTCAGATCTATCTTGGGTCAATCCTATGCTTATATCCATAAAACTAAGATCCCTTTGTATGGTTTCTTTCCAGCACTTCTTGGGCCGTCCTCGCCGTCTCTTAGCGGTTCAACATCCCAACACTCGCATCTCCTAACTGGTGATTCAGCTGATCTTCTTTGCAAATGAGCAAACCATCTTATGCGGTTTTCTCGCATCTTATCCTCGATCGGAGCTACACCAACTTTCTCTCTGATAGCATCAATTTGGATATGATCTTTACGTGTGTGTCCACACATCCACCTTAGCATTTTCATTTTTGTTACAGCCATTCTCTGCACATGTCTATGGTTCACATGCCAACATTCAGATCCATAGAGCATAGTAGGTCTAACAACTGCTTTGTAAAGCTTTCCATTAATTTATAAAGGAATTTTCTTATCACAGAGAGCAGTAGAGTCTCCTCTCCACTCTAGCCACCCTGCATTTATTCTATTAGTAACATCTCCATCAATTTCCCCATCATGTTGCAAAATAGATCCTTGATATCTAAGAGAATCGCTATTCTGAATGTTATCATCATCAATCTTCACCTCGATTCCTTCACCATTGCTTCCATCAAAGGTGCACTCCATATATTCCGTCTTAGTCCTACTTATACAAAATCCTTTACTCTCCAACACATGTCTCCATACCTCAAGCTTCTCATTTACTCCATCTCTAGTCTCGTCAATCAACACAATATCATCAGCAAATAACATACACCAAGGTAACTCATCCTGAATGTAACTTGTCAACTCGTCCATAATCAAAGTAAAAAGAAATGGAATCAAAGCTAAATCTTGATGTAAACCAATATTGATGTCAAAATAGCCAGTCTTCCCATATGGGATCCTTACACAAGATAAATCCCTATCATACATATCCTTTATGAGGTTAATGTATAGTACAGGTACTTGTCTCTTCTCTAAAACTCTCCACAATATCTCTCGTGGGACAGAATCATAAGCCTTCTCCAAATCAATAAAGATCCTATGGAGGTTCTTCCTTTTAGCTCTATAAATCTCCATTGTTCTCCTCAGCAAATGGATGGCTTCAATAGTTGATCGACCTAGCATGAATCAAAATTGTTTTTCTTTTACGTTGGAAACTTGACTCAACCTTCTTTTGATCACACGTTCCGAATTTTTCATAGTGTGACTCATCAGCTTGATACCTCTATAATTAGAACAATTTTGAATGTCTCCTTTATTCTAATAAATAGGCACCACGATACTCCTCCTCCAATTTTCAGGCATTTTCTTGCTTCGTCAAATAACATTGAATAGATTCGTAAGCCAAGTCAAACCACGCTCACCTAAAACTCTCCATACTTCTACAGGGATGTCATCCGGTCCTACACCTTCCTCAGGTCTCAACCTTCGAAGCCTCCTCTACTTCCTTTCTTTGTATATGTCTATAGCTTGCACGATTCAAGTAACTTCACTACTAGCTAAAGCACCCAAAGTGACCTCTCTATTTCCTTCCCCAATGAAAAGTTTATGGAAGTACTGCTCCCATCTAGTCTCTATATCCTTCTGAGTAACAAGCACGTGACCTTCCTCGTCCTTAATGAATCTCACTTGAGAAAGGGCTTTTCTTTTTCTTTCTCTTACTTTCGCCAACCTGAATATATCCTTCTATCCCTCCTTAGAGTCGAGATTTTTATACTAAACTTCATATGCTTTTGACTTAACTTCGCTTACAGCCTTCTTTGCTTCCTTCTTCGCTATTTTGTAGTTTGTGACCGTTTCCACTATTTTATCCTTAGACATAGCCTTAAAGCATGCTCTTTAAATTTTTAGCTTCTAAAGCATGCTCTTTAAATTTTTAGCTTCTCTTGCACCCCTTCACTACACCATCAAGCCTCCTTTTGACCTGGGGATCCTCCCTTTGACTCGCCTAACATCTCTTTGGCTACCTTTCGGATACAGGATGCTACTATCTCCCACATCTCGTTTGCACTTCTGCTACAATCCCAAGATAAGTCTTCTAAAACCTTCTCCCTAAAGCTCTATTGCTTTAGTGGAAGATTTCACCATCTAGTTCTAGTGATCTTACGAACCTTCCTTTTCTTTACCAACCCTTTTATTTGTACATCCAGGACTAACAAGCGATGTTGGGTTGTTAAACTCTATACTGGGATTACTTTGTAGTCCGACAACACAAGCGGTCTCTTCTCCTCAACGCAAAGTAATCTACCTATGTTCTAGTTGGCCCACTCTTATAAGTAATTAAATGCTCCTCCCTCTTCTTAAAGAGAGTGTTTGCTATGAAAAGATCATATGCCGTTACAAAATCCAGGATGACTTTTCCCTCTTAATTTGTATCACCAAAACCATGTCCTCCACGAACACTAGCATACCCTGAAGCATCTTTTCCCACATGTCCATTAAGATCTTTACCGTTGGAAATCATCTCTCTTTGTGTGATTCCTTGTAAAATCTTATCTAGATCCTCCCAAAAAGATTTTGTAGTTCTATCATCTAAACCAATTTGTGGTGCATAAACTGATATTATATTCATAATTTCTTCTTCAAGCACCAATTTTAGATCTACAAATATTTGCACCTCAACCACACAATCCTTCAAATCCTTATGAACAACCACTCCAACACCATTTCTACCCTTATCTCTGCTTGAATACTGAAGTTTAAATACTGTCTTTTCTATCACCTGCTTTCTCTCCAACCCATTTAGTCTCTTGAAGACATAGTATATGAATCTTCCTTATTTTCATTGTATCTGCTATCTCCATAATTTTTCATCTAAAGTGCCAATATTACAACTACCAATCCGCAACTTCTGTTGCAATCTCTTTTGGACTAATTTCTTTACTCGTATGCGTCCATTATGAGAGAACCCTTGTAAATTTTGGACTGCATCCGAGCGTTGATGCAGCGGAACTAGTTAATTAACTGCATGCGTTCCTCATGCGAGAACCTTTGCAAATTTTGAACTCCATCCAGTCTACGATGTAGCGGCCCTTGCCAATTTTTCATTGCATTCGGGCGATGCAACGCGTCTCAAGTAGGGAACGCCCCAACGAAATCTGTATGTTTGCTTAAATCCATGTTGAAAAGTTTCGACTATCATGAGACAACTTTCTAAAAAGTACTTTTTAAAAAAGATATTATTTAAGAAGTTGTCTCGGACTGTTTTACGTTGGTTGTTGGCTACTTAACGCAACCCTCCTCATTTACCCGGGCTTGGGACCGACCATGGCTGAGTTAGCCTTAATATTAAAACAAAAATAAAATAAAATAAAATAAAAAGACAAATAAATAAATAAAAATAAAATCCCCAAATTCATTGTACATAGGTCATATGTAGATACATACAATACCCATTTATTGAACACATTCAATTAACTTATAAAAAATAAAAAAAATCATTTCATAATCATCAAATTATTTTGTAAATAAATAAAATATAAAATTATATTTATTTTCGTAAAAATAATGAAATAAAATACATCTATATAAGACATATGTATATTATACCTATTTATAATACATTATAGTGTATATACCATAATAAAATAGCTTGAAAAATAAGAAGCATTTTTCATTTTTATCACTTTTTATTTTAAAAATCATCTACTATTTTATGTTTAATATTCTAGTATTTTTGTAAATCCTGCACTCTAATTGGTCCACGTTAGAAGGTTGACATGGGTCAACATTCTCCCCTACCTGGTCCGACCCGATTTCTGTTTTGCTGAACCTTTTCTCCCCTTTTTTCCAATCAGATCAGATATCCACTCAGCTTGATCCTTGCTCCCGATTATGCTCCAAAGATCCATGATCCTCACGGATCCCTAGGCGCAGCCGGATCTGCCTAGGGTTTGTGCTTTCCTTCGATATTTCCATACCTCAAAGCATCCCTATAAATTATCTCCTTCACCTTCGGTGCACCGCATCTTGTTCCTCACCACTAACTTGCCCCATAGATACCTCTAGCTTAGTGACAGCTGCCTGGAGACACCTTCGCGTGGCCATAGATCTCCACCGCAATAAGCCTCCCAATCTTCCATGGCTCTGTTAAGGCTACAACCCTGCCTCTGCCCTCGCCTTTCATTGTTGATTCCATCAAAACAATATGGCATTCTCTATCGTATTTACATTCCATGTTTCACTCCATTTCCTTCGATTCTGCCACCGCTAGTTCATTTGCTCTGACCAACTGGTTTGAGCCCCATCAAGTACACCTATCCCTTCCGATCAACACTTTACATCACTATCACCCTTCCCTCGCAGCCTAACCTCCTTAGACTTGCTCGTTGGAGCAAGATTAGGGTTTTATCTCCTTCTTCCATGTACGTCGGAGATCGAAGCGTCAATCCCCCTCGCTTCCTGATGATTTTTAAGAAATAATTGGACCAAAGCAACGTCCCTGAGTCCTAGTTCCTCTTGCATGTGGTGAGACGTACGGAAAGACCACATCTGTGCTTCAGCTGCTAAGGGAATGCAGCTATAGGAGGAGTAACACTGTCCCGCTCATCTCATTGATAATCTTTCCATTTGATCCCCCCATACGATGTGGAGCGCTTCCACAACTCTACTAGACTCCTCAGCAGCTTCATCGGAGTTGTGCATCATCCTCCATATTCGGGCAAAGTTTGTCGGGCACTTCTTCTTACAACCACCTTCACAACCACTCAATATGGATTCCTGTCCCAAATTTGATTCAAGCCCTCCGTTAGCATTTTATTCTGACGCTTGGATCATATTTGATCTCCTTATCTGAGATGCCCTATAAGCAACCCTATAAACCGTTAGATCAGGTTTGACGTAGCAGACATGACTGCACGTCACTTACCAAGTCTGAGACGTTAGATCCTTTTACAGAAAGCTATCAGAGCTGTTAGAGCCCCCACGCGTGCCTCACATGCCAAATGGGTTTATTTCCTTATCATCCCTGCATATTTTCTTATTTCTATTTAGTCCACTGAATGTAATAATTAGTTAAAAGTTTTTGCAATTTAGACCATGTAGTTTTTGTATTCGCATTTTAGCCGAGTCTGAGTCACATGCGTCCCCACGTATTTTTTTGGTTATTTGCAGTACTTATCCTAAACTCTTTATCTACAATGAAATGAATGTTATATTTTGAGCAATTGCATTTATACCCTTGTGAACTACGACTCACGTGTTGTGCGTGAGATTTCTGAACAAATTGCATAATTGGCCTTGGAGTTTTAACGTGTTGTTTGATAGGCCCTGGAACTTAAAATCATTATAAAAAGGTCCATGTGAATTGTTTTTAATTAAATGTCTTGTAATTAATGCAATAAATATCAAATCAACCATAAAAATAACAAGTAGTTCTTGCTAGCATGTATTCTTGGTGGTAATTTTTAGGCATTGATTTGCGTGCATTTTATGTTATTAAAATATTTAAAAAACCCATAAAAGTGTCCTATTTGTCTTTTAAAAATCTTAAAAAATTAAAAGAGTCACTTCAATATTCCACAAAATCCCTGTAGGTGTATTCTGTTGTTTTCTATCTGCAGTATTAGTTTTTCTTGAAAATAACTCATAAAATCCCTAAAAATCACAAAAAACTTAAAATATTTTAAAAAAATATATAAAACTGAATAAAAATTCAAAATATTGTTTCAAGTCTCTATTTGTATATATTTCCTTTTATTTTATGATAAAAATACCATCTAGAGGTTTTGGGCATTTTAAGTATTTTTAACTTGCAAATTACTCCAGGTTGTGCAGTGTTTACCATTTTTATTACTGTTTGATTCTTAGAAAATTAGAAAAACATTTAAAAGTTCCACAAAAATTACCAAAAACAATATAAAATATATAAAAACCAAAAATATTTTTATTGAATTTTTTCTATTAAGTGTGACTTATTAGAAAAATACAAAAGGAAGTGTGTCTGAGTACTTTTATTTATTGTACTTACTTCCTTTATATTGAAAAATTATAATTTTTAATGTTAAAAACCAACAAAATATGTGTATTTCCGAAATCCGATTACCAAGTTTTTAAATCATGCTCCTTATATTCGACCCTGGTCACTATACGATGTAAATAAAATAGTGAAGACTCTTACATTGATTGCCTTATCTTAGAGTGGTTTGATTTTCTTATTGACCGATTTGATTGATTGAGGACAACGACACTTGACTTATTTATTACATCTTAGTCGATCACGAAAGTTGTGTCATCAATACCCCATGCATCAAACACATCAAATATCTAGATGAATTTTAAGGGCATGTTGTCCTTAACACCAAGGTTTTTTTTCCCATTTTCTGATAGTCGGCACATGCTTTCACATAATCATTCACATACTTAAACTATAGTATCTTTTCTATTATTTTGTTTCCAAAATGGTGTCCACAAGACTTGAGCTTATGGAAATCATTGAGGACACTTGTGTACCCCTCATGAGGAATACACTGACACCACATGCAATTCCCTTCTTATTTAAACAAGTATGGGTCTTTCCATTACTAGAATTGAATATCAGATAGGAACTTTTCCTTCTTGATCTTCGTCCAATCTTGTGGAACTATACTAGAGATGAGGTAGTTCACAATATCTGCATCTTGGAAGGGACCCAATGTTGAGGATGGATTCATCAAGGAAGGTGTCTGTGATCGGCGTGTTTCTCAGCTTATTATCCTGACTTTCAATTCTAGAGAGGTGATCTGCCCCACATTCGGAACTCCAGACATATCTCTGATTTCCATGTCAAATTCCTGGATAAGAAGGATCCATTTGATTAGTTGAGATTAAGCATCATTCTTCAATTGTAAGTACCCGATGGAAGTGCAGTCAGTGAACACAATAATTTTGATCCGAGAAGGTTCGATTTGATCTTCACTAAAGACGAAAGTATTTGCAGTAGCTCTTTTTCTATTATTATATAATTTCTTTGTGCTTCATCGAGCATCTTGCTGGCATTGTAAATAGCATAGGGCAACATGTCCCTTATTTGTCCTTATACAACCCCAACTGAAGAATCTGATGCATCTATCATGATCTCGAATGGAAGAGACAAAACCAGTGGTCGTAGGACTAGAATGTGACTAACTAATTATTTCAACTGATAGAATGATTGCAGAATTGTCTGATCAACAATAAACTCAATTTTGTTGCAAAGCATCTCAGTGAGTGGTCAGGCAAGCTGGCTGAAGTCCTTGATGAATCAGAGATAGAAGCCGACATGTCCTAGGAATGACCTCACGTTGTTTACATCTGGAGGTGACTTGAGTTCAGCAATCACATCCACCATCATTGGGTCGACCTCAATGCCATGCTTAGAGATGACATGGACCAATACAATTCCTTTTGTAACCATGAAGTGCCTCTTCTTCAATTATAGAATAAAAATGAATTCATGGCACCTTTGTAGTACCCTGTCTTGTTGCACAAGGTATGAGTCAAAGCTGTTACTGTAGATTGAGAAATCATCCATGAAGACTTAAAGAAAACTCCCGATCATGTCATCAATGATGGTAAGCATGTACCTCTGTAACGTTGCTCGAGCATTATAGAGTCGGTAGGGCATTCTCTTGATAGTATAGGTGTTGAACGTGGAAGTGAAAGTTATCTTCTCTTGGTCTTCAGGGGTGATCTCCACTTAATTGTGCCCAGAGTACACATCTAAGAAGCTGAAGTATTCTTTCCCTACAAGTTGCTTCAGAACTTTATCAATGAATGGAAGGGGGAAATGATCCCTCTTTGTCGTTGGATTCAGAGGGTGGTAGTCAACACATACCTGTCGAGATGTAGGTAACCGAGTATAGATCTCCTCTCCAAGGTCATTCTTCTCCACGTTGAGCCATGATTTCTTGGGAACTACATGTAGAGGACTCATCCATTTGGAGTCAGAGATGTGATCAATGAAGCCTGCCTTACACCACTTCGTGATTTCTTTCATTACAACATGTCACATATTAGGTTCTAAACTGCCTTTCAATTCTCGAGACGATTTGCAGTCATCTTTAAGATAGATGTGGTGTGAACACAAACTAAGATTTATCCCTCAGAGATCTGAGACTTTCCAACCAAGTGCATTGTGGTTCTTTTCTAGAACCTCTAGAAGTTGAGATTCTTGATCTAGGTTTAGACTGTTGCTAATGATGAATGGATGCATGTTCTCTTCGCCCTCAACGAATGCATAATTCAAACCTACCAGGAGCAGTTTGAGTTTTGGTAAGTATTGTAGATATATGGTTGACTTTCTTGATTCAATGAGGTGTTGTCCACCTCTGTCATTGTTGTCTCTGAAATAAATGTGTTGAACATAACTATAATGAATTCTTCATGTTCGATCTTGATGAATCTTCTTTAATCATGATGATGAATAACTCGGATTCTGACCACCAGTTGACAAGAAAGCATGGACTAAGTGTGTTATTGATAACTTGCTAAATGTGTATGATAAAAAGTACTCGATGTAGTGTGGGCACTTGGTGAACTACAAAGATCAGAGAGAAGTATCTCTATCAAAAGTTTATCAATCGAAATCTATAAATCTGATAAGTGTAGGTTCGAGCACGAGGACACGAGCAATTTACGATTTATTATTATATGTTAAACATTTAAGATAGTGATTCAGAAGTTAATTGCTTTAAGTAGATGCAATTCTATGCAAATAGTATAACTGAAGACAAATATGCACAAAAAATGCACAATGATAAACGATATAATCAAGTCTCTTGAATTTAACAATAACAAATTTAATCAAAGATAGCAATAAAAATTTAGAGGAAAATATGTCTCAATTCATCAAGTTAACCAAAGATTCATTTAGTAAATTTAATGAGAAACATTCCAAACAAATAAATAATGATGCATTAATAACGATTAAAGAGATTGGTCACTATATAATGATCATAAACAATATGCCAACCAATTTCTGGAATTAATAACTCAATTAATGCATGTGTGCCAATTTTAATCAAATAAAGAGTCCCTTGAATATAAATTAAGTTTTCTTATTGTAGATGCGTGAGTTACATGTTATATTAATAAATTAGATACACCAACATGTTAAAAATTCAATTAGCTTTCAAATGAGACCAAAATCACTTCAGTCTGATCATTATATAAAAATTTATTCAAGATGCAATCCATGGAAATAATTAAAATTAATACATAGAGTTATTATCACAAACTTGTCCAAAATGGAATTAAATGTAATATAACAAGGCAGTAGGGTCTAGTATGTAATTACTACAAAAAGTTTAATGATAATGCTATTAGCAAAATATTTGAGCCTTATCTGTAATTTATCTAGAGCGCACATGTAGTGCATGCTAAAGAGGGGATGAATTGTAATATTGAGAAGATAGAAGGACTTCTCTATAAAAAGGCACAGGTCATATGAAAGAAATGTGTGACTGCTTTAAGGCTCGAAGGAAGTCTCTGTGATGATGTGGCGCATTCATGTCATCTTGGCTCAAGCTCAAATGTGACGAAGCTTCGGTATGAAGAGGTGGCTCAAGGGATGATGTGGCCTTGATTGAACCATTAGATCTCACCTAATTTTTGGAGATTAACAGTTCTTGTACTTCCCTCTTCCCTGATCTCCTCTGTGAGTGGCGGAGTTCATCTTTTGTTCAAACAACCATTCCACTACTCCGTTGTGTCTTCAGATTATGCTTGAGGGTCTAGAGACCTTCATGACTCCAAGCATGAAGAAGCTTGAACTCAAAGGAAGTGCTAGAGCATTCTTGAATGACTTCTCAATAGAGTGTTACGAGAAGTGATGATCAAGAATAGAAGAAGTTTTTATTTTCTGATCATTAAAGCTTGTACTCACCTGCATAGATTAGATGCCAAAACTGAAACCAGTGTCTATTCAATTGGGATACATATGAGGCAGAATGAAGGGCTACTTGGAGATGGGAGATCGAACCCTAATGGGTTCTCCTTCCTTTCAAGAAGAATAAATTAATGGGGGAGAACACCGTCATAAAGAAACGAAAGAAAAACTAGAAAGAATGCATGGATCATGCATCAGAGGCGAAGGAGAACATGGTTACAGATGATGAAGAGAATGTAAGGACTAACGAAGAAAAATTGAAGAATACACAAGGAAACAAAGATAAAAAATATTAACTAATAAACACAGAAGGATTGATGGTGAATATTAGCCTATGTTTAGCTAAATATGCTTCACATGTCTTCTCTCTATGTTCATGACTGAAGAATTGAGCTCGAGCAATAAAGAAAGGTGTTACAACATGCTTGAGAATATGCGAATCACATGACATTGACCTTTGTCTTCACACACAAAGAACACTCGGTATTGTCACTTAGTGAGGCTAGATGCTGGGAGGTGACACTATGAATGGCGGAAAAAGGTAACGCAAGGTGGAGGAGGGTTTTTGTGAAGATGAAGGTTGTAGGAGGTTTGAGGAAGGGTTTAGTTTCAACCTCTCTTAGCTGGCGATAGAGAGATATAAGACAAGTAAAGGGACTAGTGAAGAACCGAGGAGTCAGGGTTAGAACTTGGTGATGGAGATTTTTCGGGTGGTTGTTAGAGATGCTAAGAAAAACCGACGAAGGTTAGGTGGTTAGACAATGGTTACCTGTGAAGGATGGAGGTTAGAGGTTGAAGGTGACCATTAGACCGTTGGATTAAGATCCAATAGCCTGTATTTGGATGTAGATTGAAGACTCAGATAGAATCTAATTGAAACATGTTATTCGCTAGAATTGAGGCGCCTAATGATGGGTGGGATTGGATCTCAGCAGAGATCCAATGGTTAAAGATCAAAGAGGATGGAGAAATAAGGGTTGGCCACGTGGTGCACACAAATTACATCACGTGGCCCAATGGGAATTAAAGAAAAAGGAAAATAAAAGAAAAATGAAAATAAAAGAAAAATAGGTAAAGAAATAATTAGGAGGTGAATTAGAAAATTTGAAAAACATGAAATTGTAGATCTACAACTTTCTTATAGAAATCAATGAGAAAAGAGGTCAACTATAAATAAATAAAAAATAAATACACATTAAACAAGGCTTCTCTCAAATGACAATACTCAACACAATTATATATATTTTTGCCAATCAGTGTGTTAGGTAAAAGAGATTGAGTCGTATGTACTTGTTTTCCCATGAATACACTTGATTGCATCTTTTTAAAGTATCTAATATACTTGCACCAAGACTTGTATCACTAACGATGTAAAGCCCTTTTTGATGTACTAGACCGACTCAGAAAAGCCTATGATTTTTTCCAAGTGGACACTTAAAAGGGTGGGAGCGCTCACCTTAAATGTTAGCTCATATGATGCAGCTTTGTAATATAATGAGCTTTTCATCACCATTTTCTTATTTTCATCATTTTTTGTGAGGTAACTTCCCTTCTTTTATTGATAGATCCACTACTTTTACCAAGGATTGGTGTTGATAAATCCCATATTTATCATCTTAATTTATTATATTTATCTCATTTACTTAAGTTAATCATGAGACTCATTGCCTAACTGACACTAATTACTAACTATTGTGTTGAAATAATTGGCAGTAATTACTATATATTAATATAACTCAATTGTGGTGTAATATTTCATTTATTTGTTTCTTATTAAAAATAAAATAAAAATTAGAATAAAATTGTGTATAAATAAATTATCATAACATATAATAAAAATACAAAAAAAGTAAACAATTTGAAGAAAATGGTTTTATTTGGTTTTTATTAGTATTTAATTTTTATCTATGTATCGATGATCTCTGATCTCTGACTTCTACGTAAAAGTTGTAGATCTCATCAAGATCTACAACTTCCATGTTTACAATGTTTTATAATTCGTCCTCTAACTAATTTCTGAATTAAAACTCATTTTTGTAATTTCTTCAACTCTAACCGGGTCGTGTGGCAACTCCAGATTGCACCATGTGGCCCTATCTTCCCACGCCACCTACACAGAACCAACACAGCCTGATCTATCTTCATCAGGCAAATCTAACCATTCTTCAGCATCCTATTTTTCAAACACAGAATCTTCTTGGATGAGCTTTATAGAGTCGTTGACTCGCGCCTCATCGTGAGCCGTATGTTCCAATCTGCTCTATTTTATTCTGTCCGTCCCCTCGCGCGTAAAGCCTAACCATTGGATCATGATCCAACATTTCAGAAGTCATCCCTAACCTCCAACAGTTCTTCTCCCTCGTCAAAACTTCCTATCTTCTCCCCATTTTCTCAACCATCTCGAGTAACTCCCCGACCAACACCCATTGCCCTCACATTATCCTATCAACCAAAATCCATGCCAACCTCCCATTATCCCTAATCCTAACTTCTACACTAAGAGGCAGTCATTCAAACCACCGCATGTTGACAGTAACTTACATCTCTTGAAAACCTCCCTCATCGCTGTCAATGGCGGTTGTCCACCCTTGCCAGTGTCACACTTAGCCACCTCCTCTTCTTCTTGACAGGAAGAAGGAGGAGAAGTTGAGTCACGATGGAGGTTTATTCCAAGTGTAACCCATGGTTCTTTACCATATTATTGCACTCTATAAGCTACTATTTGGGCTTCACATAAGTCTGCGCATGTTAAGTGATGACCAGAGGTCGATGAAGACCTCATCCCAAGCGTACACTCCATTTACCATCTTTGAGATTCAAGTTTTGATTATGTTTCTGTTTTTATCTTATTTTCACATATTTCTTCTCAGTTGTATATACATCCATTCTCCGAATCAAAGTATCCATGACCTTCTATGTGGATCCTTGATCCACATAGAAGGGGTTATGCTATGTGCTTCTTGTTCCTTCATGCCTACATCTCTACTGATCTCCTCTTTCAGCCATGAAGGAAGAATCGATTAGGCTCCACCTTCTCATCCCGCTTATACACTTCATTTCACTTCATGCTCACCTCTATGCATGCACACATTATATTTGCTTCGACTATATTTTCTCCTAACATCTGTAGATGTCGAGCTTTTCAATGGTCAGAACTCGAATATCCCCTCCGATCTGGAGCTACGTTCTCGACTAGTTTGCACATTCCCTTACATCCAGAATCTAGTGGACCTTTTCTAACATCATTTCATCTTTGCGAGCAATGCGAGAAACATCGTCGGGTTGTGGAGAACCTCTAGGAGCATGGTCGAGGAAAGAGGAGTTCGTCGAATCCCAGTGGATCTCTACCGAGAATACGACACAGTTACCGTTGGGTCGCGCCAATTTGGGTGTGATCTCTTATTGAGCCACATCTTCAAGTTCAAGCCTGCAACTTTGGAGCAATTCGATACACAACTGAAGCTACAGACACCAATACGTGGCCTGACCAATGCTCGGATTCTTGAGCCTAGGACCGTGCGTGCTGCATACGTGTGGACCTGGGATAATCGCATTATTATCCTATCAATTTTACTTGTTTGCGTAAATACTCCCTGTAGGGAGTATCGTATAATCTTATGGGCCTATTTTTAATAATTGCAATCTAGACACTCGAAGGACCAATGTCTAAGGAATTATTTATGTTTTATTTTCATTTATGCCCCAAGATTCAAACTTGAATGTCTTGAGCATCTTATGTCCAAATGAAGTAATTTCAGTGACATTTTAATCTGTGTTTCCTTATCTTCTATATGGCTTAATTTATTCTCTGATTTGATGTATAATGAGTTATAAATTTATCTAGAGATAATTAAGTTGCTTAGATCTCTTTCAAAGGAAACGTGGATTAGATTAAACTGTAGGATTTTTTTACCTTGATTATGTGCTTAAGATTAACAAATCATTTTAGGTCATATTTGTGAATATATTTGCATATGTTAGTATTTTATCAATATGATGGTTATATAACATGTATAAAACTTCTTTGGAATTGCTTTCCATCTTCGCATTCATTTTATGATGTTTTCATCTTGTGCGTTATTTGTTTTGCCCTCAATAAATTTATCAGTTGCTTAACCTCTATATTTAAATACCTGAATAGTCATATTATGGCTCGTGTCCATGAGTTCAACCTTGGACTTCCAAATTTATAAATTAAATCTGAGAACCTCGTTACTAAGATTCATCTTGGTTCTGTATGAGATGTTAAGTGCTCGTGCTACAACGGATCGATTTCAATACATGCATTTAGTGATTCATCTGATGGCATCATTGTCAGGGATGTGACTTAATTAATATAATTATTTAGGATTTTGGTTAAGTTGATTTCTACTTTATCTAGGTCAATCTCGTGATGTAATGTTTTCTGCATTATTTTCTATGTTTCAATGATCTTTGAGATATCTAAAGTTTTTCTTCTGTGGTAGGGGCTCATTCATCAAGGACAGTCGTGGATAATGGAGGCAGGAGCTCAAGAAGGAGTTCATGTTAAGAGGAGTTGTAGAAGATATCTTCAAGTGTTTTGAAGATTAAATTTATATTTGTTGTACAATTTCAGACTGAACTTTTTTATGTGTGTGATGAGTCTATTTCACCCTCACATGGGTGGGATACATCTTGAGGGACTTATATTAGGAATTAGTTATGCGGTTCTTAGAGCTTCCTCTTTTTATTTCCCTAAGTGCTTGGATTGTAGTAAAATGCACACTAACTTCATCTAATGAGATTTTATCATCTCTAAGATTCATGAGACGTACGTAATCTACATTGAACTTAGACAAATTAGATTGATTATCTACCCTCTAATAGACACATGATTAGGTGTAGATTTCCATCGACTTGCATGTATTTAGTTAAACTTTATATTCAGTCTAGCTTATGCTTAAAGAGAGATAGAGCCACTATAAGTATTTCTCTTAAGCATAACGTCATGATTTTACATTTGCATGGATTTTTCTGTTTCATGATTTGTCACGTAGGAGAATATGGAAATGGGATTGAACGGTAGATGTTGTTTTATATGCTCATAGATTTAATGCAAGTGATGAATTAATCTAAAAAATGGCTCTCTTAATGCATGTTTATGTAAATAAAATAGAGCTAAAATTCACCTTATTTTTGGGAGAAAAAAATCCCGCTTTACTTGCAGATATATTCATTCATTGAGAGGTGAGGACATATCCCTACGATAGAGCCCAAACCCAAATTCGACATGCTCGCAATGAATGTGAATTTTGTATTATCACCATTAAAAGCGACAAGATAATTAGAGCATATTTATGGTCTTCACTGTCATCTCCTGAGATTCATCATCTTGAGATTCAACTAATATTTATCCATTTATCACTAAGCTTCCTTTTCTTTAATTCAGCCTATGTATAGGGAGGATCCTTTGTCATTCTGATTGTTCCCCTTAGGTCACCTAGTTTTAATTCATATCTTTATACCTAAGCTATTCCTCAACTTAAGTATATGGGAACTCAGTTCCATATTTTCATCTAATTAATTCTTTATTCATATTGTGTATGTGATTCAGGATTCAATTCATCTGTATTCTATTATACTTAGCATGAGCTATGGCTTCATTTCACTTTGTGATATGATGACATAGCAAAAGCTAAATATAGAGGGTTTATGGTGACGACCCAAGGCAACTTGGGTTAAGGAAAATCTAAGGTCGTTGTGACCCGAATCGCAAGGCACAATCAATAAGAAAAATTAGACCACTAAAGCGAATCAATCAAGAGTGAAAATCAAATCAAGCGGGCTTTCTAGTTATTTAACCTAGTATAGCCACCAGGGTCGATGAAAAGGAGCACGGAATGAATCCTACAAAGTAGTCAGGTAATCCAAGAAATAAAGGTATTTTTGATGGTTTTTAATTTTTAAATTTTTTATGATTTTCTAATAAGAAAAGAAGTAAAGAAATGGTCAAAAAGGGACACTCAAACAATTATTTAAAGCCCTAAAATTACACAAAAATGAAAACAAAAATATTTTTATGTTTTTAAAATATTCAGATGTTTTTGGTATTTTATGGGATTTTTCTGATTTTTATAGCATTTTCTAAACATGAAATAAGGCCAAAAACAACAAGCAATGTACAACCTGGATAGAAAGGCAAATTAAAATATTTAAAATACCTGTAAAATCCTAGCAATAATTTTATGTGAATGTATAAAATAAAATCTACCTACAGAAACTGAAAACACATTTTTTTATTTTTAATGAATTTTTTATGATTTTTATAATGTTTTTAATCTATTCTAATTTCTAGATGTTTTATAATAGAGAATGAAACAAAAATCACATAGAAATTAAAGCAAGACAAAACAAGCAACCACCATTTTTTCGGAATTTTTAAAGTTATTTTTCAATTTTTAATTGATTTTCTAAAATATACAGGGACACTTTTTAGGGTTTTTGATTTTTAGAAAATACTAAATAAAATCAAAATGCGTCTCAAAAATTACCAAAAATATTACGCAGTGACAAGAGCCACGTGTAATTTTCATGTGATTGTTGGAGTAGTTATGATATTTATTTAATTAAAAACAACACATACAAGTTATAGAAACTTAAATGCAACTATTTTGAGTTTCTGGGTTAAATGATAACAAGCACATAAAGTCCAAGGGCATCTGTGTAAATTTCCCAATTAATTCCAGCACATGCATCAATTCAACATTCATAGGAGTATAAGTGCAATTTCAGAAAAACATTCATTCAAACAGTAACATAAGAAATGTCTAGAACTAATATGGCAAAAATACCACTGCTCACGTGACAACACACATGCCTCCAAACATGGAGGACTAAATAGCAAATATCAGAAACTTTATGACTGGAATGCAAAAATTTTCAACTATAACTTTAATTTTTCATACGAAAACATAAAGTGAGTTAAATGCAGGGAAAAAGGAGTAATATAGCCTTGGTGCATGTAAGTCGCGCGTGGAAAACCACGTGTCGGCCACTAGTATGGCGAGATCATGCAGCTCTGCGGGCGTCGGATATCAGAGCTGATAGTGTTAGATGGTCGAGGACGTCGTGTGTACGGGCTGTTAGATCTAACATCTAACGGCCTGACATGTCGACTGGATGGACGATCAGGATGAAATCTGGAAGGAGACGGTTGATCCAACGACGCAGAACACGTCTGGAAGAACAATACCTGGATGAACTTAGCCGGAGCCCAGGACGAGATCTCAGCCGCGATGGAAGATCAGCAGGCACCGGAGTGATCGTGGGACAAGTCGCGTCAGCTGAACGGCTCGGATGTCAGCTCCAGGCTAGATAGGCATGACAACGATAGGCACTTGGAGCTACTCCGGAGAGATCTGAAGAGGATGATCTGGAGGCTCTCAGCGCACGAACAGACCTGCAACGAGTAGCGCTGACTCGAGCTATGCCTCGATTAAGGTTATTGAAACTAAAACCTAAAGAAGCGACGGGGGGCGGGAGTTGGTTTCCGGCGAACGGGAGAGGGGAAACCTCGAGCCTAATCTTGACTAGATGGTTGATGACCAGGGTGATCAGGTCACAAAGGAAGATGGAGGGTGAGCTTGTGAGGATATCGGAGCGGTTGGGCGTGGGTGAAGGAGCTCCGACTGGTTGGTCGGAGCTTGCGGAGCGACGACGGAGAATAACGAAAGATCCAATAAACTAGAAAACTAGGAAGTATAAAGGGGTTACTTGAAGGTCCAGATGTGTTCCTTATCGCCAGGCGAAGGTGGTTGACGGGGTGATGGCCTCGACTTCGATGCGGCAGTCGGGGGACGCTACTCGCGACGGATGACCAGCCACAAAGGGGGAGCGTCGGCATCACTGCACCAATGCGATCGCTAGAGGGCACTTGAAACGGATGTCACCACGCTGAAGGTGTCTAGGGTTTCAAATGGGAGCAAGGCACGAGCTACCGACCTCGAGGACCATAGGGTGGCTGGATAGATCGGGTGAGGGCGCACGAACCGAGAAGGATCTGTGCTTCCATAGGGATCAGCGAGGATCTTGGATCCATGGGGAAGACACGAGCGAATATTCGGGGCAAACGGTTGAGCGATCCTCCCTAGGAAATTCTGAGAAGAAGGTCTGGCCACGACAACCGGGTGGGGTCATGCCTGGAATATGGCATTGACCTGAGTCAATAATATGGCGTGGACCAATCAGAAGCGGGCTGGAATAAGGACAAAACCCGCTATAATATAAAATATCAAGGAAAATAAAAGATAAAGAAATTAAAAATAATAAATGAATATAAATAAAAAATGAATAAAATGAAATTATGTTTATTATTTTTCAAGGAATTTTTCTATGATTTTTATTTTTTATGAAAAATAAATTACTCTATATACAATATATTGTATTATATACAGGAATAATGTACCTATGTATTTTGTACAATTATTTTTATTTTGTTATTTTTACAAAACTACGCCAATTTTATATTTTATTTATTTAGAACATAATTTTTGAAGTATAAAATAATGTTTGTTTTATTTTTATTATTTATTTACATGTATAAAATAAATATGGGAAAAAAGCATCTATACTTGTGTTATGTACAAAGGAGAAAGAATTTTATTTCCTTTTTATTTTTATTTTTCTGATTTTTATTTTGTTTTTAGAAATATATACAAGGATGTAAGAATATAATTTTATTTTTATTTTGACAAAAATAATTTATTAATTTTACATACCTGATATGTACATCATAAAGTAGGCTATATCTCTCTCTCCTTATTTATTTGGTAATCAGGCCAATGCTTGACCCTCTCTTGGGGTTTGGGTCACTCCGTATTTATTCTATGTACCTCCTTCCTTTTTCTTTTCCTTTTATTCTTTTATTGTTGCATAAATATATGCTAATTATGTTATATTAACACATGCATGCATATAGCTAAGTTATTGTATTTACACCTATTTACAAGATGTTTTGCCAATATAATTAGCTAAAATATAAGAATAAAGAGTGATGAACAAGGATTCATCAGTCGACCATATATATTGCATATATACTTTAGCCATAACTCATATTTTAAAAGAATTTCAAACTATAGGTGTTATGGGTATCATATTACATTTTCAAACTGATTTTTGTAAAAAAAATATTTTAAAAATATTTTTTGAAAATTATATACATATTTGACATGAATAGTATCCAAATCTTTTACATGGTTGGCAAAAATAGGGCTTGACATGTTTGTAAAATCATTTGTAATTTTTTTTCCAAAATCTACATATTTATGTGACATTGTTTTCAAAAATGTTTTACTAATATTTGAAAATAGGATTTTTCTTTGTTTTGAAAAATCATTGTGAAATGTTTGGAAAATATCTATAATTATGTGATAATGTTTACAAAAATGTTGTCAGAAAATTGTTTCAAAGCTAATGAAGTAAATGATTCTAACATTCTAACCAAACTTAAAAGAAAAAAATATAATTAACTTATTAACCAGTATTATTCCATGACATTTTCACTATGCAGTCAAGGTTTGAGATGATCTTTAACACTTGGTTTGAGGAGTCCCTATACTTAGGTTTATCATGTCTTAACCATTATGGTCTTGTACTTAAAATACATACTCTCCTAGTTTCAAGATATGCATGCTATATTTCATGCTTAATCTCCCGTTAAGGAATTTGACTATCACTCACATGCACGACCACATCCATTATTGAGATGAGTCAAATTATCACCGAGGAGAATGAGATTGGAAGTTTGAGTTTGTATGTGATCTACATGATGCTCAAGGATGGGATTAAATTAATGATGGCTTCATGAGACCTGATTGTCAGCATCTTCGCCAGTATGGGACATGTTCTCATGCTACCTCTTGATATAATCTAAAGTGCCAGGTGTGATGACATTAATAAGTTGATTAGTGTGTACTAATCTTTTGGTAAAAGAAGTGAAGCTAGCCAAAGAGAAGGAAATGATGACAGAAAAGCTCTCACCATACAAAGTTAAATATCAAAAGATCTTCCACCAAAGGCAAGCACTCCCAACCACCTCAAAGTATCCATTTAGAGGACCGCTATTAGGACCAGGAGTCGGGTTAGCAGCCAAAAAGGACTCTGGTCGTAAACGCTACAAGTCTAGGTGTAGACGGTATATTAGATACTCAAAAATGGCACCCCCCATGTACTCCTAGGAAAAGAAGTGCAAACGACCCCAACTTTTCTTAATGGACATACTACTTGGCAAAAATCAAAATAAAAAGTGTGTTGTGTATTGGCACTTGAGAGAATCTTGTTCCAATGAGAGGAAGAGAAAATAAGTACACAATCCTACATCCTTCATAATATGACATTCCATCTATCCCTTTAAATTCTGACAAACTAAAGAGACGGTGAATTGAGGTAGGACTAGATTTTCTCCCCAGAGTTAAGGGTTAGGTCCTTGAGAGAGCTTCTAAGATTGGAATTTTTGGTGATGTCTTGATTCCACTCTCATGATGCAGTCTACACTGAGCCTTACTACTTTTATATATATATATATATATATATATGTGTGTGTGTGTGTGTGTGTGTGCGCGCGCGCGCGCGTGCGTGCGTGCGCGCGTGCGTGTGGGTGTGCGCACGCGTGCGTGTGGGTGTGCGCACGCGTGCATGTGTTTGTGTGTGTACAGTTGAGAGACTGAAAATTGGAGGAGTTGAATTACTTTCATTAATACTCTTTAAAACTTAGAGCTTTAGTATTTCTAAAACAAAGTGTTCTAGGTCAAATCAAGCATTGTATTTTCACTTGCACGTGTCAGGGATCTCACTAATTAAACTAATTTTCTAACAAGTTCACTCTTTATCAGCTCGAGAACGAGCTTACCATAAGTATAGGTGATGATAAATCCTAGATTTAACATTTTAATTTATTATATTTATCTCCTTTACTTAAGTTAATCACGTGATTCATTTCCTAATTGACACTAATTACTAACTACTATGTTGTAAATAACTAGAACTAATTACTATGTATTAATATAACCCTATTATGGTGTAATGTTTTTTGTATTTATTTCTTATTAATAATCAAATAAAAATTATAATAAATTTATGTATAAATAAATTAGCATAACATAAAATAAATTTGCAAAAAAATGCAAAAGAAGAAATTAAACAAAATGGTTTTCTATGGTTTTTATTAGTATTTAATTTTTATCTATGTACAGATGACCTCTGATCTCTTTAACTTCTACATAAATGTTGGAGATCTCGTCGAGATATAGAAGAGATTTACAACTTTCATGTTTATCACATTTTATAATTTGTCCTCTAACTAATTATTTTTTATATAACATTGATTTTTGTAATTTCTTCAACTCCGATTGGGCCACGTGGCAACTCCAGATTGAGCCGCGCAACCCTATCTTCTCGTTCCACATGTACAGAACCAACACCGCATGATATATCTTCATTCGGCGAATCTAAAAATTCTTTAGCGCTCTATTTTTCAAACGTAGGGTCTTCTTAGATGAGCTTCATCGAGTCGTTGATCTGCATCTCATCGTGAGCCATGTAATCAGCTCTGTTCAATTTTATCCTGTCCATCTCCTTACATGTAAAGCCTAACCGTTGGATCATATAATCCAATAGTTCAGAAGTCATCCCTAACCTCCAGCAGTTCTTCCCCCTCGTCTAAATTCCCCATCTTCTCCCTATATTCTTGTCCATCTCGAGTAACTCCCCGACCAACCACCATTGCCCTCGCATTCTCCTATCGACCTAAATCCACACTAACCTCTAATTATCCCTAATCCTAACTTCTACACTAAGACGCGGTGGTTGAAACCACTCCTTGGAGATAGTAACTTCCACCTCTTCAAAAGCTCTGTCACCGCTGTCAATGATGGTCCACCCTTGCCAGAGTCACCCCTATCCACATCCTCTTCTACGTGCCAGTAAGGTGGAGAAGTTGATCCACGAGGGAGGTTTAATCCTGATGTAACCCATGGTTCTTCGCCATGTTACAATACTCAAGAAGCTGATGTTTGAGCTTCACGCAAGGCTGCGTGTGTTTAGCGACGATCTTAGGTCGATGAAGACCTCATCCCAAGCATATACTCCCTTCACCATCTATGAGATTCAAGTTTAGATTAAGTATCTATTTTTATTTTCTTTTCACTTATTTCTTCTCAGTTGTATATACATCCATTCTTCGAATCAAAGTATCCCTGACCTTCTCCATGGATCCATGATCCAGCGGAAGGGGTTATCCTCTGTGCTTCTTATTCCTTCATGCCTACCATCTCTACTCATCTCCTCCTTCAGCCATGAATGAAGAACCAACTAGGCTCCAACTTATTCACCTTCCTATAGCCTTCATTTCACTTCATGCTCACCTATGTGCATGCACAAAATATTTGCTTCGACTATATGTTCTCCTAACATCTACAGGTGTCAATCTTTTCAATGGCCACAATTCGTATATCCCCTCAGATCTGGAGCTTCATTCTCGATTGATCTTTTCAATGGCCACCTACGTATATTTTTTCAATTGCATATATACTTTAGCCATAACTCATAGTTTAAAAGAATTTCAAACTATAGGTGTTATGGGTATCATATTACATTTTCAAACTGATTTTTGTAAAAAAAATATTTTAAAAATAATTTTTGAAAATTGTAACATATTTGAAATGAATAGTTTCCAAATGTTTTACATGGTTGGCAAAAATATGGCTTGACATGTTTGTAAAATCATTTGTAATTTTTTTTGAAAATCTACATATTTATGTGACATTGTTTTCAAAAATGTTTTACTAATATTTGAAAATAGGATTTTTCTTTGTTTTTGAAAAATCTTTGTGAAATGTTTGGAAAATCTCTATAATTATGTGATAATGTTTACAAAAATGTTGTCAGAAAATCGTTTCAAAGCTAATGAGGTAAATGATTCTAACATTCTAACCTAACTTAAAAGAAAAAAATATAATTAACTTATTAACCAGTATTATTCCATGACATTTTCACTATGCAGTCAAGGCTTGAGATGATCTTTAACACTTGGTTTGAGGAGTCCCTATACTTAGGTTTATCATGTCTTAACCATTATGGTTTTGTACTTAAAATACATACTCTCCTAGTTTCAAGATATGCATGCTATATTTCATGCTTAATCTCCTGTTAAAGAATTTGACTATCACTCACATGCACGACCACATCCATTATTGAGATGAGTCAAATTATCACCGAGGAGAATGAGATTGGAAGTTTGAGTTTGTATGTGATCTACATGATGCTCAAGGATGGGATTAAATTAATGACGGCTTCATGAGACCTGATTGTCAGCATCTTCGCCAGTATGGGACATGTTCTCATGCTACCTCTTGATATAATCTAAAGTGCCAGGGTGTGATGACATTAATAAGTTGATTAGTGTGTACCAATCTTTTGGTAAAAGAAGTGAAGCTAGCCAAAGAGAAAGAAATGATGACAGAAAAGCTCTCACCATACAAAGTTAAATATCAAAAGATCTTCCACCAAAGGCAAGCACTCCCAACCACTTCAAAGTATCCATTTAGAGGACCGCTATTAGGACCAGGAGTCGGGTTAGCAGCCAAAAAGGACTCTGGTCGTAAACGCTACAAGTCTAGGTGTAGACGGTATATTAGATACTCAAAAATGGCACCCCCCATGTACTCCTAGGAAAAGAAGTGCAAACGACCCCAACTTTTCTTAATGGACACACTGCTTGGCAAAAATCAAAATAAAAGGTGTGTTGTGTATTGGCACTAGAGAGAATCTTATTCCAATGAGAGGAAGAGAAAATAAGTACACAATCCTACATCCTTCATAATATGACATTCCATCTATCCCTTTAAATTCTGACAAACTACAGAGACGGTGAATTGAGGCAGGACTAGATTTGCTCCCCAGAGTTAAGGGTTAGGTCCTTGAGAGAGCTTCTAAGATTGGAATTTTTGGTGATGTCTTGATTCCACTCTCATGATGCAGTCTACACTGAGCCTTACTACTTATATATATATATATATATATATATATATATATATATATATATATTTGTGTGTGTGTGTGTGTGCGTGCGTGCATGCGTGTACGCGTGCGCACGCGTGCATGTGTTTGTGTGTGTACAATTGAGAGACTGAAAATTGGAGGAGTTGAATTACTTTCATTAATACTCTTTAAAACTTAGAGCTTTAGTATTTCTAAAACAAAGTGTTCTAGGTCAAATCAAGCATTGTATTTTCACTTGCACGTGTCAGGGATCTCGCTAATTAAACTAATTTTCTAACAAGTTCACTCTTTATCAGCTCGAGAACGAGCTTACCATAAGTATAGGTGATGATAAATCCTAGATTTAACATATTAATTTATTATATTTATCTCCTCTACTTAAGTTAATCACGTGATTCATTTCCTAATTGACACTAATTACTAACTACTATGTTGTAAATAACTAGAACTAATTACTATATATTAATATAACCCTATTATGGTGTAATGTTTTATGTATTTATTTCTTATTAATAATCAAATAAAAATTATAATAAATTTATGTATAAATAAATTAGCATAACATAAAATAAATTTGCAAAAAAACGCAAAAGAAAAAAATTAAACAAAATGGTTTTCTATGGTTTTTATTAGTATTTAATTTTTATCTATGTACAGATGACCTCTGATCTCTTTAACTTCTACATAAATGTTGGAGATCTCATCGAGATATAGAAGAGATTTACAACTTTCATGTTTATCACATTTTATAATTTGTCCTCTAACTAATTATTTTTTAATTAACATTGATTTTTGTAATTTCTTCAACTCCGATTGGGCCACGTGGCAACTCCAGATTGAGCCACGCAGCCCTATCTTCTCGTTCCACATGTATAGAACCAACACCGCATGATATATCTTCATTAGGCAAATCTAAAAACTCTTTAGCGCTCTATTTTTCAAACGTAGGGTCTTCTTAGATGAGCTTCATCGAGTCGTTGATCTGCGTCTCATCGTGAGCCATGTAATCAGCTCTGTTCAATTTTATCCTGTCCATCTCCTTGCATGTAAAGCCTAACCGTTGGATCATATAATCCAATAGTTCAGAAGTCATCCCTAACCTCCAGCAGTTCTTCCCCCTCGTCTAAATTCCCCATCTTCTCCCTATATTCCTGTCCATCTCGAGTAACTCCCCGACCAACCACCATCGCCCTCGCATTCTCCTATCGACCTGAATCCACACTAACCTCTAATTATCCCTAATCCTAACTTCTGCACTAAGACGCGGTGGTTGAAACCACTCCTTGGAGATAGTAACTTCCACCTCTTCAAAAGCTCCGTCACCACTGTCAATGATGGTCCACCCTTGCCAGAGTCACCCCTATCCACATCCTCTTCTACGTGCCAGTAAGGTAGAGAAGTTGATCCACGATGGAGGTTTATTCCTGGTGTAACCCATGGTTCTTTGCCATGTTACAATACTCAAGAAGCTGATGTTTGAGCTTCACGCAAGGCTGCGTGTGTTTAGCGACGATCTTAGGTCGATGAAGACCTCATCCCAAGCTTATACTCCCTTCACCATCTATGAGATTCAAGTTTAGATTAAGTATCTATTTTTATTTTCTTTTCACTTATTTCTTCTCAGTTGTATATACATCCATTCTTCGAATCAAAGTATCCCTGACCTTCTCCATGGATTCATGATCCAGCGGAAGGGGTTATCCTATGTGCTTCTTATTCCTTCATGCCTACCTTCTCTACTCATCTCCTCCTTCAGCCATGAATGAAGAACCAACTAGGCTCCAACTTATTCAACTTCCTATAGCCTTCATTTCACTTCATTCTCACCTATGTGCATGCACAAAATATTTGCTTCGACTATATGTTCTCCTAACATCTACAGGTGTCAATCTTTTCAATGGCCACAATTCGTATATCCCCTCTGATCTGGAGCTTCATTCTTGATTGATCTGCACACTCCCCTACCTCAAGCAGATTGTGGACGTGTCTTGACATCAAGTCATCTTTGTGAGCAATGCAAGAACCATCACCGAGTTGTCTAGAACCTCTAGGAGCATGGTGGACAAAATAGGAGTTCACCGGATCCCAGCCTTGTAACCATCGTGCGGGGTGGAACACTTTTGAGGATATGGCAGAGTTGTCGTTGGATCACGCCAATTTGGGCGGAACCTAATGATTCTGATTGAGTCACATCTTCATGTCTAAGCTTACAGCTTTGGAGCGATCCGAGCCACTATTGAAGCTCCATTCGCCAACACATGGCCTAATCCACACTCAGTCGTCTGATCCTAGGTCTGCATGCGTTGCATGAATGCGGAACTGATATATTTGCATTAATATCCTACAAATTTTAGTTATATGTAGAAATACCCTCGCACATGGGGTATTGATGACCGAAATTATCAACGAGACACGGGTGAATAAGAATAGATCAAGGGTCGTTGCGACCACGATCTCGGAGACAGTGCAGTCAATCAAGAAAATTATGAGCAGACCACCAAACAGAGATAAAAATCGAATAAAAACAATAGTGGCCCTGGCTATTAGATTAGCCTGATATAGCGACCAGGGTCGGACTCAGGGAGCACGTGATGGCCTCGCGGCCTACGAAGTAGTCTAAAATATAAATAAAATAAAAGAAAAGTGATTTTGGTGGATTTTTAATGTTTTTAAATTTTTTTGGATTTTTTTAATTAATTAAGAAAATAGGAAAGCAATAAAACAACCAACTTCAAACAATTATTTAATTACTCAAAAATCACCCAAAATTCAAATAAATGTTTTTATGTTCTTTATATTTTTTACTAATTTTGGTTAATTTTTGCTATTTTCTGATTTTTATTGAATTTTCTAAAAATCAAACAAGATAAGAAAAGAGAGGTACTGTCCAGTCAGACTTGGAGGACCAAAATAAAATGGATAATGGTCCTATCAAGGTATGAAGGTAATTTTCCTGTATAGTAGAAACTACAAGGAAAATTTAAGCACCAGAATTATTAAGTTTTTATTTTTCTTTTAATTATTAGAATTTTTATGGGTTTTTAGGAGTTTTGTAAATGTTATAGGTTTTATAAATTCAAAAATGACCAAAATTGGTCAGAAAATCAAACAAGGCAAAACAAACACTATATAATGTTTTTGTAGTTTTTAGAGGTGTTTTAATATTTTTTGTGATTTTTAAATCTAGACAGTAAAGAAAATGTGTCTTTTTGAGTTTTTAAAAATATCAAATTAAATAAAAAAATGTCTTTAAAATTTAAAGAAAATTGTACGCCATGGCAGGACCCATGTGTCCAATTTTCATCAAATTTGGAGTTGGTTTGCTATTTTATTAAAATAAAAAACAATGGTAAAGTGCATAGGGACCTATATGCAAATAAAACAAGTTCCAGGGGGTCCGGTGCAAATTCTCCAAGAATCTCAGGGACCCATTTGCAAGAAAACTTAAGTCCCTGGACTAATTAGTAACACGTACTAAAAGTCTAGGGGCGAAACTGTAAAATACCCACTATATAAAGCACATGCACAATTAAACCACGCACAGGGGTATTTCTACAAATATGTAAAATATAAATTCATTCATTAACACCCTAGAACATAAGGTTCATTCATGCAAATAACCCACAAAACCATGTATCGAAGCACGTGTCCACAACACACAAGGGTATAAAAGCAAATACCATAAACCACCAGGTCCACTATGAAAATTACCTAACTAAAATAAAGGTTCTAAAATATTTACAGGACTAAATTCTAAAACAAACTAGAAGAGGGGCCTACATGAAAATTACCCTTTATTAAGTCGAGGGCGAGATGCTCGCCACGTGGAGATCGGACGGTGGAGAAGAGTCGCGGCTAAACAACGGGGTCCTCGGCGCTCATCCAACGGCAGGAGACGTGCCACGTGTAGATCCGACGGTCGAGATGCGCTAGTTCCTCTTCGCTGGATGGAGGGCTGAGAGGAGGCCACGTGGAGATCCAACGGTGCTTCTGGGCCTCCTCTTAACCCTGATCGGACGGTCCTCAGGGGATCTAGAGCTGAAGGGCGATCGGACGTCTCTGGAGGATGGACAAAGAACAAGCGGCCGGCAAACTTCGCCGTCCCTGTGCACGCACGGTGTCCCTCCTCGCGAGCTGCTACTGATCGGAGAAGATTCGCCTTGGCCTCCCACGTCTAATGGGCTCCTCCGATGGCGCAACGAAGCTCCTGGGAGCTGAGGCGACGTCGGCGGAGGCAGAGCTGCTGCTCGAATGGACGAAGCCCTCATATGGGCTCCTCTGGACCTGCAAAGCGAAGCAACACACTCCTGGGTCGAGGGCAAAGTGCCTCGACCCGGTTAGGGGTGGTGAAGGTGAACGGAGCGTCGGAATGAAGGGGCTCCGGCGAAGCGATGGCGGAGGAGCCCCAATCCCAGTTCCTGTGCGAACTGGGTTGGATGAGTGGGTGGAGAATATGCGCGGAGGAAGGGCGGAGATGATGGGAGACTCCGATGATCGTGACGAAGGCGAGTATGGTCGGAATCAGCGATGGATGGTGACGGAGCGAATTGGGCGAAAAGAAAAATTAGAGAAATAGGGAAAGAACTGGGACTACCTACTGGATGATGTCGACTGTGGAAGAGCTGGGGATGCTCCAGGTCCTTGCCTCGAGGGCCGTCGGTGCCCGAGGCTCGAGCACCACCTCTGGGCGGCACATGGCGACGCAAAGCTGCCGGATCAGAGGTCCGTCCACTCCCACCTCGCTGCGACACGGCCGGAAGCGAGCTGTCACTCTCGCGGTGGCTGTGGAGGTACTAGGGTGGCGTGAATCGATCCAAAGATGGAATGAAATGGAGGCGGAGCTCGGACTTTATACGGCAAGGGTCCGTCTAGATCAGGTTGGGCAGGGAACGGCGAGGCGCGGATCCCAATGCAATCAATCGGGCGAGGATCTCGGATGCACGAGGAAGAATTAGAGCCCGGGGTTTACGTATTTGGTAGGAGGATCGAGCGGCTAAAAATCGGAGAATCAGGTTCGGGCACAGGATCCGCGGAGGTTTGGTCTGGGGGGAGAGATGACCGGGGGGTCAACGTCCCCGTGGACCAATGAGAGCTGGCCATGTGGAAATGATTTGAAAATTCCTTTAAAAATAGAAAATGGCCGAATTAAAGAAAACTAAAAACATGAAAAATGTTTATTCTATTATTTTCTATTTTTTTGTGATTTTTAATTATTTTTCTGAAATAAAAATAAGGTATTTACACTATAGTGCTATATATAGGTATATATACAATATTGATTTTTCTCATTTTTTATTTTTAATTAGTTATTTTTGTGCACTTTTATTCCCATTTTATATTTTATTTATTTATAGCATAAAATTAGGAATATTTTTATGTTTTTATTTTATTTTTATTATTTATGTACAAAGGTTAAATAAATAGATATATACAGTTATATACATGGTATATGTACAATGTTCTTTTTAATTTTTAATTCTGTTCTTTTTATTTGATTTTTGTTTTTATGGTTTTTATTTTATTTATTTACACCATGAAATATGGAATATATACAAATTTTTAGGGATTTTAATTTATTTATTTACAAGGCTAAATAAATATAAGAGTGGGTTTATGTGCATGGTGAATATGTGTAAGCAAGGCTATTTTTATTTTCTTTTTAATTTTTCTATTTTTATTTTGATTTTGTATGTATAAATATTTACAAATATATACAAGCCCATTTTTATTGGATTTTTAGAGGAAAATACTTTTATTATATTTAAAGGTATATTTACATACATGAGCTCCCTATCTCTCCCTACTTTGGCTTTTATGCGGTCAGGCCCATGCTGAGCCCTCCCTTGGGATTAGGTTGCTCAATATTTATTCTAAATATTTCCCTCTTTTTTTTAATTCTTTATTCTTTTATTTTTGCACAAAAACATGCTAATTATTAGTTTTTACACTACACATGCCATCTGGTAATTATTTGTATTTACAAGAATATACATGTATTTGCAAAGGTTTTTGTAGCTAAAATATAAGAATAAAGAGTAATGAATGGGTATTCATCACCCCCCTATACTTAACTTTGCTAGTCCCTTAGCAAACACTTATTTGAAAAAGAAGTGAAAAAGAAGAAGAAAAAGAAAAAGAGGAGAATATACATGGATTAAGGCTGATTATTAAACTTGCCTTCATTAAATTGAAATATGGAGCTCGATCAGATCTTTGGATTATTAATGTGTTGGAACCTTATTTGAACTTAAGCTTAAAACTCAACAGCCTCTAAGTTCCACCAATCTATGGACAAGACTCCTCAATAAACCAGATCAGAACAAGTCTACATACACAAACTCTAATGACCATGAATCTTTCCATGTGGTGTAAGTGATATGTAGCTCCCCACTTCAGAAGTAACAAAGAAACAACCTCCCCCAACCTTGTAACTCTAATGCCTCGGTCTAGAAACTCTTTCCTCGAAAGCGGGGTATTCCCTTCTAAGTTCAAGTGCAACCGGCTCAAGAAGAGGGGGAAGAAGAGAATGGACCATGGCCAATGTTTCCATGTATCCTTGGGAGCTCTAACCAGTGTAGCTGAGTCTCCCGCTGCAAGCTTCATGAGATGTCACATGTATACCATAAGCTTTTGCTTTATTTGACTATATACACTCCGGTGGGATTATTAAATTCTCAATCCGACCCACCACTTTTTTGGAGTTCTTTTCTTTTTGCACATTTTTTCATGTACAACTGTACAGCATATCTACATGGTGCATCATATATACAAGGAGTTTTTCCTCTTGAGCCAGTAGACTATCCCTCTTTTGAAGCTTTATTGCAACCCACGGCTTCTGTCTTTAGCCTTCATCACCACTAGACCAAGTTGAGGTGCACTTCCTTCACTAAAAGAAGAAGAGAGGTTCCGCCTAGAAGTACTACCCTCATATGCTACCCCAAGCCAAAGGAAACTGCCTCCTCACCACCTCATCCGTGGAGAGCTATGTGTAAAGTGCTGGTGCAAGTCAAGCTATTGGCTCTAAGAGTCATGCGTGTGTTGTTAAGTGCTCTACTTAGGCTCATCAAGATGACATATGCTCATAGCCTAGTGGACTCAAAGAATTAAGTCCCAATGGACCTGAAAAGCCTTAACCCTAAGACCTATAAGGTTACTCTTAGAATTAGGTGGATTAAGATCTTAATCAAGCTCCATTTCCCAATTTAATTCCAGGCTAGTTTAAATGTCAACTATGATCCAGGAAAAACTATACAAGTATTTACAAAGATGCTATTTACAAATATTTACAATCGTGCAAAAATTTTTGAAAAATGTTTTAAAACCATGAATGTATGCATGAATGCAAGTTTTGCAAAATATTTACAAACATTTACACAAGGTTTTTGCAAACTTTTTGTTTTCAAAACATTTTGGAAAAATTTTGTACTATGTACATATTATTGATATACACATATTTACAAATCCTTTACACAAATCATTTTACAATCACTTGTACAAAAATAATTTGTATTAATAAATAGGTATGTGCAAAATAAATTTTATATACAAGGGAGAAAAAATTTTTAAATGTTATGGGTTTTTAGCCATTTTTATTTATTCACACACTCACACAAAGTACGAGTTATGGCTAAAGTATATATGAAATATATACACACACCCCCCTATACTTAGCTCGAACGATGTCCTCAGAGTAGTCAAGAGCGATGAAGAAGACATAACTCGTTCTTAGTATAGGGAAGTGAAAAAGAATGGCTAGATACAGAGATGAATGAAAGAATAGAATGAGGAGAACTCGGTGGTTTCCCCCTATACTTAGGATCAAGTAATCCTAAGTATAGCAAGATGTACATGAAGGGAAATCCGAGTGAAGGATGTACAGAGTCTTCCCCCCCCCCTATACTTAGGGTGAAATATCCCTAAGTATAGGCAGCAAAACAAGGGTAGAAAGAATGAAAAGAATACCCAAAGGTCCTACATCCCCCCTAGGTAAAGTACACCCTAAGTATAGCATAATCATAAGATGAGAAAAGGGATGTGGGACTAAAGAATAGAGTGATATGAACAATTGGATCTATACAGGTCGGAAGAACAGTGATAATCAGGCGTGAGATGCAATAGATGTGAGTCAAGAGACTACATCACACGCAAAGTGAATATGGGCAACATCAACGACCCATGGCTCATGATCTAGAAATGGCTTGAGCCACTCGCCATTCACTCGAAAGGTACTCTCAGAAGACAACTCAGATATGTCGATACTCCCATTGTCGTGTACCTTTCTCACAAGATAAGGTCCCTTCAATTTTCTCTATAGCTTCCCTAGAAATAGATGAAGCCTAGCATCAAACAGCCATACTCTCTGTCCAGGCTCAAAATGCTTGTGGCTGATATGAGAATCATGCCACTCCTTCACTCTCTCCTTATAATGTAGGTTGTTTGAGAAGGAGGTATCACGAAGCTCCTCCACGGCTGCTAACTCTGCCCTCCTCTGGTCTCCTACACTATCTGGATCCAAAATAATATCTGTAACTGCCCAAAGTGACATGTGCCTCAACTCAACTGGTAAATGGCACGGCTTGCCATATACGAGGCGAAAGGGAGATGTTCCCAATGGTATCTTGAAAGACGTCCTATATGCCCACAAGACCGAGTCCAAAAGTTGTGACCAATCCTTTCAGTCAGGGCGGATGACTTTCTGCAAAATAGTCTTGATCTCCCTGTTCCACACCTCGGCTAGACCATTCGTCTGTGGATGGTATGGAGTGGCAACTCGATGGTCTATGCCGAACTCTCTAGAAAGGGCATTTACCTGGTCGTTGATGAAATGAGACCCCCCATCTGAAATCAATACTCAAGGTACCCTGAACCGTGTAATGATGTGCTTCCTCAAAAATCTGCAAACTGTCCTGGCATCTGCGGTTCGGGCGGGGATGGCCTCAACCCAATGACACATAATCAACGGCCAACAGAATGTACTCAAATCCCTGACTCTTAGGGAATGGACCCATGAAATCGATGCCCCATGCGTCAAAAACCTCACAGAAGTGTATGGGTTGCATCGGCATCATATCACGCTGTCCATAAGTGCCCATCCTCTGACAGTCAATACATCTCTTCACGAACTCATCAGAGTCCTTGAAGAGAGTAGGCCACCATAGGCCGGATTGGAGCACTTTCTCTGCCGTTATCCTCCCTGAGTGATGTCCTCCTGCCTCAAGCTTGCGGCAGTAAGTAAGGACGATGTGATGCTCCTCCTGAGGAATGCACCTACGCCAGATACTATCCCCTCCCTCATGGTAAAGGATGGGATCCGCCCAATGGTAAAACTTAGCCTTCGCGAGGAAGGTCTCAAGTTTCTGCCTGGGCCAATCTTGTGGAACTTTCCTGGCGACAAGATAGTTCACAATATCAGCGTACCATGGTAGCGAAGCGATAGCAAGGATCGCCTCATTTGGAAAGGTCTCACAAATAGGGCCAATCTGCACAGAATCCTCAAGATACTCCAATCGGGAGAGATGATCCGTCACCACATTCTTGACTCCAGGCTTATCCTTAATCTCTATGTCAAACTCCTGGAGTAGAAGGATCCATCTAGTCAGTCTGGCCTTGGCATCCTTCTTTGCCATGAGGTACCTGATGGCGGTATGATCAGTATACAAGGTCACTCTAGATCCAATAATGTATGATCTGAACGTATCTAGGACGATGACTATGGCTAGCATATCCTTCTCTGTGACTGTGTAGTTCTGCTGCGCGGAATCCAATGTGCGGCTAGCATAGTGGATGGCGAATGGAACTCCGTCCCTCCTCTGTCCTAGCACAGCCCCCACGGCAAAATCGGAGGCATCCATCATGATCTCGAATGGGAGAGACCAATCGGGTGGCTGAAGGACAAGAGCCTCTATCACACTTCTCTTGAGAGTCTCAAACGACGAAAGACACTTGTCATCGACAAGGAACTCGATGTCTTCGTCAGTAGATCAGTCAACGGTCGGACAACTCTACTGAAATCACGAATGAATCGCCTGTAGAAACCAACGTGCCCCAGAAAAGACCGTAATTGCCGCAAGTTGGACGGTGGTTCGAGTTTGCTGATGACATCCACCATGGCCGGATCAACCTCCATGCCCCTGTTGGTGATGATGTGGCCTAGCACCGTCCCTTGAGTCACCATGAAGTGACTCCTCTCCCAAGATAATACCAGGCGAACCTCTATACATCGCTGAAGTACTCAGTCTAGGCAGTCAAGACAGGAGTCGAATCCGTCGCCGTAAACCGAGAAGTCATCCATGAAGACCTCCAAGAATTCCCCTACCATGTCCGAAAAGATCGACAGCATGCATCTCTGAAAAGTCGCAGGGTCATTGCATAGCCCAAATGGCATGCGTCGGAAGGCGTATGTGCCGAAGGGACAGGTAAAGGTCGTCTTGTCCTGGTCCTCGGGAGCGATGGCCACCTGGTTGTAGCCCGAGTACCCATCCAGAAAACAATAATGGCTCTTCCCTACCAGTATCTCAATGATCTGATCAATAAAGGGCAGGGGAAATGATCCTTCTTGGTGGCCTGAATAAGTCGTCTGTAATCCACGCAGACCCTCCAAGAAGTGGGTACTCATGTAGCGATCTCCTCTCCGGACTCCGTAACCACTGTAGTGATGCCCGTCTTCTTGGGTACCGCATGTAACGGACTGACCCACTTGGAGTCGGAGATGGGGTAGATAAAATCGATGCTCCACCACTTCGAAATTTCCTTCATGACAATCTCTCTCAGATTCGGGTTCAGTCGCTGTTGGAACTCACGCGACGGCTTTGCCTCATCTTTGAGATAGATGTGGTGAGAGCACAGAGCCGGACTGATCCGCTGGAGATCTGCTACGCTCCATCCTATCGCCTTGCGGTTCTTTTCAAGAACCTCCATCAGATGGGATTCTTGCTCTCCAGTCAAATCAGCGGAGATAATGACTGGGTACATCTCAGGCTCACCCGCAAGGAATCTATACTTCAATGATGTAGGAAGCAGCTTCAGCTCTGGACAACTGGGTGCTGGTGGATCTGGCCTCTGAAAACTCTACGTGAACGCTGCCAAATCTGCATGGGAGAACTGAAACTCTCTATCACTCTCAAGAACTGGAGAAGGCTGCCTGGCTGGACTGTCTCTGCTCTGCTCGGCATCTACCTCCTTCCCATCTGCAGTCTTAGTGGAAGTCAGGTCTGGCATATAATCATCACAATCTGCCCACTCAAACTCCAACTCCGAGGGATCTGTGTCATCCAAGGTGGCATCAGCACCACCATCATCACAAGAATCTGTCTCACGGTCGAGAACCGGGTCTGCTGCCTCTGAAGTATCCTGGACCAAGAATGCGCTCTCCAAGCTCTCCTCTGCTGTCATCTCTGCATCAGCGGAATCTGAAAGTGAGAAGATGGCCTGTGCGTCGGGATCTACCCAAACTGCCTCATCATCTGTAATCACAAAGTCACAGTCCCGGTGGATGTCTGGCCCGACATCTGTCATCTGCTCTGTGTCTGATGTAGTCTCTGAGCATGATCTGTCTCTGGCTCTGTTGTCCTCGACCGTCTCTATTTGTACACTTTCACCCTCGACGCGAAAGTATACCTTCCCGCTATCATCGTCAGTGACTGCCTTGGATGTTGCCAAGAACGGGCGACCGAGAATGATGGGGGTATCGGTCACTGAATCAGGGATCTCCATGTCCAAAACAACGAAGTCCACGGGGAATTGCAGGCCCTGAATCGTGACGACAACATCTCGCAACAACCCCTTCGGCCTCTTGATAGATCGATCAGCAAACTGAAGGACTGTCCTGCTCTGTCTAAGAGTGCCCAACTCGAAGCGGTCGAGAAGGGCTGCCGGAAGGAGGTTGATCGACGATCCGCTGTCTAATAGAGTACAGTCGAACCTATGCTCACTGTTATGGCATCTGACATAAGGGGCTCCTGAATCTGGCCTCTTGGTCGGCAGATGGTTCTGGAGCGCGAAACAAGTGGCTTTCGTCAGTACATGGATCTCTGAGTGGTGGTTCCTCCTCTTCTTCCTAATTGTGGTCCTCTAAGTGAACGCTGGAGTAGAGGGGTGTGCTGCAAAGCCTCCAGAAGAGTCAGCTGAATGTGAAAACGGTCTATCATCTGCTGGCTGAACTCTTCCTGCTGCCTCTTTTTTTATTTTCATTTTTCATCCCCTTCCCCATCTGAAGGGCTCTAGGGAAGGAGATCACAGGGTCTTTCTCAGATGAAGGACTAGGAATGGGTCTAGACGGTTCCATGACCGGATCCACACATACATCATGCACCACAGTGGGACCAGAAGAATATAAACCCTTTCCTTTATTCACAGAAATGTTCCGAGATACATCAGTAACAGGAAAAACAATAGGAATCTCAGAAGAACTGGTGGCATCAGCACCACCCTCGGCTGGAAGACTCGCGGCCTTAGTACTGCGCTCTGGCTCGGCAAAATGGGTGGCCTCAGTACCACCACCTTGGACTGGTGAAATGGCGGCATCAGTACCGCCGGTGGGATCAGCATTCGTGGTGGCGTCAGTACCACCATCATCATCTCTAGCAGTCTCAGTACCGCTCTCCTCCTCGTCTGGTCCTCCGGAAGTATCCTCGTGGTGTAGCTCAGACGAGGAGCCCCCTGCTGGCATCCTACCGCTCCTAAGTGTGACAAAGTCAGTATCAAAAAGATATGCAGACATATCACGAAAAGTATTACTCGGAGTGGCATACTCAGTACAAACTACCTGCTCAGACTTCCTCTTGAGGTTGTTCGGGTTGGGCTCTATCTGGGCAGGGATGGCGGCCTTCCCTCTCACGATGTCCCGCATCACCTGGCGGAACTCATCCATCTCCCGTCAAAAGGTATCCTGTTGATCTGTAAGAAGGCGGACTATGTCATCCACGGCGGGGTTCTCGTAGGATGGCCCATGAGAACCTGACGGGTAGCCTCTCTCTAAGTGAGGTTGTTGCTGGTGTGGTTGAGAGGGGTACTGCTGGGGGTGTTGTTGCTGCTGATGAGGCTGCTCACGCCTCCAAGATTGTCCCAGCTAGTAGGGACGAGGACCATACTGGTGTGACTGTTGCTGATGTGGTGGATACACTGGGGGCTGCTGCTGGTGGTGATCCCTCTGATGGTTGTACTGGCCACCCTGTGCTGATGGCTGCTGTTGGGGCTGGGCACCTCCGGCCGCCCAACCAAATCCGGGATGGTCTCGTCGGATACCGGGCTGGGGGAGGTCGTACCAAATCCCGTTGACATCCATCAACGGCTCTGAATCGTAAGGGTCTGGCGGGAGTACTGCTAGAGGCTGATCCGGTTGGTATACCACCATCTGAGTGTCAGTGGATGGTGGTGCCTGGTAGGTGAGCTGTGGTTGTTGGTACGGCTCCGCTTGTACAAGATGGACCTGTCTAGGCTGCTGGTGGGAGCTGGAGCGCTAGGACGAGCTGCTGCTGCTACTCGGATCGCCTCGTGCCTGAAGACGAGGCTGTGAAGCCGTCTGTGTTTCCTGGAGACACATGAGCTGTGTCTTCAGGTCACTCAGAGTTTGTGCCATATGCTCCATCTGCGTGATGCCCTTGCACTGCTTCTTCTCAATAATCTCCATCCGGTCCAGCTTCTCGCTGATGATCCCCATGTCAGCGGTTGTGGACTCGGCCGGTGCTGCAGCTACCGCTGACGAACTGGATGGACCAGTGTCGACCCGTGCTATCCTCTGGTACTGCACGGTCTGTGGCTGCTGGGGTCTGCTCTGAGTGTACAATCTGGTTTGGGACATCACCATGTAGTTCTCAACGATCTCCTCGTAGATGCCCCAGACCTGATCGTGATCCTTGGCGAAGTAAGACCCGACACAAGAAGAGTTCACCAAGCCCTGAAGCTTTGGTGTCAGCCCGCTGAAAAAACTCTGAACAAGGTTCGGCTTGGAAATGTCGTGGTGCAGGCATCTGTCAGTCAGCACTCTGAACCTCTCCCATGGCTCGTGGAACTGCTTGTTGGGGAGCATGGAGAAGTTGCTGATCAGGGCTCTAACGGCGTTCGTCCGCCCGAGTGGATAGTACTTATGCAAGTACTCGACGCGGAGCTGCTCCCAGGTGTAAACGAACTTCCCCAAGTGCTTCAGCCAGGTGGATGCTTTGTCTGCTAAGGAGAAGGGGGAAGGCAATCATCTGTATGGTATCCTGGTCCACTTGACGATCGTGGACAGTACTGCAGATCATCTCGAACTCCTGCAGGTGGAGATGGGGCTCCTCAGTAGCCAGCCCATGGAACCGGGGTAGGACCTTAAGTGTGTTCGGGGGGAACTTGAAATCCCGCACGATAGCTGGTAGCACCACCCAACGGTGCGTCAAAGTCGATCCGGGATTGTGATTCTCCCGCATCGGTCTCGGAGGTCCTGCTCCTGCTGCGGCTGCTGCTACGGCTACGGCTGTTGCGGCAGCTGCCGCATCGTCGGGTCCTCCCCTGCGGTTCTCGTGGTCGGCTCTCATCTGCTCAAGCTCTCACCTCATCTCTATCATAAATGCTACCTGATCCCTCAACTGCTGTTGCACTGAGTCAAGGGAGGCGATCAGGGTGGAGTTGATCGTACCCTGGTCCAAGACGAATGTCTGATCTGCTCGGGGACCTCCAGTACGGTCGTCACTGCTGCCGGCCATGGTCTCTGCAGAGGCAAAAGATCCAAACTCAAGTGTCGAAAAATCATCTGTCTATCTCTCCTCTGGCACTAGTATCTCGGTCTCAGAAGAAGGGGGATCGAGGGGGAACAGGGCGGAGTCATACTTGGGTTCGGAGAGCGGGTCTGAGCTCCCATGAACCGACCTAGATGAGTGGGCCGGAGTGTTAAAAAGCGGTGCAGCCAGAGGCTGCCTAAGAGACCTCCTGCCCATCATCGTGATCTGGCGAGTAGTGCGGATGGGATCTGGAAAAACTATGATCACAAGCAAACCCCCAGTTCACCAATGCAACACGAGCTGAAGACCGTAAAGGCTCGGTCAATTATCTTGTCAATTTTATTTCGGTGAACAATAAAGATATCAGAGCGATTACGTGACATGTTGGGATACCCGATACTTTCCCAACCGACTGTCCCGCACAGAAGAGTCGGTAATCAGTCGAGAAGAGTATCGGACGGCTCTACCTAGTGTTCGGGGTCACTCTCTCGCAAAATCAAACCAATCAATGAGGGGGTTGCTCTCCCCAAGATAAATTTTTAAGTCAGGTGTCTTTTAGGGTCAATAGTCTTAGCAGTCCCAGTTTTATGATTTTTCTTTTTAGATTTTTTTAATAAAAACAAAAATGCCTAACGAATTTTTCGGTTCTCCTAGTTATTAAGTCCAAAACAAGGGGGAGAAGATGAAAAAGCCGATGCGCAAAAATCAATGATGCTTGCAGAGTAAGAAATGTGTACCTGACTCCAGCAGTCTACATGTAAGATGATCCACGCAGAATTGAAAGACAGAAAATAAACTACCTAAAGGATGCAGGCAAAAAACCGAGTCCCTAAATAGCAACTTCTACTCGAAAGAACCGTCTAGCTGGTCACCAACCTCCAATCTAGAGGGTCTGGTCTAGACACACCCCTCCTCTTCTCGATAGGTCGAGTTCAGGAGTAGCGCTTGACGGGGCGGGCTCGCGGCGTGTAGGCTCGAAGGTGGTGAATCAACTATTTTATTATCTTTTTATTTTTGGTCCAATTACCGATCTATAGGTGCAGGCAGATATATTAGGTATTTGGATCCTAATAATTACGGCACAGTCAATGCAGAAAATCCTACGGTTAGGGGCTCGAAAAACCGCGAGAAACCGTAAAAGGCAGTAAAGGAAATAAATCGCATAAAAAGCCGCGAAGAAAACCGAACTAGCTACAGGGGTCCCCCAAGCACACCGGTGCTCGGCGAAATAGACCCCGAGAGTCTAAGTCTCTTTCTCTGGTCCCTGTATTATTACAACAGTTCAAATAATGCGGAAATGTAAATCTAATCTAACCCTATTCTACGGCTAATCCCCACGGCTATTCCGCGGCTCCTGCACTTCTGCTCGCTCCTCGCGCTCTCCTGCGGCTCTGTAGAGAAGAGAGTCGCCTCCGACTCTCGCGGTTGCTCGGCTTCCGAAGAAGCCGCCTCGATCCTCGGACCCTCGCAAGAAAGCAAACAAAATATCAGACCAGCTTATTTAACCAATTATGCAAATAAATGATATATATACAAAATATGCACAAAAGCTGCGGAAAAGAAAACCGCGTGAAAAATCGAAAACTGACTACTAAGCCGTGCTCCCCGGCAACGGCGCCATTCTGATGATCGAAATTATCAACGAGACACGGGTGAATAAGAATAGATCAAGGGTCGTTGCGACCTGGATCTCGGAGACAGTGCAGTCAATCAAGAAAATTATGAGCAGACCACCAAACAGAGATAAAAATCGAATAAAAACAATAGTTGCCCTAGCTATTAGATTAGCCTGGTATAGAGACCAGGGTCGTACTCTGGGAGCACGTGATGGCCTCGCGACCTATGAAGTAGTCTAAAATAAAAATAAAAGAAAAGGGATTTTGGTGGATTTTTAATGTTTTTAAATTTTTTTGGATTTTTTTAATTAATTAATAAAATAGGAAAGCGATAAAACAACCAACTTCAAACAATTATTTAATTACACAAAAATCACCCAAAAATTCAAACAAAAATGTTTTTATGTTCTTTATATTTTTTACTGTTTTTGGTTAATTTTTGGTATTTTCTGATTTTTATTGAATTTTCTAAAAATCAAACAAGACAAGAAAAGAGAGGTACTGTCCAGTCAGATTTGGAGGACCAAAATAAAATGGATAATGGTCCAATCAATGTCTAAAGGTAATTTTCCTGTATAGTAGAAACTACAAGGAAATTTTAGGCACCAGATTTATTAATTTTTTATTTTCTTTTAATTATTAGAATTTTTATGGGTTTTTAGGAGTTTTGTAATTTTTATAAGTTTTATAAATCCAAAAATGACCAAAGTTAGTCAGAAAATCAAACAAGGAAAACAAACACTATATTATTTTTTTGTAGTTTTTAGAGGTGTTTTAATATTTTTTGTGATTTTTAAAGCTAGACAGTAAAGAAAATGTGTATTTTTGAATTTTTAAAAATATCAAATGAAATCAAAAATGTCTCCAAAAATTATAGAAATTTTTACGCCATGGCAGGAGTCATTTGTCCAATTTTCATCAAATTTGAGTTGGTTTGCTATTTTATTAAAATCAAAAATAATGGTACAGTGCATAGGGACCTGTACGCAAATAAAATAAGTTCCAGGGGGTCCGGTGCAAATTCTCCAAGAATACTCGCGCGAAGCGCGTGACCTGGGCACTCAGGGACCTATTTGCAAGAAAACTTAAGTCCCTGGACTAATTAGTAACACGTACTAAAAGTCCAGGGGCGAAAGTGTAAAATACCCACTATATAAAGCACATGCACAATTAAACCACGCACAGGGGTATTTCTGCAAATACCTAAAATATAAATTCATTCATTAACACCCTAGAACATAAGGTTCATTCATGCAAATTACCCACAAAAGCACGTGTCGAAGCACGTGTCCACAACACAGAGGGGTATAAAAGCAAATACCATAAACCACCAGGTCCACTATGCAAATTACCCAACTAAAATAAAGGTTCAAAAATATTTACAGGACTAAATGCTAAAACAAACTAGAAGAGGGGACTACGTGAAAATTACCCTTTATTAAGTCGAGGGCCATATGCTCGCCAAGTGGAGATCGGATGGTGGAGAAGAGTCGCGGCTAAACAACGGGGTCCTCGGCGCTCATCCAACGGCGGGGGATGCGCCACGTGTAGATCCGACGGTCGAGATGCGCTGGTTCCTCTTCGCTGGATGGAGGGCTGAGAGGAGGCCACGTGGAGATCCAACGGTGTTGCTGGGCCTCCTCTTAACCCTGATCGGACGGTCCTCAGGGGATCTTGAGCTGAAGGGCGATCGGACATCTCTGTAGTATAGACGAAGAACAAGTGGCCGACGAACTTCGCCGGCCCTATGCACGCACGGTGTCCCTCCTCGAGGGTTGCTACTGATCGGAGAAGATTCGCCTTGGCCTCCTGCGTCTAATGGGCTCCTCCGATGGCGCAACAGAGCTCCTGGGAGCTCAGGTGACGTCGGCGGAGACGGAGCTGCTGCTCGAATGGACGAAGCCCTCAGATGGGCTCCTCTGGACCTGCAAAGCGACACAACACCCTCCTGGGTCGAGGGCAAAGTGCCTCGACCCGGTTAGGGGTGGTGAAGGTGAACGGTGCGTCGGAATGAAGGGGCTCCGGCGAAGCGACGGCGGAGGAGCCCCAATCCTAGTTCTTGTGCGAACTGGGTTGGATGAGTGGGTGGAGAATGTGCGCGGAGGAAGGGCGGAGATGATGGGCGACTCCGATGATCGGGACGAAGGCGAGGATGGTCGGAATCAGCGATGGACGGCGACGGAGCGAATTGGGCAAAAAGCAAAATTAGAGAAATAGGGAAAGAACTGGGACTACCTACTGGATGCTGTCGACTGTGGAAGAGCTGGGGATGCTCCAGGTCCTTGCCTCGAGGTCCGTCGGTGCCCGAGGCTCGAGCACCACCTCTGGGCGGCGCACGGCGGCGCAAAGCTGTCGGATTAGAGGTCCGTCCACTCCCTCCTCGCTGCGACACGGCCGGAAGCGAGCTGTCACTCTCGCGGTGGCTGTGGAGGTCCTAAGGTGGTGTGAATCGCTCCAAAGATGGAATGAAATGGAGGCGGATCTCGGACTTTATACGGCAAGGGGTCCGGCTAGATCAGGTTGGGCAGGGCACGGTGAGGCGCGGATCCCAATGCAATCAACCGGGCGAGGATCTCGGATCCACGAGGAAGAATTAGAGCCCGAGGTTTACGGATTTGGTAGGCGGATCGAGTGGCTAAAAATCGGAGAAGTCAGGTTCAGGCACAGGATCCGCGGGGGTTTGGTCCGCGAGGGAGAGTTGACCGGGGGGTCAACGTCCCCGTGGACCAATGAGAGCTGACCATGTGGAAATGATTTGAAAATTCGTTTAAAAATAGAAAATGGCCGAATTAAAGAAAACTCAAAACATGAAAAATGTTTATTTTATTATTTTCTATTTTTTGTGATTTTTAGTCATTTTTCTGAAATAAAAATAAGGTATTTACACTATAGTGCTATATATAGGTATATATACAATATTGATTTTTTTTTCATTTTTGATTTTAATTAGTTATTTTTATGCATTTTTATTCCCATTTTATATTTTATTTATTTACAGCATAAAATTAGGAATATTTTGATGTTTTTATTTTATTTTTATTATTTATGTACAAAGGTTAAATAAATAGATACATACTGTTATATACATGGTATATGTACAATGTTCTTTTTGATTTTTAATTCTGTTCTTTTTATTTGATTTTTGTTTTTATGGTTTTTATTTTATTTATTTACACCATGAAATATGGAATATATATAAATTTTTAGGGATTTTCATTTATTTATTTACAAGGCTAAATAAATATAAGAGTGGGTTTATATGCATGGTGAATATGTGTAAGGAAGGCTATTTTTATTTTCTTTTTAATTTTTCTATTTTTATTTGATTTTTTATGTATAAATATTTACAAATATATACAAGCCCATTTTTATTGGATTTTTAGAGGAAAATACTTTTATTATATTTACAGGTATATTTACACACATGACCTCCCTATCTCTCCCTACTTTGGCTTTTATGCGGTCAGGCCCATGCTGAGCCCTCCCTTGGGATTAGGTTGCTCAATATTTATTCTAAATATTTCCCTCTTTTTTTAATTCTTTATTCTTTTATTTTTGCACAAAAACATGCTAATTATTAGTTTTTACACTATGCATGCCATTTGGTAATTATTTGTATTTACAAGAATATACGTGTATTTGCAAAGGTTTTTGTAGCTAAAATATAAGAATAAAGAGTGATGAATGGGTATTCATCAGGTATCATATAATCTTATGAGATGGTTTTTAATAATTGCAATATAGTCCCTCTAAGGACCTATGTGTAAGGATTTATTTATGTTTTATTTGCATTTATGCCCCTCGATTCAAAACTTAAACATCTTGAGTATCTTATGTCCAAATGAAGTGATTTCAGTTGTGTTTTAATCCATGTTTCCTTATCTACTATATGGCTTAATTTATTCTCTGATTTGACACATAATGAGTAATTAATTTATCTATAGATGATTAAGTTGCTTTGATCACTTTTAAAGGAAACCTGGCTCAGATTAAACTGCATGATTTTACCTTGATTATTTGTTTATGTTTTACAAATAATTTTATGGCATATTTATGAATATATTTGCATATGTTAGTACTTCATCATTTTATTCATTCTGGTAATTATCTAACATGTATAAAACTGCTTTGGAATTGCATTTTGTCTTTGCATTCATTTTGTGACGTTTTCGTCTTATGCATTGTTTGTTTTGACCTCGATTAATTTATAGAATGCTTAACCTAGATATTTAAAAATCAGATTAGTCATATTATGATCTGTGTCCTTGAGTTTCACTATGGACTACCCAAGTTATAAATTAAAGTTGAGAACCTCATCATTGAGATTCATCTTGGTTTTGTATGAGATGCTAAGTACCCGTCCTACAACAGATCAATTTTAATACATTCATTTAGCGATTCATCATTCAGAAAATTATCAACTTATTAATTTTATGTCATCTCACCTTGGAACTTTAGGTTGAAGTCAAGAGATAGCATGATAATCATGTCCAATACTGGCTAAGCTGCTGACACTCGGGTTTAATGAAGCCATCATTAATTTTTTCCCATCGTTAAGCATCATATAGATCAAGTCCAAATTCAAGCCTCAAATCCTAGTCTCCTCAGTTATACCTCGACTCATATCAATCATGAATGTAGTCGTGAATGTAAGTGAATAGTAAAATTCTTTAAAGGAGATTAAGCATGCAATATAAAATGCATATCTTCTAACTAGGGAAGTTTGAATTTTTCAGTCCGAGACCCTAATGATTAAGACATGATAACTCGAAGTCTATGGACTCCTTAACCCAGTGTTAAAGATCATCTCAAGCCTTGAGTGCATAGTGAAGTGTTAGAGAAACACACAAATTAATAAGTTACTGAGTTAGTTATTCATAAAAGAATTAAGGAAATTATTAGTTTTTATTAAGATAAAGATAACAACATGGGTACCCTTCACAAATCAAATAGACTGCACTAGGATACCCAATACACAAAACAGACTTCAGTTCCTTAAAAATTAAGATTGGATCTTCGAGGTTTAAAATCGCAAGCCGTCTTATTTTTCAACTACTTCCTCCTAATAGAGAGCACTTCAGAATCAGAATAATAAAGATCATCATCGATATGGATTTATATCTTCTGGAATGGTGTCATTCTTCCTCAAAAGTTATATCCATATCTATGTAGGAAGCCTCGAAATTCTTCACGATCATGGGAAGACAAATCAAACCTTGGAATCCTACAACAGACTTTTGGATTTTCCTTAGAAGAGAAAACTAGACACATAAGCATGACCTAACTTATAAGAAACATGATAATCCATAAACTAAACATCCTCTAGAAATGGTGTTGGAACCTCCATGTCTAATTCTTCTATCAATAAATCATATTCCTCAATCGGAATCACTCTTTTCAATAAACTCTTTATCGACATGAACTTCAAAAATATCGAGTTGAAATCAAGACTTTTCTCCGTGTAGGCTGCACAACGATCTAAGATTGAACAAATATAGGATAGGGACAAGAAGGTCTAGTAACAGTCGCAACCTCTTAAGAACCACAATCACTAAAGGAAACTAAAGAGACATGATAGAATTAATTTATTTTTAATTTAGTTAACTTTTACAGTTAGAAATTATTACAAGAGTTAAGTAATTCCCACACATCCTCAGCTTTTGAAATCATTTTTTGCAAACATTGCACAAATTTAGTCAAATAGATAAAGATTTTCTAAATATTTTACACAAGATTTTTATAAAGAAGTAGAACTGTAATTATACAAACCAAATAAAACATTTTGAAAACCATGTAAAAATAAGTATACAATATTAAAAAAAACATTTTTCAAATGTTTTTTTCAAACATCAGTTCAAAAATATAATACGATACCCTTAGCCCTATTATGAAAAATTTTGAAAAACGAGTTATGGCTATAGTATATATGCAATAAATACAATACATCTCCCTATACTTAGCATTTTATATGACTCATACCACAAAGTGAAATGAAGCCACCGCTCAGCTAATTATAAAAGAATGTGAGAACTGATGACCAAAAATAATACATGTGTGAGATTGAGAAAAGAATAAGTCAGAATGAATAAATAGGGATGGTCCCCCTATACTTAGGTTTTGAAAAACCTAAGTAAATAAAAAGAGATAAACACAAAAAGACATCGAAGAATAAGACCTAGAATAAAAAAAATGAAGAATGTAGGGACAGATTCACTCCATACATAGGCTTAAAATAGCCTAAGTGTAGGAAGGAAAGAGATAGAAGTCAAAGTAAATATTCAAGCATGAAGTTAGAGAGAAAAAATATGTTGATGTTGAATCTTCTGATGTGAATCTATACTGATGAAGCATGCCTTTTCTATGAAATTGAAGCACTAGACATGAAGTTAATCACTTCAATGGGAGTTAATCTTTCTTTTGATTTAAAAAAATATTTAAGTAACTGCTCATTCACTACAAAGGAAGTTGCATTCACTCAAATCTCTGAAATCTCTACACTACCATTTCCATGCAATTCTTTTACTATGTTCGTACCTAGCCACTTTGGTTTAAGTTTCCTGTGGAAAATATTTAACTTTGCATTAGAAAACAATAGCTTTTGTCTCGGGACAAAGTTCTTGCATCAAATTTGCACATCATGCCACTTCTTAACGTAGTCCTTATAGCTCATTTATGGATTTCCACCAACTCATTTAGGTCAAACTCTCGACATGATTTCCCTAAGTGACAGCTCCAGCTGATCTTCTTTATTGCCCACTCAGACTTATGAACCACTTCAGCTAGGAAATGACATGGCTTGTCGTATATCTTTTTAACAGGTTCAGTGCCAAGAGGTGACTTGTAGGTAGGACGAAAACGGACCAATACAGATATGGATATAGGAATTATCATATCCTTATCTGTTTCAAAATATGGACACGAATACAGAAATGGATATCATACGGAGATCGAAAATTTAATAATGTATACTTAAATACAGATATGTATTCGAAAAATCATTATTCGGATATGGATATTTAAGAAACAGATACGGATTATCCTATAAGTATTAAGTGCCTCCTCATACTTTTAATTAGAAATGATGTCTTTACGAACTTGTAATTGATGGATGATTAATCCTAAATTGAATAAACTTATGATACAGAATAAATAAGAAAATAAATTAAAATATTAAATGAAATAAATTAAAGAGCATATAATAAAATTGTACAATGGCATACATATGCCTTCCTTCATTTGAAATGTTTCTAAAATATAGGTAATACTATGACATTGTAACCAACTAGTAAGATAAAGGAGATAAGGTATATTTCATGAACTCACATTATGATAAATTATAAAAGTTTATTAATTTTGTTTGACATTTCATGATGAGGTACAATTTGGTGTCAGTACCGCATTGGGGCATGTAAAACATTTGTTAAGCTAAAATATTATTGAAAATGCGGATATCTGTATATGTATCCGCAAAAAATATATACATTTATATCAATATCCTATTCTAAAAAATCTATAGTTCTATGCAATCCAAATCTCATTCCTGAAAAAATTTAAAATAATATCCACTAAAATCTGAAAATGTATATTTATATCTGCTTAAAAGCAGATACGGTAGTGGACTGATACATATATATCTGCATCTATTGCATCCCTACTGTAGGTCATCCAGTAGGCCAACAAAACTTGGTTTAACAACTGAGACTAGTTCTTCCTATCAAGACGTACTAATTTTTGAAGAATTCTCTCCGCCTCCCTACTTGAAACCTCTGCTATGTCGTTCAACTATGGGTCGTAAGGACTAGCTACTCTATGGTCAAAACCATAGTCCCTTGTTAAATATTCCATCTGTCTATTAACAAAATAGTTATCTCAATCAGAAATAAAAACTTTAGGTATCCCAAACTGTGAAATAATATGATACTTTATAAACTTGCAGATAGTATTGTTGTTTGTAGCTTGGGTTGGAATATCCTCCACCCATCACGGTATATAATCCACCACTAACAAGATGTACTCAAAACCTTGTCTAATAGGGAAGGGACCCATGAAATCTATTCCCCAAGCATCAAAGACATCAGAAAAAATCACAGGTTTCATGAGCATCGCATCTCTAGAATCAACAGTTCCTCCCATCCTTTGCAAACATGCACAATCGTACAAAATCAATGGCATCTCTAAATAAGGTGGGCCAAAATAAACCACATTGTAGCACTTTGTGTGAGATTCTTTTTTCCTGAATGGTGTCCTCTAGACTCAAGCGAATGATAGTACATGAGGACACTCTGGTATTCCTCCTGAGGAATACATCTTCTCCATAGACAATCCGATCCTTCAAAGAAAAGAGATAGATCTTCCCACTAGAATCCGACTTGAGTTGGTCTATACTGCTCCACTGTAACCTTGGGTAACTTGCTTGTAGACAAGGTAGTTCACCATATTGGCATACCATGGGAGTGAATCAACAATATAGATCCACTCATTTGGAAAGGTTTCACAAATTGGATCAGAATCAGGGGAATTCTTTGTCTCAATCCTTGAAAGATGATCAACCACTACATTCTTGACTCTAGGTTTATCCTTAATTTCCAAATCAAACTCCTCGAGTAACAATATCCACCTAAGAAGATGTTTCTTTGCATCCTTCTTTTCCATGAAATACATAATGGTTGAACAATCGATATACACTATCACTTTAGAGCCAAGAATAACAGACCTAAACTTCTCTAAAGACCAAACTATGGCAAGCATCCCTTTTAGGTTATGATGTAATTTTTCTGTGCTAGTTCCAAAACCTTGCTTGCTTAGTGAATCACAAACGGTATGCGATCTCGTTGCTACCCCAATACAACACCTATAGCAAAATCCAAAGAGTTAGTCATAATCTCAAAGGGAAGAGACCAACTAGGAGCCTGTAGAATCTGCGAGTCACAAATCTTCTTCTTAAGGAACTCAAATACCTCAAGACACTTGTGATCTGCAAAGAACTCGGTTTCTTTCCCTAAGAGTTCAGTTAGGGTTCGGGAAATCTTAGAAAAATCCTGAATATGTTGTCTATAAAATCTAGTGTGCCCCAAAAATGACAGCACTGAATTGATGTTCGTTGGCATATCAAGTTTCTTGATCACATCCACCTTGTCAGGATCAACCTCCATTCACTTTTTAGAGATGGCGCGCCCCAACAGGATACCCTCCTTAACTATAGAATGACTCTTCTCCCAGAAGAGTACCAGATTCACTTACCTCACGTTTAAAAAACTCGGTCTATATGCGCTAGACAAGAATCAAATGAATAACCATAAACTAAGAAATCGACCATGAATAACTCTAGGAAATCCCCTACCATTTTGGCAAATATGACTATCCTACATCGCTGAAAAGTACTTGGGGCATTGCAATTCCCAAAGCACATGCACCTAAAAATGTGTGTGCTGAAAGGACAAGTAAAAGTTGTCTTTTCTTGATGTTTTGGGGAGATGTCTATTCCCATTAAGATTACGTAAGAACTCCTTCCATGCTAATCTCTCCAAAATATGATCAATAAACGACAAGCGAAAGCAATATTTCTTGGTAGTAACTTTCAAGTGTCTATAATCGACACAAACATGCCACGACAAGTGTACTCATGTTGCGATCTCGACTCCTTCCTCATTAGTGACCGTTTGAATTCCGAACTTCTTCAGGACAACGTAAAGAAGGGGGTCCACCCACTTGGAATCTGAAATGGGGTAAATAAAAACTGCTCCACAACACTTCTATATCATTTTATTAACTACTTCTCAAAGATTTGGATTTAGTCTCCTCTTAAATTCATGAGAAGGTCTAGCCCTTTCCACAATGTTAATGTGGTGTGAACAAAAGCGGGGATTATATCTATGAGATTCGACACAGTCCATCTTATTGCTTTGCGGTTTCTCTCCAATACTTCTAACAACTTAGTCTCCTGCTCTACAATCAACCTATAGAGAATAATGACTGGAAACTTCTTCTTTGGTCCAACAAGAAAGGAAAACTTCAGTGTATAAGGTAATGGCTTCACCTCTAGCAAAGAAGAATCGTCAGGAACATCTGGTTGAACGACCATTAAATTTGGATCTATTTTGCATTGCGGAGATGAATCATTTGTAATGTTGTCAACCTGTATTAAAGAATAAGGAGTTAGATCGCTAAAGAAACGTGGTAGTTCAGCCAAATCCGCATCTGACTCACCCTCTAACTCCCTTGATTGTTTTGAAGGAAGAGGAACCAACAAGTCCAAAGGGACTTCTATGTCATCAAGGGAATAGGGAGATGCAACTCTCAAGAACTCCGGCAACGTCTCGTGAAATGCTCCGCACATACTGTCTTCTCCAGATGAGAGGGTCTCGCTTTGTAGTATTAGGTTCTGACTCGAAATCCAAGCTATGCTAACTAATTTATGGTTTGACTCTGGACATGAAGTCAAATCTATGTTAGACTCTCAATCAGATCACTGTTGATAGTGAAGTCCACCTTGTAGTCTAGTCCCTCAGTCGAGATAATGACATCCTTGATCTCACCCTTAGATATCTTCATCGACTTGTCCATGAACTGAAGCAAAGATCCAGATTTGCATAAAGGTCCAAACTTCAGTTTCTCATACAAGGCATAGGGTAACAACTTGATCGAAGCACCATTGTCTAGGAGATTACATGCAAATGTGATGTCATTGATATGACTCACCACATAATGTGCACCAAAATATCTCTTGTTCTTTGGCAACCATTAGTTCTTGAGACAAAATGTAGTGGCAACTGAGAGAACATGTGTTTTGACATAATTGTTCGATTTCTTCCTACTAACTCTGCTACGTGTGCATCTCACCTTCAAGTATTTCTGAAATGCAAGATTACTAGCCACATACTCATCAAATGGCACCTTAACCATAATGTTATCTCTTCAAAACGTGCCATTTGAGATCATATTTTTTAATCTTATTCATAATGTGCTTTCCTATCGTAATATCATGGGGGAAGGGAGAGCTATAGAAGAATGTGAAGACTGAGAATCATAGATAGAAACATGCACTTTATTATTTTTTGAAACTGAGTTTTTCACAGCAGAATCTTTTAGTATAAAACTGAATCATCTACTGCAGGTTGTGGAATGCCAGCTGAAAGTGCATTCACCACAACCAAAGGTACGAGGTCCTCCGTAGATGATGATGTGTGTTGTGCTACTATCGTACACCTCCTCATTCTCCTTCTAGAAGTCTTTGTCTATTGATGATCATCACTTTGAAGATGCCTATAGTCATCATCCTCTGAAATCTCATCATGCTAAGCCTCAGAGTAGGTCCTTTCAGTATCCTTCGCCCAATCAGGCACGACCATGGTCCTTGTACTACTGAGAGACATGTGATTAATACAATCAAATGGAAAGATCTTGATCTTAGAGTAGTATACCTGATCATGTGAATATTGTTGCTGAGAGTCGTTCATGCTATTGGGAGTATCCTGAACATGGGTCGGAATAGAAGTAGATGAGGAAGTCTTCTCATCCCGACAATGGTCTATAAGGTTAATGTCACATTGCATGCGTATAACTCATTCTTGTAAAAGCGGAACTCCTCAAGAATCTTTCGATGGAAATAAATGGGATATGACAAACAATGCTATTGCTACGGATGATAAGAGTGTGACGACTGACTCTTATGTGCATGGAACTGTGGCAGGTGAAGTGGGTAATGGCACAAATGGGTCGTGTTGGCCCTGCAAGTATGTCAACTATCGTACGTACGGCTGTTGTTGCTGCCTTAGTAACTGTGACTGATAAGCTAATGAGATCGAATATGCTAGAATAGTTGTAGGGGTAAATGATGTGTTATGGGAGGTCTGGGCATGCTTTTAAGGTAAACAATCTCCAGAGTGACCCTGCTTTGTGGGGTCCTGAGTATACCACACACCATTTACCTCGCACACCTACGAAGGCTCCTCCTGTATTGTATCCTCGGCTGGTGGCTGTTGTTGAAAGGGTTGGGTAAGAGCTTGGTGCTCTCACCAAGGCTGAAGTATCCTTACTATCGAGTGCTCATGAACATGGTGTATAGGGTAAAATAGAACAATAGATACAGTCACGTCGGGCATCTTCAGTGATGAACATCATATTCATCACTCTAAAATATATTAATTAACCTCAAATCCCCAAATTTCGTTTGCTTTCATTTTATACATTGTACTGCATAATTAACATCCATGGATGAACAAAAAATAATTGCATTTTATCACTTATTATTACATAAAATAAGGATCCAAAAATCAAACCAAATTGACCTATAAAATAGCCTAACTTTTCCAATTTTTAGCTATTCATGCTAACTCCAAATGTCCTGAAAGAACCTCCATCATGTACATACTACTAACAAGAGTAAACGAAAAATGAAAAAAATCACTAAACAAATAAGTGGACAAAAAACTCAAACCCTAATTTCAAGATTTCCGAACTAAAATGCATGTATCTTCTTCATATAATGTCTGATTTGATCCTACTCACTTTTGAACTAATATACATTTAATTAGGTTCAAAACATGATCAAGTTCATGCAAATCAAAGCTCATATGTGAATGTTGAATTTGGGCCTCTTTTCTACATTTTGTATTTAGCAATTTTTGACCTATTATTTAAGGTACACAATTAAATCATTTTATTTGATTTTCATATATTTCCTTTGATGAATTTTTTACTAAATGCATGAAAATCCAAATCCAAAATAAGCTTTTTTTGAAATCAAAGAAACTAACTGAGTCCAACAGTCGGTACAAAAGTTGTCATTTTCGTATTCTATTTTACTTCTTCTTTTTCTTACAGAATAAAAATACAAAAAATATATTAATGTGTAAATATTTATCTTTGTTTTTTCATAGATTTTCCCAATTTTATATTGTTTAAAAACAACAAAAAATTATAAAACACAAAAGAAATCAAGGTTTTCTATATACATGGAGTACCCCAAAAATATCAATGTATGCAAATGACCAATTTTGGTTTTGATCCCTTCATGAAAGTTGTAGATCTCATCAATATGAGAAATGTTTTAAAGAGAATTTCTCAATCTGAGTTCATTTGTTATTAATTTTTTATTTTTCTGGTTTTTACTTTTTTTGAATTTCTTAGAGTTGACATGTGGCACCTCTTGGAGCTGCCACATGTAACTTATTTTTCGACTTTAGTTTATATTTATTTTATAAAAAACATTTAAAAAACATATTAAAAAATAATTTTAAAAACTTTCCACATGGCACGGTCTAGGTCGTCCGATCTTGGCCAATCGGACGGCCCCAGAACCATCACCTTCCTCGTTGCTACAGCTCCCTTTCCCCTTTTGGGGTGGTGCCTCCGCGAATCTCGCTTCTCGCGATTCTCACCATGTCGCCTTCCCGATCCTCCTGATCCCCACTTACATCTACGATGTGACCCCCCTCATCTGATCTCTATCAATTCCCAAATCGAATCTCATTAATTTCAATCCACGATCTCCATCCATCCATCGACGATCCTTCTTCACCCATGTTTAAACATTGATGTCACCCCTCTTCGAACGCCATCCGCCAATCCATAACAGAAGAAGTGGTTGACAGTGATAGTGTCACCTCCGCCAGCCATCAATATCCAAGTCTCCATACCTCCACCACCCAGCGAGACCCAAGGCTCCATACCTCTACCTTGTCGCAACGCACAACAACCGCACTAGCTTTTCTCCAGTTAGCCTTGTCGATCCCACTACCAACAACTCTTACACCCTAACGGTTAATCCTCCGCCTTCTTCGACTCCACTTCATCAACTTCTCAGATCCACCAATCATAGCAAAAAGAGGAGAGGCTCAGAGATGACAGCTCTAGGCTCCAACTCTCTTCCTTGAAGGTGTGGCGAGATATGATGGCGAACTGACCGTTGCAGAACCACCAAATCATTTGCCTTGCTCCAATCCCTGCCATAGATCCTACGACTTCACCAATGCCACCACACTGTGGTTCCACCTCTGCATCTTCGATTCGACCCGCTCCAGATCTCAGTCGCTCATCTTCGCCAGTCAAGAGCTTCTCCTCCTTTGTACTCGACTTTACAGAATTAAATATGACAACCATCGTCCCCTTCAACTCCATTAGCATTGATCTCGTCATCGATAACATGTCGTTCAATCATGCCGCCTTCACTACTGACCTAGGGGCTTCATAGCCTTCCTCCACCTCGGTGCCCACGGCCGTGCCTCCCTCGCCACATCACACCCTCCACCACAACATGCGCGTGGGAAGGAATGCCTGCGGAGCACCACCCCTGCCCACGTGATACGCACATGTAGGGTGGGTTATTTGCGCTAATGACCCTAGAGCCCCGCTTATTTCCATTGAAGCCCACCGCCCATCGGGCATGTGCGTGGCATGTGCCCCTCTTGCAGTTTTACAGAGACACCCCTCAACATGTAGGTAATTACCATTTAGTCCCCACTACAGCATTATTTTATTTGATTGTTGTAATACTACAAACATACCCTTGCATTCTCCTTTTCTTTTGAGTCTATTTATTAAATCTTTCTATTATTTTACAAATAGTGTCTTGTTCTACAATTAATTCTGTACAATATAGCATGCTTGCGATATTTTTACAATCTATATGGTTAATTAATAATTAGATTATTGAAAACTACATATTTGCTCATTCTGTGCTTAGAAATTTGTATTAAATTAACCATGATACCAAAGATTGCCAAAAAATCATGGATTATAGAATTTATTGGATTTTACATCTTGCCCAAAAACAATCATATTTTCATGCATATTTTATTCTATAAGTATCATTTCGTATTTTGCATTGATTATTTTTAAGAAGTACAAATCGTTGGATTATTAGAGTTTAAGATTTTAGCTCATATAGTGCTAATCCTTGGATAATTTTATTTCCTTAAAATCAATTTAAGTGATATTTATTAAAATTAATCTCCTTATTTTACGTAGTTTGCATTCATTCATTAATTAATTATCCATATTACATTAGAAAATTCCAAAAAAATAAAGTGTATTCGTTTTACCATTACTCATTTGGACTCTATTAACTGATAATTACATTTGAGTCCCTAAAGTTGGCCATATTTGCATTTGCATCAAAAAATTGCTTTTAAAAACACCAAAAATATTTGCCTCAATAACAACACATGAAATTCGATAAACATTAATCTATGTTGTTCCTTTGCCTTCTTGAGTTCGACCATGGGACATGCCCAAGTAAAATAAACATGAAATCACTCTGACTAAATTAATTGTAGTTATTTTCTTGATTGATTACGATTACCCGCCATCAATGGAACATTGTCTTATTTTTTAACGCTTAATTCACATCATTTAAAGAGTGTATTTTTGGATTCGTTAGATGGCATCATTGTCGGGGAGGCAAATGACTTAGGTTTTGTTTAGAAAATTTAAGTGATCGGTTTTCCTTATTCGGGTAGTCTGACCCATGAATCATCACTATATATTTTCCATTTTTTGCATTTGATTTATTTTATTTTAAACATTTATTTTCTTATTTTATTTTTTTATTTTATATCACTATCATAAACTCTCTCTCGTACTTTTCGTGCGAGGTACCCGACTCCCGTTAAGCGATTCTCTTGAAACCGATACATATTCACCGACCACGACTCCGCATTAAAATTAAGACCGAGTCGAGTCATGAGAGAGCATAGAGTTTAGGATTGTATTTTTTTGTATTTTTATTTTTTGTACTTAATTATTTATTTACAGCAGTGTCCGTTTGGACTCTCACGTGTATAAAAACACCTCAAACTTTCTCTGTGGTGTATCATGGATTGTTTCACTCTCTAGTTATGGTGGGGGCCGACTTGAGTGGCTTGTAGGTTAGACCTCCACATACGACTATTAGAGTTTCCAGCATTTTTTTATTTTGCTCGTATAAACTTGGACCACACGTCACATTAATCGAGACATACAATAGCTCATTGAACTTATTCCAAAATTTAACTCAATTCTTCATGGCTAATAGAATTTTCTATTGGATGTGGCTTTTGTTGGTTTGCATTCATATAGAATAACTTAGATTCATGTATTGCATCCCACATGGAGATTGCGAGGAATCATTGTAAGTCTTCTAACTGAGCATACATCATCGTTTTTGGCATCCATCGACTTTTTCCGAATTTCTCCCTCCTTTTTTGTCACAAAAATTTTAAAGGAAATTGTAACTGAACGGTAGATGTGCATTTGTGCTCATCTAATTTTTCATTGATCGCCTAATTGAAATTAGGACTGCTAAACAATGTCGACATCAAGTTACTCATAAAATCAAGAATTTTTTGTGGGAGAGCTACCCTGTCCTTGGATTGATTTATTATTTTGTTTGAGTGAGAGATGATACTTTAGGTTAGAGCCTTGATTCTGAATTTTCATATTGACCATTGATTCTACAAAATAATTAGCTACGTCTCAGTATGGAAATACTTGTAGCCGATAAATGATCCATATTTCCTTTGAAAAGTAGGTGGTTTAAAGGACACTTTGTTAGGATCCGTCCTTAAGCAACGGGTAGTTGTTTTATGGTCCGTAATTACACCCATACTAGCTAAAAGTAGGTGCAACTAGTCATAAGAATTCGGGCTGGTCTTTAAGAAAATTTCTGGCACCTAACAACTCTCTAACTTTTTTCTAAGATTGAATTTATCATCAACTAAAATTGAAAATATAAATTTTCAAACTCTTGCAGCTTCATAGTGGGAGTTGGTGAACATGGGTTTGATTTATGTTTGCATTGGTGTACGTGAATCGGCTTGAATATCAAAGAACACACACTTGTGCAATTACTCTCCTTGACTTAAAATTTAGGCTTTTACTGTTGAGTGTTATGTGCATTTAAACATCTTCAACTAAGATATATCATGGCAACTCATCCACGTTCTTCGAAGTTGATGAGACATTGGTGCGAGTACCCATCCGATATATACTATAAAAATGAATTTGTCTCGGGCAGACCCAACGCCTTAAAACCCCCTTCAATCAGACATAATAAAACAATTGTGGGAAACTCTCTCCCACAAAAAAATGTGGTCCACTCTATAAATCTGATCTATACCATGAAAGACAATCCTCTATATTCGGATCATTTAGATATTCAACAGACCAAGGTCACCAGTTCTTCATATGACAATCCTTTATTCAATCATCCGACAAAAGTCTCGACTTCTGAATATTGGCCATCCCTCTAGCCCAATTCTACACATTATCAGGTTTCATCCTGGACTAATCCATCTTATTCCCAGGTTCATGCCAAACCATTTGAAGAGCGAACCACTTTTGAGACCAATGACCAGTCGAGACAACAATTCCACTCGACTAGATCCTCTCCTCATCACATTTTTGGGATAGGTAGACACTTAATAGATACATATCCAGACTGGACCTTAAGGAATGACATGATGGACTGATTAAACCAATTGAAGATATCTGCATATCCTGATCTTACATATTGGATTGAACCTAATGATCTTTCTCTTTGTGACAATCCAGCGTATCATTCTTTTATATAGGATACTCACACAATAGACTTGACTGATTAACCCTGTACGACAACTTCAATATCTGAGGGACCAATCAACTACCTTGAAAAAATACTCTTCCCAAACCAACTATGCATTCCTGAATCACACCATGTTGAGTAAGAGACCTATAGATGCCCTCCAATCGAGAAGACTCCTTCCATTATTTTTAGGAGTAATTTTCAGAAGATAAAGATCATATAATGGACATTTGAAGAGGATCTTCTCCCAATTCATACATGGAAATGGAGGATGAAATGATTGGATCTCAAGTTGAAAAACGAGAGAATACTCAGGAACCGACATAGACTGCTCACATGATTGATCATGAAAATTTTTTGAGGATGACATTTCGAGAAGAAGTAAGATATATGAATTACTTGAGGACAAATTTAGAAATTTCACTAATTGACTAATTTCATTTTATGGAATCTGTGGTATGAAAATGGAGGAGGAAATTGGATCTATTGTTTAGATCCTCAAGGATATTCAGAAACCCGTAGATTATGTTCACCCTAGGGACAACTCTGACAGCGACACCTCTGCATATTACTCCCCTAGGGAAGACTCTGATTCTGACTCTTGCTCAGTGAATCGAAACCCTTCATCATTCACGGAAAGCACCATACCACCACACCTAAAACACAAAAAAATAGAAATATTCAAAAACACTCAAAAATTGAAAAACCAGAAAAAATCATAAAAATTGAAAGTAAGGAGGATTTGAAGAATTTTGATCCTGTTCTAGGGAAGCATAGGAGAAAAGATTGATTTTTGAACTTCCCTTAATACAAGTCATTAAACACTTCCCTGACCTTAAAGGATTTGTAATGAGAAAATTAATGATGAAAAGGTCGGATAAGATGAGAACAAAGACTGAAAGGCATATCTTATTAATGACCACCTCCTTGGTGTTGAGGAGAAAAACCAGGAGCCACATATTGAAGTAGTTGCCAATATTTGACTTTGGTATAAAAGACACGACATTTACACATGGTCGAATCAAAGATGACCTCTGTATTTGACAATCTCAAGCTTGAACTGATTAAGAAGATAAGAGACATCGTTCAACTAGCTGATCAATCTATAAAGCGACCAAGAGGAACATTTTCTTTCATTGTTACATTCCAAGGTACTCTGCTCAAGGTGAACTTCACAATCATTTATATTGAGCATCAACGAGAATTCACCAAGTCTCCAATCTTTCTCGGAAAGAATCTTAGCCATAGCTAAGGAAATTATTGAATAAAAGACTTAGGAAATCAATTTTACAGCATTAGGAGCACTTTGATCTCAGCCGGTACTTGAGGAAACATGATATTCTGAGGCGACCCATGAAGCTGTCAACTGTTGTAACCACCAAGCGGTAGAAGAGCCCTACCCTGCTGCTACAGGTGAGATAGCGGCTATTGAACTAACCATTGGTTCAAAGATTCTCCCTACTATTCCAATTCACGTTGCTCTCACCATGGAATATAGAATATATTACTTCTTATATGATCCTGAAACATATGCATGGGCTCACCCAGAGTGGGCCAAAATCTTCTCTGACCACTTTGATCGAATTGATCTGATACTTGAATGCGACAACATCAAGTCAATTGAGAACAAATATGCAGGACGTGCACTGACCCAGGAGGAATAATTCAATGGTTATTCATCGAAAACTTGATTGATAACCCATTACTCCCAAGACCAGCACATTCACAGACAACGCGAACCAAAATGCCCATTTCGGTTATTCCTTCATCTAGAAAGTAAGTTGCCTTTGACCTTCAGGAAAAGGAGTCATCTGTTGATTCCTCGTCAGATCCGGACAAGGTGATCTTTGTGAGTAAGGTCGGTTCAATAGCTCTAAGACCCTATCTACGCAAGGATCCAAACACTGATTCCCTTTGGACGACTCCGCTTCCTCACTATTATTCATCCAGAGCCAATTCTCCCGAGCTCATTAAATATACTGGAATAATTTCTTATCAATAGACTAAGACTAGTGCTTCGTAGTATTCATCATCCGAGGACGAATCACTTAATCCCAAGAAGGAACAAATTTTGATAAAATAACTGAAACAACTGAAGAATAAGAATATCTGGAGTACTACCACTTTCAAGTAATATTCCTTTGAGGATAACTCCGACGATAGTTGGATATCATCTGATTCATACGCTTCATCTACTCTCCTACATGATTTTTCTGAGGATAACACTGACAATGGTGGGGATTCATATGCTTCATCTTCTCCTTATCATTACGATCTCCCACCACAAGCTCACAAAAAGATCAGCCAAAAACTGCCTTAATCATCGGCTACCCTCCCTCCCTCCCTCTCAACCACATCGGTTCCCTTGTACATATTCTTCCTCTACTTTGGCCAAGGCCTAAGTATAGGGGGGTCGATGCCAATCTCTATATACACTATCCACTTCTGCCCTTAATCTCCACCCTTAATCTTCTCATAAACATCTATATATACTCTCCTCATTCACATCTCCTGACCACCTCAGTTTCGCTATTCTTCTATTCTTAGACTCTCCACAGCCTAAGTATAGAGGGCAGTCCGACATTTATTTTTTTCCTTCTTTTTCACTCTCTTACAATCAGCTCGAGCTTTGTCTTCTTTATGCTTCTTGTGCTCTGAGGACATAGCACTAGCTAAGTATAGGCTGATGTGTATATATATTGCGTATATATTTTACCCATATCTCGTACTTTCACGTAATTCTAAGTATTTACATGATGGGTAATTAGCTTATAAAATTCTCAAAAAAAGAAAGAGTTTTGCAACTAACACTGACTGTATTCAATTTTGTGTAACAAAAATTTTGAAAAACAGCTTCTTATTCATTTTTTGTATTAAACAAACAACGAAAGATATATTTCTTGCATTCTCAAAAAAAAGAAAAGAAAATAAAGAAAGAAATAAAAAATTCACAAAATAAAAAAAATCTATCTGCATTTCCCGCACTTGCACTTCTTCCAGCATTACATGTATCTGCATTGGAGAAAATCCCTTGGGTTCTAAACTGCATTATGAGTAGAAATTGAGAGTGGTCTGGACTTGACCTTAATCCACTTAATTTTCAGAGGAACGTCACCGACAAATGGGATTTAAGAAGATTTAGGTCTATGACTTAATTCTTTGAGTTCCGTATGACAATGTGCAAGATTTTGACTCTTAGTGTCTAACCTGGTCTCTTCATTTTAGGTATGACTCTGGATTTGGGAATTAATTTGTACTCTATCACTATGTAGTTAGATCAACTCAAACGGGGTGCTGGAAGATTGATGGGTTTATTTTTTGGTAGCGTAAACATCTAAAGACTAGAGTACATGTTGGAATAAAGCTTCAAAAAAGGGTTGGATGGAAAGGCACAATTTTTTCTAAGACCCCAAAACATATACGAAAAATAAAGTTCCATATTTATAGGGGCACAACAAGATACATGTAGAGATGCCAAAAATCCAAACACAAGGAAGCCTACTACCAAATAAATATTTGGCCAAAAAAAGGTCCAAGCTTCAAGAAAACCTGCAAATCTTGGTGGAGACTTGGCTAAACTGGTCGGCTTCACACGGAGAGGTGACTACACTGGTCACCTTCTAGTTCTCTTCTCCTTCTTCTAATTTCTCCATCTTTTCGATTGTGAACACAACATGACAGACCATAGAAGGAAATAACATACTCCCCAAGGACGAATTACTGGAGAGGAGGTTATCATGGTAGTCCAGCATTGCAGATGGGAAAATCTAAAACCTTTCACGCACATGTGTCAATTCTTCAATGTTCATGGGGTATGCTTTGGGAAGGGGATTGATCTATGATGACTTCTGAGACGAAACTGTGACAATGATGTGTAGAACTGGGAGGTTGTTGATTTTAAAATCTTATGTCTCAGAGAAGTTCCACTAAAGTAATAATCCAAAGGTCAGGTCTAGTTCTATTTCCACCTTCCATTCATGGTCTTGGTATTGTTCCCAATCTCATTTCACCTCATTGCATTTCTTTAGATGCTCACGGATGAACATGGTTTAAGACACTAATTGACCTCAAATCCCCAAAATTCATTTGTATTTTATCCATTATGCTGCATAATTAACATTCATGCGTGAAGAAATAATAATTGCATTTTATCAATTATTACTGCATAGAATAAGGAGCCAAAAATCACTACCAAATTGACATGTAAAATAGACTAACTTCCTTGATTTCTAACTAATTCATGCTAATCCAAATGAACTGAAACCACCTCCATCATGTACATATTAGTAATAAGAATAAACAAAAAAATACAAAAAAAAATATCACTAACACATATAAGTGGACTAGAAACTCAAACGCTAATTCCTAGATTTCTAGAAAAATATAGATATCTTCCTCATACAATGCCTGATTTGATCCTACTTAGTTCTGAACAAATCAGAGCTCCTATGTGAAAATTGGGTTTTGGGCCTCTTTTGTAGATTTTATATTTTTAGCATTTTTGACCTATTATTTTAGGTACATAATTAACTCTTTTTTTTTTATTTCATTTTCATATATTTTATTTCATGAAAGTTTTATTAAAATGTGTAAAAAATGAAAATCCAAAATGAGCTTAAAATCAAAGAAACTGGCCAACAGTCTGTATAAAATTTTTCAATTTTGTAATCTATTGTATTTCTTCTTTTTCTTACTTAATAAAAACACAAAAAATAGATAAATGTGTAAATACTTATCTTTGATTTTATCATAAAATTTCCTGATTTTTATATTATTTAAAAATAATTAAAAAAAGCTATAAAATCTAAAAAAATCAAGGTTTTCTATATACATAGCGTTCCCAAAAAATATCACTTCATGCAAATGACCAATTTCGGTTTTGATCCCTTCATGAAAGTCATAGATCTCATCACGAGGAGCAAATTTTATGAAGAAAAATTTCCGATCCTAGGCCATTTGTTATTTATTTCTTATTTTTTTGTATTTTTATTTTTTGAATTTATGGAGTTGACATGTCACAACTCCTGGAGTCACCACGTGTCACTCATTTTTCAACTTTATTTTATATTTATTTTATTAAAAATATTTAAAAATAAATAATCTAAAAATTACAACTTGTCACGATATGGACCGTCCGATCAGACGACCCCAGACCTATCACCTTCCTCACAGTTGCAACTCCCTTTCACCTTTTGGGGCGGCGCCATTGCGAATGTTGCTTCTCGTGATTCTCACTGTATGGCCTTCTCAATCCACCCAATCCCCACTTGCATCTACGACACGACCCCCCTCGTCCGATCTCTACCGAATCCCAAATTGAATCTCATCCATTTCAACCCCCCCCCCCCCCCCATCTCTATCCATCCATCGACATCCCTTCTTCACCCCTATTTAAACATCGTCGTCGCCCCTCTTTATATGCCATCTGCTGATCCACGACTGAAGATGAGTTCAACGGTGACAACGTCACCTCCTCTAGCCAACAAGATCCAAGGCTCCATACCTCTGCCTTGTCATAGAGCACAACAGTCGTGCTAGCTTCACTCTAGTTAGCCCCGTCGAGCCCACTACCAACAGCTCTAACACCCTAATGATGCATCCTCCACCTTCTTCGACTCCGCTTCATAGACTTCTCATATACTCTAATCACAGCATAAAAAGGAGAGGCAGTGCCAACCAGAGGTGACAGCTCTGGGCTCCAGCTCTCATCCTCGGAGGTGTGGCAAGATCCGGTGGCGAACCCACAGTTGTCGCACCACCAAAGCCGTTGCCTTGATGGGGGCCCTATCGTAGAGCCTACAAATTCATCAATGCCAGCACAATGTGATTCCATCTTCGCATCTCCGATTTGACCCGCTTCATATCTCAATCGTGCATCTTCGTTGATCAAGAGCTTCTCCGCCTTAGTCCAGGACTCCAGAGAATCATCGCTGACAACCACTGTGCTCTTCAACTCAATCAGCACCAAGCTCATCATCAATAACACGCCTTTCCAGCACACCTCATTCACCACATACCTAGGGGCACTGTAGCCTTCCTCCGCCTCAGCACCCACCGTTGTGCCTTGTTCGCATCATCACGCCCTCCACCGCCAATGTACAGGTTCAAAGCCTGAGGCCCTCCCACGTGCACAACACGTACATGGGAGAAAATTCTTGCGGAGTGACAGATCGCTCAGCACATGGTTTAATTTGTGCTCATTATAATACGTGTACTTAGCAAATTAGTTATGAATCGAGAGAGATCTCGGTGAAGAGTGTCTTAGCTGTAATTTATATTCCAGTCAAGTCCGGGGTCGAACACAGGCAGGAAAAGGAACAACTTCGAGTTTATTCAGAATAATTACATCTTGGTTTCCAATGCATAATTTTTTTATTTTTTAATGAAAAATGGATGTGGAATGCAATATGCTAGTGAATTAAGACAATAAGAAAACACACAACTAGGCTAAATTAATTTTAATATGAAATTAATCAGATTTAGCCTAATTGTATTTTTCCTAGAGCCATAATCCAGATATGAGTACAAAACACTTTCTTTGGATTTTAAGAATTAAAATGCAAAAATAAAAAATGTACACTTTTTATGGGTTTTTTCGCAATTTTTAACAAACAGAATGCAAATATTATGAAAAATTTATTGTAACATAAACATGATGCCAGGAGGCTACATTAATTTCTTTGGAATTTTTTGAGAAAATATGAACTTTTTATGTATTTTTTAATGGGAACAGAGTCACAGTAAGTAATTAATTTCTAATAATCAACATTATTAAACTAATCAGAGAGTGAATTATCTCAAAAAAATTGTTTAGACGAACAATCTAGGTGAGTTGAAATTCTATAAAATATATGTGCATGGATTTAATTAAAAATCATTTACTAAAATCACTCTATAATTTATTTAAGGTACAAGACAACTCCAATTAATATGAAATTTTAATAATTATTAGAGCTTACTTCAAGGCATCATTCCTAGTTTTTTGGAATTTTTGAGCAAATATGAGTGAGATATGAATTTAATTCCTCAGATTGACTAAAATATGCAAAATTTTGCTTGAACAAATTTAGTTAATTAATTATAACACACAAAAATACAAATAAATATTCATAAGATAGAGAATTAGTTGCGCAACATAATCATATTTTTCATTGAATAAAGTGATGCTCAATTAAGGTCCAATTTAACGTGTAAACATAAGGTTATCAGTGCAAGAAATAAATGAACTTGAACAACACAAACTATATACAAGGGGAAGTTTTGTAAATATAAAAACTAAAAAGGGAAAATTAGTAATTTTTACAAAAAATAAAAAAAATGACCTTCTTCTTCGCGGGAGGATTGAGGGTGCAGGAAGCATTGGGTCAGGCAACGGTGGACCGCCATGCGTGGGCACGTGGAAGAGGATGGGCAAGGTGACGGAGGAACCACATGGTGGGGCACATGGGCTGGAGGCGGCATGGCAGGGTGGCGGAGGCACTGCGAGCTGGAGTCGTGCAGGCTACAGTGAAGCGTTCGCTGGAAGTTGCCGAAGGCGGGGCAATGGTGTCCTGAGGTGTTGCTGGCGAGGGCGGCTGGTTGCGCACGACCGCCACTGGTGGCCTGGAGCTTCTGGAGAGCCGAGGCATGGCTAGCGGCATGGGGTTGAGGAGGTGGCGAGTGGTTGTGGGTGCTGCCCACCGCTACTTTTTTATTTATTTTTTTGATATTTTACTGGTGTATTCCTTTTTTTAATTTATATTTTTAAATTTTTTTGTTTTATTTAAATAGGGAATGACGAATGATGTAGAAAAATATGAAGTGGTGATGGTGGTAAAGAGGATGAAGTAGATGAAGTATAACAAATGCATATGCAGCGGTAGTGATGTATAAAAAAACAAGATAATGAAAATGATTACTAATGATAAAAAAAGGAAAAATTTACCTACGACGGACACAGGGGCCTATGATTTGCTCAAGAAAAGCATGATCTTTGCTCAAATCACCGACGAGCAATGAGCTCGAGCGGCGCACAGATGCGGCTGCGATGTTGGCCAAGAAGCAAACGGATCTCGTCGGAGAGAGGGATGTCGTCGCTCAACCACAGTTGCGTCGCAGTCACCAATTCAACTATGGAAACTAGGCTCTCATCACATAAAGATGGATCAAGTGTAAAATGAGGAGGATGGGATGTATTAAAAGAGAGGGAAAAATGGATGTTAGAATGGAGGAGTGGAATGGAGGTTAGAATGGAGGTGGAGTTGAATGATAAGTTAGAAAAAATGGTGGAAGAATAGAGTTGAATGGTTGGTTATTGTAGAGAATGAGAACTAATAAAAAATAAATAATAAAATAAAGTAGGCTACTAAAATAAAATAAAATATAAAGAAGAAAAAATAGTGGAGAATTTACAAAAGAAGACAAACAACATGTACATTTTTTTGCTTTTCTAATAATAATTTTTTTGTATTTAATAAAAGATATTTAGAACGGAAAATACAATAAAATACTAAAAATAAGATATAGCACAACAGTGATTTTTTTAGATATTTTAGTCATTAAAAATAAAAAAACGAAGAAAGAATGAATATTTACATTATATACAATGTACACCTAGGTACCCAAACTCAAATTTTGCAAACGAGCTCCGATTTTAATGAAACCACTTCCATTGGATAGATAATATTTTAATTTATAACTTTAAAAGAAGTTTGGTGAATTTGGAGTTCATACGGAGAAGAAATTTGACCGAGAAGTTGGACTTTACGGCTTTTACTCTTTGGAATCTAGGAGCATTTATTTGAAGGTGAATTTATTTTATATTTTTCTATTTTTATATACATTTTTATGAACAAGTCAAAGAAAGAATTTGCCAAAAAGGTGTTGAAATGAAATTAAAAAAATACATGAAGTTTTGGACTATTTATAGGCGAAAAACTCCTTTACTTTGCAGATTTTTATTGTTAATTTATTTTATACAATCTAATATACAATAATCACTGTGTTTTATTTGCAAGAGTCGTTTTGTTAATTTATTGATTTTATATACATTTATTTGAGATTTTAGTCGGGGATTTTGCTAAGATCAAGATATTGAGATGATGAATCACAGATTCATCACCCCCTATACTTAAACTTTGCTAGTCCTCGAGAAAATAAAGAATGAATAAGTTGGATTAACCCCTGACTACGCATGTGAATACAAGACTTTATTTGTTCGAAAACTCTTAGTTTTAGAGATCCTAAAATTCTAAGCTGAACCAAGCTCTAGTCAAAAGGTATCCAATTTCCTAATCATCGGACTCTCTCTGTATACATATATAGTAGGGATATGAATTTATGTGTGGACTGCAGTTACAAGAGTAGAGTCGCAACGTCACCCAAGATTCCAGTCCAAGAGACCCTCTTAAGAACCCGACCCTCAACATTAGAGAATATACCATTTCTCGCACCCAATCCACTGTCTCTTTAGTTGTCAGACTTAAAAGTGTAGATGGAAGGCCAGTTGATGGAGGGTATAGGATTGTGTCATTTCTTCTCTCCCTCTCATTGGAACAAGGATCCTCTCCAGTGCCTTATTAACTCAACACATGTATTTTTTTATTGTTGATCAGTGTATCCGTCAAGAGAAGTTGGAGTCATCTGCACTTGTTTTTTTGGGAGTACACCAGGGTGTGCCTTTTTAGAGTATATAATATACCTTCTACACCTAGACTTGTAGCATTTACGATACAGAGCCCTTTTTTAGTGCTAGCCCAATTCCCGGTCCTAATAGCGGTGGTCCAAGTGGACACTTTGAAATGGTTGGGAGCGCTCGCCTTTGGTAGAATCTCTTTGATATTTGACTTTGTATGGTAAGAGCGTTTCTTTCAACATTGATATTTCTTTGCTTTGATTTTTATCTAGCTCCGTTGCGTTTACCAAGAGTTAGCGCACACTGATCAATATTTTTTTAGATTTCATCACACCTGGCACATAGGTAAATATCAATAGATAGTACAAGAACCATGTTCTCATACTGGCTAAAGTAGCTGACACTCAGGTTTCATGAACCCTTCATTGATTTTATCCCATCCCCAACAATCATCAAATCGTGTTCAAACTCAAATCCCTCATCCCAATTCCTCAAGTGAAATTTCAACTCATCTCATCATAACTGCAGTCGTGTATGTGAGGTGTTGATCATATTTTTAAGGTAGATACTAAGCATGCAATACAGCACACAAATCTTTCAATCTAGGGAAATGTGAATAATTAAGTTAGAGATGACTAAGGCTGGTTAACTCAAAATCTCAAGATCTCATAAATCTAGTGTTCTTGAACATCACAAGTCTTGCATGAATGTGAATGTGACAGGGATTAAACCAACTTACTAGAGATTTTTTTATTTTTGTGATTATTTTTATTTTTCTTCTTTTTTCCTTTTTTTAGAAAACAAAGGAAAAGAAGAAAGGATTTTTTTAGAAAAAAGTTTTTGCTTTTTTCTTTTTTTCAAAAGTTTTTTCGAAAAAGACATTTTTTAAATTAGATAAGGAAAGAAAAAGTTTTTTTTGAAAAAGTTTTTTTTTCTATTTTTGTCTTTTACCAATTTTAACCACCCCATAATTATTAAATAATATATACAAAAATACATGAAATTACAAGCTATGGGTAAATTATATAAGTAATATATACATACCCCCCCCTATCCTTAGCATGTGTTATGTCCTCAAAGCACAAGAAGTGAGAAAAAGACATAGCTCGAGCTAAGCATAGGATGTCAAAAATAATAAAAAAGTATAGAACTCAATCCGCCCCCCAATACTTAGGCTCTGGTCAGCCTAAGTGTAGAAGAAGAGAAAAAATGGGGCAGACGAGGTCAAGAGGAGAAATGAATGAGTATATAGACATGGTGAGCATCGGTTCCCCCTATACTTAGACTCTAGTCAGCCTAAGTATACAACAGGAGTAAGTATGAGAACCAATGTGATCTGGAGAATGTACATAGAAGGGAGATTGTACAAGAGTAATGAATCTTCTAAGTTACTGAATCTTGATGTTGCATCTTCATGAAGAATAATATTATGTATCTACTCTGAGCTCACTCTGCATGAAGATGATGACCTCGACTTGGACTAACTATTGTTTCGAATCTACAAAATGCTTCAACAATTGTCCATTTACCACATGAGATTGTGCACCATCTGTGATATCAACTATCTCTACACTTCCATTCCTGTGCACTTTCTTAACCATAAAGGGACCCATCCATTTTGATTTGAGCTTCCCATGGAACATCTTCAACCTGGCATTGAACAACCATACCTTTTTTCTAGGGACAAAGTCTTTGCACCTAATGTCTTGATCATGCCATCTCTTGACTTTGTTCTTATAAATCAAACTGTTGTCATATGCCCTGTTTTGGATTTCCACGAGCTCGTTCAAGTTCAAGTCTCGACAAAGTTTCCCTAGGTGACAACTCCAATTAATCTCCTTAATTGCCCATTCAGATTTATGAATCAATTCTGCAGGAAAATTGCATGGCTTGCCATAGATCATTCTTAATTGTGAAGTACCCAATGGTGTCTTGCAGGTGATGAATATGTGATTCATTACTCTTAAAGTTGAAAATAGAGCTTTGTTCCCGAGTAAATAGCTGCATATTTCCACTTATATTGCATAAGTAACATTCATGCATACATTGATAACATTTGCATTTTAGCATTCACATTTGCATTAAATAAGAAGCCAAGATCACTTGTAAAATATCCACCTATAAAACAACACCTCCCTTATAAGATATACACCTTTAGTTAATAATATCAGGAAGAAGGTCAGAAAATCTCCTTTGTAAAACATCCAATAAAGCCCTAGAACCCCTGGACCATAAAAAGCCATTAGTTCTCTTGTACCAACTCCAAAATCGATCTACTCGCTTTCAGATGAATATACATCCAAAGACCTGTAAAATGAGACTAATTTCATCCAATTCGGAGCTCGCAGGAAGAAGTTGGGTTTTTGGGCCTCTATGTATATTGTATATGTGTATATTTGTATTCCTGTATTCTTGTATTATATTTGACCTCATCTCCGTTTTTGCTCAACATGAAATTTATAGATCTTATCAAGATCTACAACTTTCATGTTTTTAGTTTTTCCAAATCCGGCCTCCTCTCTCTAATCTCATTTCTTCTCTCAGCCACTCACAGATGGCCACGTGGTGCCCTCTGATTGCGCCACGTGGCCCGCCATCTTTGTCTTATCCGCCCGCGCCCTTAGCCGTAAGATCTCCTCCTGAGATCCAACGGCTCTGCGATATCCATGTACGCCATTTTTCTTCACCGTTAGATCTTTCCCTAGGCTTCATCACAGCCACTCACTTCCGCCTTATCCTCCTTGCACCACGTGTCGCCTCTTGCGCCATACGATCGAGTCTCCATCTCGCCATCACTGTTGTTCACTCCCGCTTCGTCTTCATCCGCTCGATCAACCTTAGCTTCTCATCACCGCCCTCCGTTAGCGCCTCTCTCATAGGCCGACACGTGGCTCATTAATGGTCGTTCGCTTTCGCTTGGGAGCGTTAATCTTAACCATTCATTCACTCTCTGCTTTCAACCCTCCGATCACCTTTAGTGGAGACCATCGCGTCCGTCCGTTCGCGCCGCGCTCATATCATAACACATGGCTCATCCTCCACCCTCCATCATATCTTCCCCAATCAAATCGTATCCGCTCCTTAGCGCTTCGATCTGGACCATTGGATCAGAAGATCCAACGTCTAGGACTTCGTCTCCTACCTCCGGTCAGCCTCTCTCCCACGTTCTCAGCCTCGCGCAACACTCGCCCCCTTTCTGTTCTTGGCCCCACTCTAGTCACCTTCTCCGATCACTAACATCACCACAACCCTCACCACTCTTCCCTCATCCTCGCCAGCTGCCTCGCTCCCCACGACTCCCACCAGAGATGCCCCACGACAACCATGAACACCACCTTCCAGCGACCCTACCGTCATGATCATCCTATAAATCACTCGACACTGGCCACTATCACCCCGATCCGCCATTCCAGAGAGGTTCCCTGAGCTCCGACCTTCCAATTGGTGACAGCAATTAGATGAAACATTGAGCGAAGAAGGGGCGTCTTCTCCGGCGAGATCCACGGTCATCCACGCCGTGTTGCAGCCTCCTCCACGAGCTGCACGAGCTCAGGCCCACTACCGACCTTCGAGCAACGACCAGGAGCTCATACCCGAGCTCCATTCCCCAGGTAGCATCCTCCATTTCCCTCCCGATCTCTTCTTGTCTTTCCTTGGTTTTTCTCCGATTAAATTCGCCTTCTACCATCATCTTCTTGCTCTGCCGTCATCTCGCCGAGCTCCGCGATGGAGCTCTGATCTTCGCGCACCCTTCCATATCCTCAAACGCAGCACTTCACCTTCACTCGATCCCAGCTCCGCCACCTTGGTGGAGCTCGCTCGTCAGCCACCCTCACTCTGTCATAGGCCTCGCCTCTCACTCAGCACACCCCCACGAACACACGCACACTTCGGCTATATCCTCTAACCCCCTGCAGGTGATATCTTTTTGATTGGTCGGAGGCTCATCAGAGCTCCCTTCGATCTTCTCCGTCACCGTGCCCCAGAGCTCCTCCTCCGCTCCTGAGGCTACCAGACGTTTCGCCACCTCAGCCTGCATCTTCCAAGCTACATCACAGTCCCCTGCGCCCCTCGCCGACGGCTGGAAGACAGGGCGGAGCAAGCCCAGCTTCGTCGGAGCCCTGCCTTCTCCTCCGCAGGAGGTGGAGGGTCGTTGGGGAAGACATCCCACAGCCGTCCGATCATCCTGATCGAACGATCAGAGTCATGCCACGTCGCCCACGTTCGGAGCAGCCCAAGGTTGTTAGATCCCTCTAGATCTAGTGGTCCCCATCGAGCCACATCGCCAAGCACCGGAGTAGCAGAGAACCGTTGGATTTATCACGATCTAGCGGCGATAGATCAGCCACGTCACCGCTTCATCACGCTCCAGGTGCCACTGGATCAATATAGATCCAACGGTCACTAATCGACCACGTCGCCATCAGCAGGAGTGAGCCCACCGCCGTTGGATCGATCGATGATCTGACGGACCCCGACGTGCCACGCCTCAGCATCTATTGACCGTTGGATCGTCACTTGATCCACGGTCCAGAGCACGCCACATCGCCCGATCCGAGCCTCTTCCCCGACCTCTAGGCTCAGATTACCCGAAGCTTCTTCGAGCCTCCATCCGAACCTCCAGAGCAGCTGAGCCTCGTCCCAAGCCGCCGACGTCCACCGAGCCTAGGGCAACCCACGTGAGGAGCACGTGCGGCCTGGGCAAATTGCATTGAGGCCCCTGAAGGTTTTCATTATTACAAGTCAGTCCCTGCGAAGCGCCCCACCTGAGGAGCACGTGCATCTGTGGAGAAATTGCATCTACCCCCCTGCATTCTAGGTAATTGCATAATAGTCCTTGTCAGCATATTTTATTTTGCACGCATATTTTTAATTCATGTATTGCAGTTATACCCCTGTCTTTGCACACATATTTAGGCATTCATTTTTGTGTTTTAAAAATTACATTGTGTAGCTTACATTGTCCTCCTCTTTATGTGACACGTGCCATAATTTTGTAATATCAGTGGAATTATTTATGAATTAATTGGTCCATTTTTGTCATATTTTGCCCAATTTCACCTTTTAATTAATAGTAATTTCTCTGTAACTCCAAAAATTCCCAAAAAATCACATTAGACTTATGATAATTAGTTTTACCTTACATAAATATTTCATCATAAGTGCACACATATCGAGTCCTAAATAAATCATCTACTGATTTAATTAATTGATTTTTCTTAGGTCCATTTCACATGAAAATTTATGTTCATTAATTTTCCTGGATGCTTCACATTTAGATCTATCTAGGATAATTTTGATATCTGGAAATAGTGTGATTTGGTATTTATTAAAATTAAATTAGTCAAAATCACCTTGTATTCATTTTAAATTCACAGTTAATTAATTTAGTGTCAGAAAATTCCAAAAAAAAAAGGGTAGTTTAATTTCATCCCATTTCATCATCTGGCCAAGTTTCATAATTTTTGGAATTAATTTGACTACCTTTCTGAATTAACTTATAATTTGGCCTGTTTTTGCATGTGTCTTGGATAAAAAACCGAAAAAGATCAAAACTATTCCCTCTAAAAATCGAATATTAGTAATTTGCTTCGAATCTACCTAAGGAGACAACTGTCTCCCTGAGTTCGACCTTGGACTTCCACCAAGTAAAAAAATTGCCGCTCGAGATTAACTTGAATATAATTGAAAGTGGTTTTTGATCTGCTCTCATTATCAGACTGCAATGAACATTAGTAATTAATTTGGACATTAATTTGCCTAAATTAACAAGGGTAGCAGGAGCGGTTATCAGCAGGCGGTCCTATAGGCCCACATAACTTGGTCCAAGAGCTAAGACCAGTTCTTCCTATCAAGATGAACCAATTTCTACAAAATACTCTTTACCTCTCTGTTCGAAACCTCTGCCATGCCATTGGACTGCGGGTGGTAAGGCCTAGTAACTCTATGCTCAAATCCGTAGTCCTTAGCTGAAGATCTCATATCTCGATTCACAAAGTGGCTACCCCTATCTGATACCAAAACTTTTGGTACCCCGAACCTAGCAATAATATGGTCTCTCATAAAATTACAGACAGTCTTTATGTCTGTGGTTCGGGTTGGGATAGCCTCCACCCACCTACATAAATACTCAAACGCCAACAATATGTACTCATGTCCTTGGCTGTTGGGAAAGGGACCCATAAAATCTATGCCCGTACATCAAAGCAAAAACATCACAAATAATCATTGATTTCATGGGCATCTCATCTCTCTGTCCAATTGTCCCTCTCATCCTTTGAAAATCGGGCGCGACTGTAAAAACTTAATAGCATCTCTAAACAAGGTCGGCCAATACAATCCACATTGAAGTACTTTGTGAGTGGTTCTCTTTCCCGAATGGTGTCCTCCAGCCTCAAGTGAATGACAATATGTGAGGACATTATGGTATTCCTCCTGAGGAATACGCCTTCTCTAAACATAATCCGTTCCTTCAAAGAAAAGGAAATGATCATCCCAGTGGTATCTCCTCGAATCCGACTTCAGTCGATCAATGTTGCTCCTAGTCCAACCATGGGGAACCAGCTTGAAGACAAGATAGTTCACCATATTTGCATACCACAAGAGTGAGTTAATAACACAAATTGATAATTCTGGGAAGGTCTCTCTAATCCGCTCATAATCAGGAGAATCCTTAAGTTCAATACGAGAAAGGTGATCAGCCACAACATTCTTCACTCCAGGTTTATCTTTTATATCCAAATTAAATTCCTAAAGGATTAAAATCCACCTAAGAAGACGAGTCTTTTGCATCCTTCTTTTCCATTAAATATCAAATAGATGTGTGATTAGTTCAGATTGTTACGTTAAAGCCCAAAATATACGACCTGAACTTCTCGAGGGCCCATAGCACAGCGAGCATTTCCTTTTCAGTCATTGTATAATTCTTCTGTGTAGGATCTAATACTTTTCTAATGTAGTGGATCGCAAATGGGATCCCCTCTCATCGTCGTCCTAACACATCTCCTATAGCGGAATCTGAGGTGTCAGTCATGATCTCAAAGGGGAGAGACCAGTCAGGAGCTTGTACGATAGGCGAGGAACAAATCTTCCTCTTCAAGAGATCAAAGGCCTCCAAACACATGTGATCTACAATGAACTTTGTATCCTTCCCTAAGAGCTCAGTTAGTGTACAGGCGATCTTTGAAAAATACTGAATAAATCTTCTATAGAATCCAACATGCTGTAAGAATGACCGTACTGACTTCATGTTGGTAGGTGGATCAAGTATCTTGATAACCTTCACCTTGTAGGGTCAACCTCCATTCCCCTTTTAGAGATGACATTCCCCAACATGATACACTATGTCACCATAAAGTGACTCTTCTCCTAGGAGAGTACCAGATTCACCTCTCTACACCTCGTGAGGACTCGGTCCAAGTGCGCTAAACATGTATCAAAAGGAATCACCATGGACCGAGAAGTCATCCATGAACACTTCCAGGAAATCTCCCACCATCTCGGTAAATATGGCTATCATGCACCGTTGAAATGTGCCCAGGGCATTGCAGAGCCCGAATGGCATGCGACTGAGGAGCATAAGTTTCGAATGGACATGCGAATGTGGTCTTTTCCTGGTCCTCAAGATATCTACCTAGTTGTAACCTAAATACCCAACAAGAAACGGAAGAACTGTTTCCCTACTAGTCTCTCCAAGATCTGATCAATAAAAGGCAACGGAAAGTGGTCTTTCTTGGTTGCATCATTCTGGCGCCTGTTAATCAAACACAGACACGCCATGGACATGACTCGCATTGTGATCTCTACCCCCTCCTCCTTGGTGACCATCTGAATTCCCGACTTCTTCGGGACAACATGAAGCGGGGCCACCCACTTGGGGTCAGAAATAGGGTATATAAACCCTGCTTTGCACCATTTCTCAATCTCTTTCTTCATTACTATTGTGGATTGGGGTTAAGTCTCCTATGGAATTCATGGGAAGGTCTCACATTATCCTCCGTAAAAATGTGGTGTAAGCAGAGAGTGGGTTGATCTCCAGTAGATCCCATACTGTCCAGCCTATTGCTTTGCGGTTCCTCTCTAAGACTTGTGACAACCTATACTCTTGTTCGAAAGTCAAGTCTGAGCTAATGATAATAGGATATCTCTCTTTGGGTCTTGCGAGAAAGGCATACTTA